>JAJKFI010000061.1:1954327-1990690 GCA_029204185.1 Lerista edwardsae | reverse complement strand
ATCTATCTATCTATCTATCTATCTATCTATCTATCTATCTATCTATCTATCTATCTATCTATCACTAGGTAGAGTCATGGCAGGGGTTGTGAAGTTGCTCCCCTTGGGCATTAATCCAAATTGAGAGACGGAGGTCAGACGACTCCCCACAATCCCCCTCAGCTCCCACGCTGTGGCCTTCCCTTCCCTGGCAGGAATCTGCTTTGATGCGCGGCAATTAGCGCAAGCCTTCCGAGGAGACTGGGGGAAAGTGGGTCGGACTTAAGACTCTGGGCCAGCGGGTGGAGCTCCACAGGAAAGGCAAACGCAGTCATGCGCCAAAGGCTTGCTTTCCTCCCCACATCTCCTGCCCGACCGTTCCTCGAGCTGTGGATGGGCTGCCAAGCCTCCTCCAACCAGCCCCTCCTCTCTTTCAACCACAGTGCCTGGCCTGGAGCTTGTTGAGAACTGCCCTCCTCCAAACATCTCTTTGGGGCCGAGACTGGGAGTGGGGGAAACAGAGGCTTGAGTTATTTGTATGCCAAATTTTGGTGCTTTGGGCATGCTGAAAGAAGGGCCTGAAGCTTCTCCCCACAAGGTCAGGAAGGGAGGCGAGGTGAGGGACGTTGTGGGACTATTTGTAATGACTCCAGAACTGATGGCAATAGAGTCTTGGCCAGGAGGCCCTCCCTCCGTCAGCTCCCCAGGTAACAGGTTCCGTTGATGAGCTGCAGTACCCTTTCTGACCATTATCCTGGTGGCGCTGCAGTGCAGCAAAGATTTATTTATTTATTTTATTTAAGAAATTTTTACCCCGCCTTTCCTCTGCCGAGGCAGATGTCCAAGGCGGCTTACAATATTAAAAAAGATAAAAATAAAGTATAACAATTAACATTAAAAACAGTTAAAAACAGTATTAAACAATAAACAATCAAGATTAAAAACACAAACAATTTAAAAACAATTAAAAAAATAAAATAAAACACAAGCCCCGTGGATCATAATAACCAGCCAGCCAACCTGTCAACAATTAAAAGCTTTTTGGAATAAAAAGGTCTTCAGCCCCCGCCGAAATGTAAACAGAGAGGGAGCAGTTCTCAATTCGAGGGGAAGGGTGTTCCAGAGTTGGGGGGCCACCACCGAGAAGGCCCTCTTCCTGGCCGCCACTCCTCTTACTTCTCCTGGTGGCGGCACAGTCAGAAGGGCCCCCCCAGATGATCTAAGAGTACGGGTTGGATTATATAGAAGGAGGCGGTCCCTCAAATACCCCGGACCCGAGCCGTAAAGGGCTTTAAAAGTCAAAACTAGCACTTTGAATTGGGCCCGGAACAGAACCGGCAGCCAGTGTAGTCGCCGAAGCAGCGGCTCGACAGAGTCAAACCGACGTGCCCCAGCAACCACCCGAGCCGCCGCGTTCTGTACTAGTTGTAAGATCAAGCTGATAATTCCCTGTGTCTGAGAGCTTCTTGGGGCATTCCTTTCCACTGGAGAGCCCAAACACCAGCAAATGGGAGTGAATAGTGAGAACGGAGACACACTTGTAGGCTCTTCAGCCCGTGCGCCGTTCAAAATGCATCCTCCTGTTAAAATAGTAGCTGACCAAAGCCTTAGGAACTCCCCACTCCAAATCAAACACGGAAGACTGTGCTTGGCATGAAGCTATCCCAAAAATCCCCTGCGGCATCCGAGCCAACTCGGCTTGCCCACTGTGCCGCCATCTGAAAACCATACCCATTTGGAGTTCGTCATCCATTCCTGCTTTTCTGGCTTCCCAACTGGTTCGTCGTGGCGGCGCCCCTCCTCTCTGTTGACCGGTCAGCACTTGGTTGCTGTTCGGGATTGCTTGCTCAGGCCTGGCGCCCAGACGAAGGCTTTGCAGGTAATGGGGCACCTGGTCTTCATCCTTCTGGGCATTGACCTTGTTGACTAAATCTTGCCAGCTGTGTCGTATTGAAAGAGATGCGACAGCGTGAGATGCTTGCAACTGCACAGGGACCTTTGTGTCCTCGTCTCCCCTGGCCAGGCTCCGTCCAAGCCCTGGAATTGGGGCTCCGCTCACAGCTGAGAACCTAATGGGCACTGACATCCCCTGCTGCTTCCGGATGACCACGTGGGCCTGAGGAAACCAGGCCACGTCTTCACCTTTGCAGCCAGGGCTTTTCCCAAAGAGGGTGATGGATGACGGATTAATTAGCGGGCAGCCTGGGGAGCCGCATTCCTGACGGGCGGCTTAATGCCTTTTAATGAGAGGAGCTTCTGCATGCCGACTGTGGAAGGATGCCCTGGCTGGCAGTGCACTGTGCATTGTGGCAACTTCCCTGTGCAAAACAGGAACCATACAACACACATGCACATGCCGTCAACACACTGAAGTTGACCGATCAAATGGGAGAGTGATGCTCATATCCCCACTGCCTCTGGGCTCCTCCTCGCCATGAGAACACAAGAGGTGGACTGAGCTCAAGACCCATCTGGTTCACCCAGAAGCATAGCCAAAGGGAGTATCATGTGGAAAATAGGGCAGGTGCCGCAATGTGCCATGTAATTGGCTCCTCCCACTTGCCATCAGAGCTATTCTGGGGAGTGACGGCAACGCAGTTGCTGTCGCTGTCCAGAATGGCTCTGATGGCAAGAGGGAGGAGCCAATTACACGGCACATTGCAGCACCTGCCGTACTTACCACAACACCCCACCCGGCTACGCTTCCGAGTTCACCCACTTCCCACAATGCCCAACCAGACGCCCATCCAATGGCTGGAAATCAGCAGCCCCCTGCCTCTGCTGCTCCCCCCCGGGCCCAAGGGTCCACAGTACCGCTGATTCCCCCCCCCTACAACAGCACATACCTCTGGACCACAGGATTCTGCTTGCTCCCTGTGGAGGGCTGCTTCTCCAGAGGCTGGGCGTTCTCCGGAGCAGGTGGGACTTGGAAGCCCTGGCCGATTGCCTGGGGACGGGCCACGTCCTCACTCTCCCCCTGTGTGCTCTTCACGTCCTTGAGATCCTACGGAGAAAAAAAAGAAGAAGGCTGATAGAGGGGGCAAAGGGGGCAGTGTGTAATTAATGTGAGGAACTCCTTGCCACAGGAGGTAGTGATGGTGTCTGCCCTAGGTAATTTTAAAAGGGGATTGGACAGATTTCTGGCGAAAAGTCCATCGCAGGCTACAGGCCATGATGGGTGGTTCAACCCCCTTATTTTAGAAGTAGGCTACCTCAGAATGCCAGATGCAGAGGGGTGGCAACAAGATGCAGGTATCTAGTTGTCTTGTGTGCTTCCTGAGGCATCTGGTGGGATGCCGTGAGATATAGGAAGCTGGACTGTATGTGCCTTTGGCCTGAAATATGACATTTTATTTACCTCAGAAATTTACCTCAGAATGCCAGATACAAGGGAGTGGCAACAGGATGCAGGCATCTTGTTGTCCTGTGTATTCCCTGAGGCATCTGGTGGGCCACTGTGACATTCAGGAAGCTGGACTAGATGGGCCTTTGGCCTGATTCAGCGGGATTCTTATGTTCAGAGCACTCTCTCTCTCTCTCTCTGTCTCCAATTCCCAAAGAAATCCAAGTGAACTCCTCTCAGCTATGGTGAGGGGCTCCTGAACCCCTGTTTTGCATGTAGAAGATCCCAGGTTCCATCCCAGGTAGGACTGGGAAAGACGCCCCTGAAACCCTGGAGCGATGCTGCCAGTCAGTGCTGACAATCCCAAGCCTGAGGGTTGATGGCCGGACTCAACTGGAAGCAGCCACATGTGTTTGTTTCTCCCCCAAGGTGGACGTTGGATTGATGCTTACCTGGTTCCCGTTCTGGACACTGTTCACCATCCTCGTGAAGCGGACAATGTGGCTGTCCTGCGGCCCTACGTGTGGCCATGCTGCGGGGGGAAAGTGAATGTCAGGTGGTGGGGCCGGCTGGCCGAACTGCCCGTGGCCCTGGGACCTTGGCCCAGCGTTGCCACGTGGAGCTTGCGCTTCCTGCAGGTTCTTCTCTCCCTGGGGTTGGATGAGGGGGCCCCGAGTGATGAGCTTGCTGTCACCAGGAATGGCCCCCTTTTCCAGCAGGCTCAGAGGTGGCTTGGCTTGGTTGCTGGTGGAGGTCTAGGAAAACAGGAACAGGAAAGGGGGTCGTTTTCAGACTCTTTGTAAAGCAGTCAAACACCCACCCACCCTAGGATGGTGACAATGTCTCAGTCCAGATTGCCATTGTGGTTTTGGCCTGTTGTGACCTTCAGCCAGCGGGTTGGGACCCAGAACATTTCAAATGTCAAAGACAATCAATTGCAAAATAAATACTGGTCAGCAAAATAGTGATCGCAGTCTTCGTTTTGCAAGGCTACAACACTGAAGGCGCAATCCTAACCTGGAGTTAGGCCGGCACAGATAGGCCGGCAAAGTTTGGCCTGCACAAGAGCCACCGTGAAGCGCATTTGAACCAGGAGTCAGGGAGGATGGTGCATGTCTGTGTGCTGGCCTCCCTGACTCCGAGTGTGGTCCAAAGAAACTTAACGGTGTGCCTTGTGCCGGCCAAACTTTGGTGGCCTAAATCCAGGTTAGGATTGCACCGTGAGCGACACACACACACACACACACACACACACACACACACACACACACGTATCCTGAACCAGAATTACATTCCTATTTTTAATTGTTAATCCCACTGATGAAGAGTGCAATCCTGAACTGGAGTTAGGCTGGCATAAGCTAAACCAGCAAAGTTTGGCCAGCACAAGGGCCACCATAAAGCGCGTTTGGACTACTCTCGGAGACAGGGAGGATGGCTCACGTCTGTGTGCTGGCCTCTCTGACTCCCAAGAGTGGTAAAGATACTTTATGGTGGCCCTTGTGCCGGCCGAACTTTGCTGGCTTAGCTTATGCCAGCCTAACTCAGTTTAGGATTGTGCCCTTAAACGCTTTTAAGGGCTTTAATATCCCAGCAATCCTTTGGGATATTATTCCTCTACTTTGGGCAGGTGTGTGAGATACTTATGTAGCCAGGCACAGGAGAAATCAATATGGAATGAAAAGTATTTCTCAAAATGCAGTTGCTTCTTGCTGGCTGGTACGGCTGCGGGTTTTCCAGCCCCCTTGCCTTTTGCTCCTTGCCGTGACCAGCTTCTCTGTCCTTCATCCAATGATTAGCACGTTATCTTTTTTTGTCCTGCCTGCCATCTCCCACCACCAGCACATTGTAACTCCACAATAAACCTGTGAGATAGGGTGGGATGCTTCTGCCCCAGACTTGCCCAGTGGGCCTCAGAGCTGGTCTGGAATCTTCCTCTCGGTGGTCCTAATCCAACACTAACCACTACTCCAGGCTGCCTCTTGATGGATTTTTGGAAAGATTTGTCGACAGCGGGAGGGCTCTTGGAGAGGCAGGGCTGGTACCTTTTCTCTGGCAAGCGGTGGAAGGCTGCGTCCTGATGCTGGGGGCTGCTCCTTCAATGATGGTAGTGGCAGCTGCCCCGCTTTGCCCAGGACCCCTTCTTTGAAACTTGGCATCTTTTGAAGGGTTTCCTTGAGTTGTCGGTATTCTTCCATCTGGGCCTGAGCAAGGAGAAGAGACAGAAAAGATGAAACTGTTTCACGGGTAGACCCCTTGCTCACTATCTTAGGTGTGGCCTGGTGACGTCGTAATGTGGGGCTTGGTGACACCCTGCCTTGAAAGACCGAAAGATGCATGCTTTTCGGCATCTGAAATCTGCTTGGAGAAAGTATAAGACCACGCCCGGAACTTACCTGTGCACTGAAAAGTTGCAGGTGGGCATCATGATGGGCTTTCCGAAGGAGCTTACTCTCCTCCCTTAGTTTGTAAACTGTATCTGCAAAGGCATCCCACACCGATGATCAGTTATTGGCACTTGTGTTTCGACATCATCGCAGTAACAAACGCTGGACAACCGGGGCAGCCCAATCCTAAGCAGCGCCGACGTAGCAAGGCCGGCATAGCAGGGCCATGTCCTAAGCCCAGCAGGAGGCAGCAGCAGCTCAGCGCAGGGCAAGGGGAGCTTTTCTCCTTGCACCCAGGTAAGCCCCAGCCAGCTCTATGGGGCTGCTCGGATCTGCGCCTGCTGTTTTGCAGGTGCAGATGAACGTGCACAGCAGTGGCCGGAACTGGGGCCACCCTAGCTGGGGATGGGGTTTAGGATGTGGCACTCCGGCCGTTGTGCGTCGCCGCCCCCCCCCCCCACTTGACGGCACTTTCGTGACAGCACTGGACTGGCGCAAGAGCAAGAGCATAGCGCTGGCACAACGCAGATATAGGATTGCGCTACGATACCCAATGTCTTGCTTGCATTCTGTTCATCTATGAAGGATCTTAAAGAGTTGGTTCTCATCTTTTGGCCAAATCTAGCTCTCCAAAGAATATGTTTTCTTACAAGACTGTCAGGCCAGGGACACCCCCAAACTTGAGATTTCTAAGCGTGGCCTGGTGACATCATAAGGTGGGGCTTGGGGGTGCCGTGCCTTGAAAGACAGAAGGGACAGACGGGGCGGAGCCAACAGTAAAGGGGGAGGGGCCTAGTGGTGATGGGGAGGGGCTTACCACTTAAGGATAGAGAGAAGAAACAGGTCATTTGGGGCAAATGGGCAGCTCCATCTTCCGTATACTCACCCTGCAAGCTGACAACCTCGATTTCCTTCTCCCGCTGCAGCTGCGCGTATTTCTGGTTGTGGGTCTCAAGCACCTTGCGATGCTCTAGTTTCAGCCCGTTGTGCTGCAGCTGCAGGTCAAGCAACTGTTTCTTGACATCTTCGTGCTGGTTCTGTTCAGAGAAGAGGCAGAAAAGTACACTGGTATTATGTGGAAGCAAAGAGCGATGCATGCCCAGTCATGCCAATTTCAACACTGACTGCAGCAGTTTGCTCGTGAACGATTGATCAGCGAAGACTTTAATTGGGAAATAATTCTCGATCTAGAACAGCATCAGTGGGTGGACGCTACTTTGCAAAGAAGGGGGAAGAGCAGTCCGTGCCCCAAGAAGATTACAATTGAGAAATTGGCATTAAGGAGACGACAGAGGAAAAGGAGAATGGGTTAAATGGAGGGAAGAAAAATTACACTGTTGTCAGCTAAAATATCTGCTCATTCAGAGCCGGCCCATCTGTGAGGCCAGTTGAGATGGTTGCCTCAGGTAGCAGATGGGTGCAGGGGGCCTGCCCCTGCCTGTCCACTCGCCGCCACCATGCCTTTTTCTCTCCTCCTGTTCCTTGGCTTCAAAAAGGAAGAGGGGACCAAATCCAAGTGCAAGATGTTGGCATGCAAGCTCTACACAGAGCAGAGGAGGAGGGCATCTCCAGACCCAAAGCTCTCCTGGCAACCATTTGAGACGGTAAACAACATGTCGAAAAATGGAGCTGCCTTCTTTCCTTAACTTTCCTCTCCCCCGTCCCCTCTCCACTGAAACAGAGCTGGAGAATGGGCGATTGTGTACAAGGGCCAGAAGTTCCCTTCCACACCCCTCGGTCTGCATGCATAATGGACCCTTGCCCTGCCAAGTACGGCAGGGTTGCTGCAGGTTACTATGGGAACCCTGGAAGAGGTGAATTCTGGGTCAGCGGTGTTCCGTGCAAGGGTGCCTTCAGGGATCTTGGCAGCCAGCCTGGGAAAAGGTGCGGCAAGAGAGAGCTTTTATCTCAGAGTGCCCACATCACTCTCTCTCTCTCTCTCTCTCTCTCTCTCTCTCACTCACTCACTCACTCACTCACTCACACACACACACACACACACAGGTATGTTCCAGTCTGTCCCAGAAGACTTTCTTCCATCTCACATGGGCTACCTGTACTCTTAACCCAGGGAAGACGTGAAAATTTTAAAGTTCAGGAGCTCACCAAATCCCTACCCAATCATGCCCCAGAGCCAAGCCCCAGGAAGATTGTGACAATAATCAACTTTAAATGATTGTGCTGGCCTGTTTTCTTCTCTTGCCACTTTGCGGTTTCTGCTCAGAAACTTTCTGGTTTCCAGATCTGGTCCATTTAATCCCAAGCTCTTCTCAGCAGGCTCCTTGGGGACAGGGGACCATTTTTCTCATCTTTTGCAGTGAGCACCTCTGCACTGACAAGTAGGGCAATATCAATCCACTTACCTTTAATATCTTATGCTGAGAACTCAGGGCACCATATCTGTTCATAGAGTCTTGCTGGAAGGAACGACCCCATGTAGAACAAGAAGAACACAAAAGCATCAGAAGGGTGTGCAACACTTTATTTCATTAGGAAGTTAGCAGCTGATCAAGGTTTGTCTCACCTTTTCTTTGTTGAGGGCCTCCTGTGCTTCTAGCTTGTACACCAGGAAATCTAAAAAGGGAAGCAGGACGGAGAAATTAGTGCGACCGAACGGTATTTATGAGCTAGAGGTCATGGCTGTGATAAGGCATCCTTGATTGATGGGACTTGCTCCCTAGGATGAGCAGTTCTGCCTTCTGCTCAGCCAAGAGGCCATCCCTTCTATGATTGGAATGGGATGCTGGTCACATGCATTCCAAACCCTGACATTTTGATGAGGTCACGATGATGAAATGGTGATGTCACAAGATCGCAAACTCCTTGGAAAAAAGGATTTAAAAAAATCTGTTCCCGGAGCACGATCCAATGGCAGCCCCGAATATATGTATTAATTATTATTATTATTATTATTATTATTGACAGTTTCTCAGGAGTTGGTGAATAGAGCTCTACGGCCAAACTTCTTCTTTCTTTCATCTCTTCCAGACACAACTTCTTTTAGCGGCCCCCAGGGAAGTGAAGATGGGGATTGCCACCCTTCTATCCGAGAAAGAAAGGGAGAAAACTAGAGGAACTCCCCCCACCATCAAGGTCTTGCCCGGGCTCATCCATCCTTCAGTTTAGAGATTCTCAAACATTTTGCACCAGGATCCACTCTTTAGAATGGCACTCGTGACGGGATCTACCAAAAGTGACATCATGACCAGAAGTGACATTATCAAGCAGGAAGTGCCTTGATTGTGATGTAATCATAACACTCCCAGAACGCATTCCTGGGCTGCAGCAATTGCCCAACCATGAAACATCCCTGACAGAAAGTAAGAGGACGACGAAATATTATCTAAAAGCACTAAACATAGTTTACACACACACACACACACAAAAAACACCCTCACTGGAAAATTCACTCACACAAGGAATATAGCAAGAGTAAGGTCTGCAGCTTCCAAGATGGCTGCTCCTAGCTTTCCACAACCCACCTAACATCAGATCACCACCCACCAAGTGGGTCCTGACCCACAGTTTGAGAAACACTGCTCAAGGATGCCCTAGGAAGGCATCCTTGAAGACCCCTCTCCCGGCCGCCCGCCCCCCCTCCCCCCCCCCCCCCCATCACCGTATCTTGAGAGCATATCATGTTTGTGATGCGCCGATCAATGTTTCGTAACCTCGTTTTTGAACATGAAAGTTAAGCCGAGATGGATCAGGCCAAGGTCTGTGGCAGAAGCGGACATCTTTAATGCCCAACAATTAGAAATCACTTATGCGCCTCTCGGAAGCCCTCGGTGGAGCATAGCAATTGCCGAATCGATTGGGTGCCCTGCTACTCCTCCTTAGATGCATAAGTCAGGAAAGCCTCGTAACAAATGCTTGTTCCTTTCCAACAGGGAATGCAGAGGAGTGCTAGGGCTACTAATGGAAGATCAAACATGTGCTTGTTCTCTGGTGATTGGGATACTGGCGTGAAAAGCTGGGGACACTAAGGATTGGCTTCTTCTAATGCAGGGAGACAAGAGGCAGAAACCCAACAGGTCTAGGACTGAAGCACCTATCTATGCACAGACTGAAGCACAGGGCACCTATCTATGCACAGAGAGGTAATCATAATAGCATTTGTATAAAGCTTGATTTTATTTTATTCTTTAGTGTGCGCTTATAATCCTGGTGCAATCTTTGTAGCAATCCTCTAAGGTGATTGAGGATTATTGGGCCCATTTTGCAGTTGGAAAAGACTGAGGGTGACAGTGAGTAGCTTGTTTAAGGCCTTCTAATAAGTTCATGGGAGAAAGCAAGATTTGACCCAGAGAAGTCCTAGTTCATAGCTCAGGCTCTTAGCTATGATGTGACACCAGCAGAGTTCTAGACGCGCAACTGTTTGAAAAGGGTTTTTATCCTTTTAAGCGGACGACATACCTTCTTTTGTCTTCTTGTGCTCCCCTCGCTCCTTCTGTAGCGATCGTTCCAGCCGCGATCGGTGTTCGTAAACCACTGGGTGCACAAAGGGAAAAGGCAGACAACCAAAGATGAGGTCACAAGCATTTGCATGTTCATCACACACACAAGCGATGGTTTGGAACTGAGTAAGGGGGCCTGAATTTTGCATCAAAGAGAGCTGAAATCTGCAGTTGTTTGAGATCTGTTAAAATGCCTTTCTAAGGACCACAGAAGCGCCTAACAGGCCATGTTGAAAAGCCTACCACTGACGATTTGCAGTGGCAGCCAGAAGGTACACACCCATCACTGAAGAAGCTCTATTCAAGGAACCCCTAAGGCTCCAGAGTTCTCTTCTCCAAGTACTGACCTTGTTTGTGGTGGCAGCCAGGAATGCAACTGTAGGTTGACCCTTGACACCGACACGGACTTGGGATCCGTGTTAAGTCAAATCCGTGGATTGCAAACTTGTGGATATTGAACATCCACTGCACTCATTTGCTACGCAAGAGATCCCTTCAGGCTCCCTGAGACACCAGAGAAACCTACCACATTGAAAAAGGCCACCCTGAGCTTCCTTAACCTTGTGAGGAATGGGGGGATGTGAAACTATTACAGTACATGTTTGAGTATCCCTTATCTGCCTGGGATGGGAAGGTGTCTGGATTTTGGCTTTGTCTGGATTTTGGAATAACTGTGTAAATATACTGAGAAATGCTTCCTCTTGCTCTTTTCTCTGTTACCCATTTGGGTGTCTGCTGGTCTCTTTGACATTTTTCAATCACGGCACACACCCCAGATCAGAGCATTAGAACGTACAGCCTGTATGTGGGAATGCGCACAAGACCTTCTCGTGTTCACGGTACAGAAAGTTTTTCAAAACGTCTTGGACAAAAACGTCTGGATTTTGGAATAGTCTGGATCTTGGATGTCTAGATAAGGGATCAAAACCTGTATATTTCCCTGCCCCCTTCTCTTGCAGAAAAATGAAACCGAGCTGTTTACGAGGTGACGGAGGCCGCGCATTTTCATCCAAGCGCATCGAGGTGTCGAGGCGTGTACGGTTTTGGGCCTTTGTTGCTCCCATCCCGACAGCGCTGCCACTCAAAGTGCGGGGAAAACAGGTGAACATTCAGAAGACCGGAAAGAACACACTTTGTTTTGCTCAGCGTGGAGGAAGGGAAGGCAGGATCGGCACCCCGGCTGCTGGAGAAGAAAAATCTGACAGGAGACGTCAATCCCTTCTGACTTTGATCAAGAAGAATGAGAGGCCGCCCTGGATTTTTCTCTGCTAAGTGAAAAAGCCCCCCCCCCCAGGCGTTCCCTTTCAACTGTCAGATGTTTAGCAATGGCTTTTAGTGCCATTTTAAAGAGATTCACTGCCCTGTAGAGCACAAGGCTGGCTGAAACCACAAGGCCTGCGGGTCTGTATCTCAAATGAAGTCTCAATGCTGTTCAGCTCAACAGGAGAAGACACAAACATCATTTCAGAAATATGTCATTGGGCCTGATTCCCTGGTAATTCAATTGAAAGCTACACAGAGCTCCAAGGATGTCCGAGGGATCTTAGAGATCAGTTCCTGGAATGGAAATGGTGGCAAGGAGGCAGAGGCGGATCTACAGGGAGGGCAAAGCTCTAAGTGTTGCAAGAAGCCTTACCCTGCCATGTAAATCCCTCCTCTCCCTTGCTACTGTAGCCAGTAAGCAACGCCAAGATGTTGCTGTTCCCTGTGAGGATTGGCTAAAACAGTGCGGAGAGGAGTGATTTCCACTGCAAGGTAAGGCTTCTTGCAAAACTTAGAGCTTTGCCCTCCCTTAGATCTGCCTCTGCAAGGAGGTCTGCTTTCCAGAAAGGAGGTCTGCTCCACCTTCTCCGATATCTGCCTTCTTGTCTGCTGCAGCCTTGCTTTTGGAGCCTTGCTTTTGGTCCCCTGGGCTTCGGTAACAATATGGCCTGCTTAGTGGTGGCACCAAACTTTTGAAATGCCCTCCTCACCGTGGCCCCTGCCTTTCACACTTTTCAGAGCTGTATAAAGCTCTTTGCTTTTCCCCTCTGCTGTTGGAAGGGTTGACTGTGGGAGGTGAAAACACTTCTTGGTAACTCCAAGCCCACCGAGGCTGAAGGCATCGTTTTGCCGGGCAGCAAGGATCAAAACAGCACATTTTGAGACGTGCGCAGTTTGTGCTTCCAGCTTTCTTATAGCACCGAAAATGGCAGGGGAAGGGATAAAAAACTGCTCTGGATCGAGACCGTGGCACAGGGGAGTGGCTTTGGCAGACAGTTTCCATTGGTGCTGAGAGGAGCAGGCTTCCAGGGGTAAATTGCAGCATTGGGTGTGTGGGTGTGTGTGGGGCACCTATCCAGATAATTGTGGGGCAAATGTTGAAGCCCCCTCCCTGCTGCATGGCCCCAGTCCTCTGAGTTCCTAGCTTTTCTTGCAACACGAATGCTGGGATGCCCTTTCTGGGTTGTCTTGGGGATTTGTGGATGGAAAACAGCCATCGTTTTTTTGATCTGCCTTTGCTGGCTGGTTTGTGTATTTTTATAGTTGATTTTATGATCCACTGGGCATGTTGTTTTTAAATTGTATCTGTGATTGTATTGTTTTTAACATTGTTTTTAATTGCTTTTTAATGTTAATTTTATATTGTATCTTTTATTGTAATGCTGCCTTGAGTGCCTCCGGGCAAAAAGGCGGGGTAAAAATCAAATAAATAAATAAATAAATAAATAAATAAATAAATAATAATAATAGTCCCAAAAAGAGAGAGCCCTGATTTTTTTTAAAAAAAATCCCCTTGATGTGCCTCCGAATGGACTTGCATTGCTCAAGCGGCTGCTTCTAACGGCCTGCCACGCAGTCTCGCCAAGCACACCGTGACAGGATGTGAGCGAGACCTTGGGGAATTTATCCCTGTGTGCAGCCCTGGTGTTATGAAGCCAACTCACGAGCTCCTGCCCTTAAGAGGAAACACGTTGCTCCTCTTTCTGGCATCTTGAGTGACATTCGTGGGGGCTAAGGGGAGAAAGGGTGGTGACACCATCAACAACGGGAAAAATCTTTCACAAACCTTGTGCAATCTTTCACAAACCATGTGGATTGCCCAGGAAGAAGGGGGAAGGAGCCATTAAAAAGCCATCAGTGACCAACCATCATCACAGGTCTGGCAGGATGGCTTCTCTGCTGCCATGAGGGCAATGTCCCAGAGCGCAATCCTAACCTGGCATTAGGCCGGCACAGTTAGACCAGCAGAGGTTGGCCGGCACAAGGGACATCATTAAATATGTTTGGACCACTCTTGGAGTCAGAGAGGATGGTGCACAGACGTGAGCCATCCTCCCCGACTCCGAGAGTAGTCCAAACACCCTTGACGGTAGCCCTTGTGCCAGCCAAACTTTGCTGACCTAACTGTGCCGGCCTAACTCCAGGTTAGGATTGCGCTCTGGGACATTGCCCTCATGGCAGCGGAGAAGCCATCCTGCCAGACCTGTGATGATGGTTGGTCACTGATGGCCTCTAGGTTAGAATTGTATCCCCAGGTGATACAATCACCTGGTCATCACAATCATACAATCTCCCCTGCTCATCACCAGCCCCTAAAGTGAGTAAGGGGAGAAGACCAGAAGTTGCCTGCTCTGCCATGGACTCACACATTACTTTGAGTAAGCTGACCTAGTAATACAGAACCGGCAAGGTGGACTCACCCCTTGGAGTGCCCAAACCCTCCTGCACAATTGTGGGGAATGCACTCCATCTGGGAGCCAATGAGGGGAGGAGAAGAGAAAGCATGGAGGAGAAGAGAATGTTGGGCTAGAGCGTCAGAGGCACTCTAGCCTACCATTCTCTTCTGCTCCGCTCCTTCTTTTTCTAAGGCAGTGCTATAGCAGTGATGAAGTGGGCACTCTCTCCCCAACCTGCCACCTGCCTCAGGCGCTACACTGGTGGGCTCACAAGTAAGGAGGAATGGGATACGTAGGGTCGCGGTTTCTACCCCATGGATTGAGTGTGTGTGTTAAATCACACAATGCCAGTCGAGCTGGCTGCAGTCCTACCCATCCATTAGGGGCAACGACTAAAACGCCTCTTTTAAAATCTCTCCAGAACAATCGCGTGGAAAGAGGGTTTCTTCTCTTTGTTCACGTTTCCAGCAAGGCAGATGTGCCGGTGGGCAGAAGAGCCGAGAAGAAGACAGCACCCGCAGGCTCTTGACAGCATTAAAAAGCATGACACCGTTTCCTAGCTTGTCGGTTTGCTGCTTGCAGTGCGATCTGCCAGGCAGAAAGGAGGCACCCTGCCAGCCAAGTAAGGGCTGATTGACACACTAGGAAAGAAGCCCTCCATGAGCCCAAAATTCAGGGGTCCTGATGTTACCACCACCATCCTTTTAAAGTGCATTGATGGCTGCTTTGATGACAGGAGATAAGTGAAGGCCACTCAAGGCTGCAGCCCTGTGCAACCTTCCTTGGGAGTAAGCCTCATTGAACACAATGGGACTTACTTTTGATTAGACACACTTAGGCTTGTGCCCTGAAAGAGAGGACTCTAGTAGAACCTCCATGGCCAGAGGCAGTTACCCTGCATGCTGCTTTTCCTCAGGCACGTCTGATTTTACCGATGTTAAATTTTCATTTGTTTTAAAATACGACTACTTGAAGTCTGCCGACAATCTGATCAGAGTCCAGCATTTTTGTTTCGTTTGCAGATTCCTCTGAGGAGCCAACGAGCAAGACACAAAATCAAAGCCTTGATCTGCCCCTGGGATTGGACGTTCCAAGGTATGCTGCCAGTGGCGTTTCTACAGGGATGGCAAAGCTCTAGGTTTTGCAAGAAGCCTTACCTTGCGGTGGAAATCACTCCTCTCCTGCACCGTTTTAGCCAATCCTCGCAGGGAACAGCAACATCTTGGCGTTGCTTATTGGCTACAGCAGCAAGGGAGAGGAGGGATTTACCTGACAGGGTAAGGCTTCTTGCAACACTTAGAGCTTTGCCATCCCTGTAGAAACGCCTCTGTATGCTGCTCCTAAATGTGGAGGCTCCATTCAGAATCCATGGAAAGACCTCCTCCCTCTGTGATTCTGCCGCTGGCTCATGACTGCTAAGCTTCTCCACCAGCGTTTTCGAGAAGCGACTGAGACAGGCCAGGCTGACTGGATTAGAGGACCATTGAGGGCCTGCCCGTTCTATTCTGGGAAACTGTGGCCAGCTGGAAGAGGAGAGCGGGCACTCAAACCATAATTACTGGAATTGGGGCTCAGCCAGAATTCCTGAGCTAACTCTTGGGCTAAGCCAGCAAAGAGAAAAATCTGTTGGACGTGGAATATTGAGAAGGTCTCTATACCGGGAATAGTCTGGTTGATTCTAAGGTGGGGTATCTCTGCCTCTCCAGCTCTGTGCTACATCTACACTGGTGTGGTTCCGTACTAGGAACAGCAGCAGGCCAATGTGAGCTCAAACCCCTCCCTGGCACAAAAAGCTGGCCGTTTGGGGCCACTCAGAGCACAATCCTAACCTGGAGTTAGGCTGGCACAAGTTAGGCCAGCAAAGTTTGGCCGGCACAAGGGACATCATAAAGTATGTTTGGACCACCCTTGGAGTTGAGACGCCAGCACACAGACATGTACCCTCCTCCCTGGCTCCAAGAGTGGCCCAAAGGCGCTTGACGGTGGCCCTTGTGCTCGTCAAACTGCTGGCCTAACTCCAGGTTAGGATTGCGCTCAGGGCTGTGAACCCTGCAGGATTGTTGTGAGACTTAAACCAGGCATTGCAGGGAGCCTTTTGGAGGAAGGGTGGGATGAGGGAAAAGGCAATCGGCAAATGAACCTAAGACTGTAAGCTCTTTGGGGCAGAGAGCCCGTCTTTTGCAGCTGCTGCTCCAATAATGGTGACGAAGGGGGAAAGGCTTTACAAGATGCTGTATATGTCCCCACTCTGCCCAGGGATGGCAGCAGGTGAACACGGGTCCTTTTGCATGAACGTTATGATCCTCTGCAGTGGTGTCATTTAAATGATTTAGGAACAGGAACTCACTTTTGATTGGCACTTGTCGGAACCGGAACCAGTCACGGAGCCCATTAGGATCCGTTCTGGTCTGTTCCCCCTGAATGACATCACTGCCTTTAACCCTCTGAGTGCCAGCCAACCAAGAAGAAAAGCTCTTTGCAGAGGAATTGGGAGGGGGGAGGAAGGAGAGTGAAGTGGGCGGAGTCAGCCCTAATTTTAACTAGTGGAACTGAGTTCCCCCACGTTCCCCCTGCATGACATCACTGATCCTCTGCCACTAGCTATGGACCTCCTGATATGCGCAGAGAGCTGCTGCCAGCAGAGCCTGTCTCTTGTTCCACCTAGCAAAGGGTTGCCTGCATTGCTGTGCAGGGGGCCGGAAGCCTTCAATGCGTTGGCGGGGGGGGGGGGGGGGGGAGGTGGCTATAGCTCTGGGACAAGGGTAGATTCTTTTACCAGCTGCCCACCCCGGATGGGGCCGTATCGTATCTCCTCTGACACATGACAGGTACGGAAATAGATGCTGGCAGCATTTGAAGGAGCCGGCTCCTTGGAGCAAGCGAGAAAGGAAGCCCTGCTGTCTGGGATGGGGAAGAGGGGGGAGGCTGTGGAGGAGAAATCCTAGCAGCATGCTCTCCCACCCCGATGAGATCTGAAACATTAACCTCAAACGATGCACCTTTCGGCAGTGCAAAACACGCCGTTCACCCACGGAGCGATCAGGCACCCCTGACCAGCCTTGGCTCTGAAACGAGAGATGCGTCAGGAGTTCAGGCGGTCCTGCTGGGCTCAAGGTCTCTGGCGCACGAACGGAGATGTGGAAATGTCTGCACCAGCAATCTGTTGCTCATAAGTCTCTCTCCCTGCCTCCTGGCATCCCTCTTCTGAAATTCTAAGCAGCACAGAATGGGAGGGAGAATCTGGCCTCCAGTTTTGTATCCTGGCCTGCTTCAGTTCTTGGTTTAATTGAAGCAGGTTTCTAGTCCTCATGCAGGGGAAGGTAATTTGGGAAATACATTGGCAGCATCTCATCGCAAAAGTCCATGATGAGGTGCCACAGCTTCAGGGAGAAGGACATAACTCAGGGCACACAGTTAGACCGGCATAGTTAGGCCATCAAAGTTTGGCCGGCACAAGGGACACCATAAAGCGCCTTTGGAGCACTGAGTCAGGGAGGGTGGCGCACGTCCGTGTGTTGGCCTCCCTGACTCAGAGTGGTCCAAAGATACTTTACGGTGTCCCTTGTGCCAGCTTTACTCCCGGCAGAGGTGGATCTACAGGGAGGGCAAAGCTCTAAGTGTTGCAAGAAGCCTTACCCTGTCAGGTAAATCCCTCCTCTCCCTAGCTGCTGTAGCCAGTAAGCAACGCCAAGATGTTGCTTTTCCCTGTGAGGATTGGCTAAAACAGTGCAGGAGAGGAGTGATTTCCACTGCAAGGTAAGGCTTCTTGCAAAACTTAGGGCTTTGTCCTCCCTTAGATCTGCGTCTGACTCCAGGTTAGGATAGCACCCTGAGACTGAGAGGAAGCAGGTAGGCTTAAGAACTGGGACAGTGTGCCTATACCTTTAACCATTGTATAGAAGAGGGAATTTGGGCAGGTGCAGCTTTTGAAACCCTTCAATGATGATCTGCACCTGCCCAAATTCCTCTTCTATACATAACAATGATTAAAGGTATAGGCACTCTGCCCCATTTGAATCTGGTAATCCTACTCTCAGGGAAATCATGGCAGAGGCAAAATTGAAACCAGGACAGTCCTGATTGGTGGCTCAGTTTCTTAGCTAATTAAATGTTTGGACTGAAGATTAACCCACAACAATACAACTTGCTGAGGAGTGACAAAGGAAAGAATCTGACTGTGCATTCTTCCTGGCACAGCCAAATGCCTCTTGACCCTTTGATCTTTCTCAATGGCTCCAATGGAAACTGACTGTTTGAGGCGTTCAAGAGATCCCTGGCTTGTTGTTGCTGCTGCTTTTCGCTTTGCGGGCATTTCGTAAGTGTTTCATCACAGTTCAGACACAAATATTCCTTTTTGTCATTTGAAATAAGCTTGGCACATATTTGGACACTTGTGCGCTTGTTGCTTGAGTCGCGCTCGCTGGTTAAGCTGTTTTCCTTTTGTGCTTTGTTGCAAACTTTCTATGATTCCAGGGGGAAAATTCAAATTGGGGAAAAATACTTGGGGGGGGGCGCAGAAAGGTGCAAAATGCATATCTGGGATGGGGGTGATTTTTGTGCCATGTGCTATTTCAGAAAGTGACAGAAGGGTCTATTCTCGTAGCCCAACCATAATTTCCATGAAATAAGTCTAAGTGGGCATTTCAAGTAAGCATGCTTAGGTCTGCAGCCTTATCTTCAGGCCCAGTTAATTATTTATCTATAATTCCTTCGCAAATGGTATTTTTTTTCTTTTAATCTGACTCAGGACAAATAAAAACAAATCTGTTTCATTTGCCTTGCCGGAGTCTGTGCATGTGAACAGGTCTGTCACGTTTCCCTCCTGCCCACCGCTGTATGTAGCAGCTGTGCAACAGGCAGACACTCAACAGGTGCAGCTCTCCCTGGCCTGGAGATGAAGCAATGGGGAAACTTTATCTGTTCAACTGCTGCTTGCCTACTGCATAATGGAAACTGCTTTTTTTTTTCCAGGTGGGGAGTCCCTTAGGGGACAGAGAAAAGCCTATTCTCAATTCTGACACAAACAAAATAACCACACAGCTCTCCCCCTTTCCAGCATCCCATCTTCCCATATTTTCAAAATGGCTGCTCTAAGTCTACAAGACCCATCTGAAATTGGCTTGTGACCCATCTAGTGGGTCCAGAGACCCACAGTTTGAGAAACAAAGCAGTGTTTCTCAAATTGTGGGTCTGGACCCACTAGGGATCCAGCCGGGGGGGGGGGCAAATGGAAGGGCAAGCTACTTATTCAGAGGACATTTCCCCCTCTCTGGCACAGCTCTACATGAGGACCCAGAAAAAATCAGTCCCCCGTGCTGGAAAGAGGGGGCCAGAAAAAGCTGATACAAAAGGAATCATGTGGTCATCTTCCTCTTCCCCTGCTTGGGATTTTGGCCACAGGAGATGACTACATTCTCCTGACTTCCAAGTTTATGAAAGGATAAAGCTTGTGTGTGGCCAAGACTAGTGGAGGGAAGGGGGGAGAGGCGTGGAGCTGAGCTAATCTAAACCAAACGCAACTCCAGCCTCTCTCGCCGGCCGTCCTGACTATAAGACTTGATGCTCAGCTCAGGAAAAAGCTATTTCCGTTTCAGTCCCAGAGGTGAGCCCTCCTGAGTTGACTTCAGCTGAAAAAGCAACGCTTCCCCCCCCCCCCCCGCTAATCTGCAGCAGCCAGGCAGGACTGGGCCATCAATCTTGCTGGCTCGATTCACAGACCTTTCCTCATTGAGACAATGGAGGGGGTTGGCCAGGGATCTCTGGAATGCAAACCACTCTGGCCTCTGCTTGTCACCAGCTCAAAGGCTCATGGGAAAAAGAACCTGCCTCCTACTGAGTCCGAGCTTTGGTCTGTCTGCTTGACACTGACTGGTAGCCCGCCTTGAGGCAGGGATGCCTTCCCTGGTAACCCTCCTCGGGAATGAATGGGAGGCTTCTGCATATCGAGGAGATGCTCTGCCACCGAGCTGCAGGGTTCTCCCTCACCAGAACTTTCCAGGTTTTGTCGCCCGCCAAAGCCAGCCAAGGTTCCTGCCTGAAACCTTGGCAAGCACCTGCCGGCCAGTGTGGAGGCAAGGGCAATCTAGACCAGGGCGATAGCCCTTAAGGCCTGGAGCAGAGGTTGGATGCGGCCAGAGGCGGATCTACAGGGAGGGCAAAGCTCTAAGTGTTGCAAGGAGCCTTACCCTGTCATGTAAATCCTTCCTCTCCCTTGCTGCTGTAGCCAGTAAGCAACGCCAAGATGTTGCTGTTCCCTGTGAGGATTGGCTAGAACAGTGCAGGAGAGGAGTGATTTCCACTGCAAGGTAAGGCTTCTTGCAAAACTTAGAGCTTTGCCCTCCCTTAGATCTGCCTCTGGATGCGGCCTGCAGAAGATGTTGGGCTGGCCCTTGAGCTCTCCCAGCTCCACCACCAGCTGCTTTCAAGTTGCTGAGCTGTGCACTGCTGAAAGGGCAGCCCAGGCGATACCCCAAATCTTGAAAACATGATCCAGATTTGTGCATTTTTTCCCCTCTCTCATTTGCAACTAATGAGTTCCTAAGTGAGGAAAAAAAAATGCTTATTTCTGGTCAAGAATCCTAACACAATAATTCTAGTGCAATCCTAACCTGCAGTTGGGCTGGCACAGTTAGGCCAGCAAAGTTTGGCCGGCACAAAGGACACCGTGACGTATGTTTGGACCCCTCTCGGAGTCAGAGAGGCCAGCACACAGACATGCGCCATCCTCCCAGACTCCGAGAGTGGCCCAAACACTCTGTATGGTGTCCCTTGTGCTGGCCAAACTTTGCTGGCCTAACTGTGCCAGCCTAACTCCAGGTTAGGATGGCGCTCTTAATGTGCACGAGTTACGATAGCTTGCGTATACGCACTGATGGCACAAAAACAGGCTCAATTACGCCTTCCTCAAGCAGATACGGGGACAGGGGATAGCTCCAGCCTTGGTTTGGCAGCAACCCCCCCCTCCAGAAATGGCCGGCCGTCCCATGTTAGAAATAGGCTTTTGGGTTCCGTACATGGAAGTGTGTGTGTGTGTGTGGGGGGGGAATTCCTGGGTGACAACCCAAGTTGAAATGCCAACGAGAGCAGACACATGAGCCCTCTCACCTTGCAGTTGCGCCGACAGAGCTTCTTGTTGCTGCTTGTTCTTCAGCGCTAAGGCTTCTGATGCCTTCACCTTCTCCTGGAGGTGGTTGTAGAGGAAAACCCCGGAGCCCAAGCAGACGACGGCCACGAGACAAAATACAGTCTGCAACAGGCCCTTTTGTCTTCTGCTGCACATGCCAGTCCCCATCTCTCAGCCGGCTGCAAGACAATTTCCTCCGGACTCCTTTGCTGCTATACCATCTGGTCCAAACCCACAACACAGCTCTCCCTTCTCCTCCAGGCTACCAGTCTCTAAAAACCTCCTGTACGTACACCTCTTGGTGCACCCGGGCGGGCTTCTTGAGCCTCATAGTCCGCTTCAAACACAGGTGGGAAAAAAGTGGGGAACGGTCTGCTCTTTTCCTCTTCCTCCTCCTGCTCCTCTCCAGCTAGGACCCATCAAAGTCGAAGGGAAAACAGAGCTCGCCCCTTAACGCCGCCGGAACACGGTGCTTGCGTGTCCTCCTCGGATCCAGGTGTGCAAAGCCCGAGAAACTTTGCAAAACTTCTTCCTCGCTCTGCAAAGGGAAAAACGGGGAGGAGAATTTTTTTTTTCCTTCCAAATTTCCAGAGAATAAAGTTTCTCCAAGGTGTGTCCCCGGTCTCAGCCACTTCCTCCCCCCCTCCCACCCAGCCTCAAACCGGAACAGAAAACTATTAGGCATTTAAAACGATTGGAAGGCGGCTCCAGCCTCCTCTCTGCCCGCCTTTCCTGCCTTTCCTCCCATTTGCAACCATTTCAACGGTACAGGAAACCCAGGGAAGCGTGAAACTGACCAGAGGAGCTGGAGACGCTGCTACAGGGAGAGGGGGAAAAAAAAGGAGGAATGGTGCTTGCTTGGGTTTGGGAATCCGAGGCAATGGGACGTGGTGGTGGTGGTGGGAACAGCGAAGGAGAGGAACGGCAGTGCCCGGGAGAGAGCCCGGTGGAGGCAGGATGCAGTGCTGGGAGGAGCTGAACTAGGAAGAAAAGGAGTGGCAGTGGAAGCATCACAGAAAAGGGGCTGGGTATCGGAGGGCGAAAGGGGGAGGAGAGTGTGGGGAGGGGGGGGGGAGACGGGGCTGCAGAAACACAGCCAGCCTCGCAGGTCTTCATGGCTATTTAGCTTCTTGCATCCTTTTTCCTCTGCGGCTTTGTATTATACTGTGCTCGCTCTCTGAGAATAATGGGAAGGGTGCATGTAGCTTCCTGGGGGTGTGTGTAGATCTCTTTTTGCATTCACCAGGTCCCAGCTGCCCCCCCTCCTCGTTGTTCAGAAGAGCAAACCCTCTGCTCTGCACGGAGAGCGTGCCAGATTCGACTTTTGGCAGCACCGGCCCTTAGGGCCGGAGAAAAGCCCCTTGCCTGAAAGTCTGGGGGAAGCTGCTGACAGTCAGTGCAGGCTAGCAGGGCTTCAATGAGTTAGCGGGCTGGAGGAGAGCAACAGTGAGCTGCCCAGTTTCAGTGCAATTTAGTCCAGGCTGCTTCAGTGGAGTACAGAGAGGGGGGCCATGGGGGAACTCGTGGCCCGGGGTGCCAGGCTGCAAGGGTTCCCCCAGAGAGTCCAATTCCACTTTGCAGCGGAATCAATACCGGCGCGGGCCAGAGGCCGGCCTCTGCGTATAGCCGGGATCAATATTTCGGAATGAGGAGGAGGAGGAGAGTTTGCAGCATCTCGACAGCCGGGGCGGGTCGTCCAGCTCCATCAAAGATCTGGAAGATGGCGGAATCTCCGCGAGATGGAAGCTCTGGCCGTGATCGGTGGGAGCCTAATGGCCGCTCTGCTGAATGGGCCACCAGGGAACTGAAACACCATGTTGGCAGTCCTTTTTTTTTTCTCCAAGTACAAAATGTAGCCACTGCAGAGCCATGAGGAGGTTGTGTCTGCACCTAGGAGGGGGTAGCTTCCTCCTCCACTGGGCCTCCTTCCATACTTGCTGCATGTGAAAAGGAAGAGAGAAACAGCGGAAGAGGAAGTGGAAGAGAGGAGAGTGGCGGGCTAGACTGTCTGTCTGTCTGTCTCTCTCTCTCTCTCTCTCTCTCTCTGTGTGTGTGTGTGTAAGCAACTTTGGACTCTTCCTGAGAGCTGCAGGAAGCTGGACTAGAGGGGTCTTTGGCCTGATCCAGTGGGCTCTTCTATTCTTAAGGCCCAGATTGGGCTGCAAATTTTTATAGCTCCCAGACAGGATAGCTTATTCTGTTTTATCTACCTCACATTTACCTCAGAATGCGAAATACAAGGGAGTGGCAACAGGATGCAGGCGTCTTGTTGTCTTGTGAGTTCCCTGAGGCATCTGGTGGGCCACTGTGAGATGCAGGAAGCTGGACTAGATGGGCCCTTGGCCTGATCCAGCGGGGTTCTTCTTCTGTTCTTAAGTACTAAGTGATGTATCGGCCTCTGCTTCTCACTGTGTGTGTGTGTGTGAGTGAGTGAGTGAGTGAGAAACTAGAAGTGGCTGCTCTTTGCCAATCTACTGCTTGGGGCAATGGCTTCAGCTGGCCTCATCTCTGCCTCCTCGGTAAGGCAAATTCCTGCTTTGCAAGAATATATGACAAACTCCAGGATTGCTCTTGTATGGATGGCAAGCGATTGCAGTTGTTTTTTTTTGGGGGGGGGAGTTTTATGATCTCCTGATTGTGACTGGAGACATAGGAAGCCCCGCAATGCATTGTGGGCCAAGGCTGACCCTGGTGGGCCATGGAAGAAGCGACTCTATCACCACACTGGCAGGGGCCAAAGTTACACAGGATTGTAGTTACAGGATTGGCGCTTTGGCTGTGTTTGACAAAGATCCAGATTCATTTAATCTGGCTTCTGCTTCCAACAGCTGTTAAACAGATGCTTTCGGACAGCACGAAGACAACAGAGCTCCCTTTTTTTGTTAGCGCTCACCATCTGGTAGCCAGTTTCCTTCTCCCCATCAGTGGTCAATGTTGACGTCCAAGTTCCTGTCACGACAACCCGCGCCACAGCCACATCACAGTGCTGTGATGCAACAACCCACGTCAAATGCCTTCCTTCAAGCGTTTTCTTCTCCTGCCCCCCATGGCATACTCCTAGTTTGACGCGTACTATATTTTCTTTCAAGCTCTTGCTTGTTAAGGGACGTGGTGGTGCAGCGGGTTAACCCACTGCTGCTGGGCTTTCCGACCGGAAGGTTGGGAGTTCAAGACTGCGCAATGGCACCTAAATGCAAGTAGATAAATAGGGACCACTTCAGTGGGAAGGGAACGGCGTTCTGTGTGCTACGGTGTATAGTCAAGCTGGCCACATGACCACAGAAGCTTGTCCTTGGATAAATGCTGGCTCTTTGGCTTAGAAACGGAGATGAGCACTGCCCCCTACAGTCGGTCACAACTAGACCATTCGGTTGTGGGGAAACCTTTACCTTTACCTCGCTTGTTTCCCCCTCCCCCCCCCAATCTCTTGGCGTGGGATGAAACCATTAAAAATAAATCTATTAAAATGGAAAACGAGGGCAACAGAATTGCCAGATAAATACCAAAATTGTAACAGAGTGCTAGCCTATGTGTGTTTTCCCTGAAGCAAGCCCTGCTGGGTTCATTACAATTTGCTTATAGGTAGATCTGTGTGGAATGCCTGACACATGAGCTACATACATGCACATATGCTGACTCTCAGGAATAGCCTAATCATAACATGTGCCCCTAGGCACATTTTTCAGTTTGCTCCCTGCTCAGCCGGGTGATGCTTCTCAGCTCTTAGCTCAAGAGTTGGGCACTGTGGCTGATAACATAGTTACTCTTTCTGTAGGAGAAAGCTTGGAGCTTTGCTTCTCTCAGTGATGCTCTGCTTCCTACAATAACCAACCAGACACCTCCAGGATGGCATGAGCGGAATGGCCCCCCCTTTTTTGCTGGCACCTGAGATTCAGAGATAGACTGCCAATGTCTGTGGAGGCTCACAATTATAACTGCCAACTAGAATAATAGGGTTGGAATGGACCCATAAGGGCCATTGCTTGATGTCATCTTTAGCAGGAAAACCTCCTAGAGCATCTCCAGCAGGAGCCTGTTGACCTCTACTTGAAGATCTGTAGTGAGGGAGAATCTACCCCCCCCAGCAATCTATTCCACTGTGCACCCTGCAAACTCGGACTTTGGTGGTGGTAGTAATATCAGGAACAAGGTCCAAGACCGAGTGCAAGCATGGTGCGGAGTCTCCCTCTTGTGGTCAAATGGTAGAATGCAGATCCCAACAGGGAGAGACTTCTGGTGATGAGAGGAAATAAACAAGGGTGACAAAAAGGAAGGTTGGGATCTAATAGTTTTTTTTTTTATTATTATTTGCAGGAAGCTGCAATCTTAAACACATTTGCCTGGGAGTAAGGCCTGTTGAACTTATTGGGACTTCCTTTTGAATAAAAATGCCAAGCTTCTTAACTTGCAAGAAAAACAAAAAGATCTTCTTTGTCATAATGGGCCTGGTACTCAGCCTCAGTTTTTCTCAGCTGTAAAATGGGAGCACTGATGGATTGCCTCTGAGCAGGCTTTTCACAGGGCTGGCCAGTTTGCAAGGGTTTTCTTCCTGAGAAGATTGAGCTGCAGTTGTTCAGACATTGACATGGACTTGCAGTGCATAAGAACATGAGAAAAGTCATGTTGCATTTGGCCAGTGGCCTAGATAAAACCATTCTCAGGTCGTCGTTCTTGTCGTCCCCTGTCCCATTCCCCCCCCCCCCCCCGCTCACCAGCTGGTACAGCCCAGACACATGTTGTCTTTTGCTTCAATCAGATTTAGGCCAATGAAAAACCAGAAGAACTGTTGGGCATTGGCCAGAGCAGATTTGGATACATACAACCACAAAGTTTGAAATGGACCAATCCTTATTTCACAACCTGACCTACCCTACAGGGCTGTTGTGCAGCTGAACCAGCTACACAGGAGTTGAACCAATAAGGAACAGTACCTGCAGAGATCCCCAGTCCATCATTTTCATTACAATGAAATTTTCATTTTCATTACAATGAAATTAATTTTCATTACAATGAAAATCACAATGAAATTTTTTTAATGAATTTTTTATTATATGAAATGCAACTACATATTACAATGAAAATCATATTTTCAAGAAAAGCCAATACAGACACCGGGGAAAGGAAGTAAAGGGGCTGCTCAGCAAGGAGGGAACTGGCAGAGAGATTGAAGGGGAAAGTTAAGAGGGTAAAATCTTTGCAGCCTGCATGGAGATGGCTGATGGGCCACTGTGGGAAGTGGGGTGCTGGAGAAGGTGGGCCATCGGCCTGCTTCAGCTTTCTTATTAGCTATACTAGTGATAGAGCCTCCTTATAGAGAGACAGTCTACCTTGGAATAGCAGATGGTGGGAATCGACAGGAAAAGAGAGGACTGTTCTCTTCATTTTCTGGCTGTGTGATGCTAGAGGGCTACTGCGGGGAATGGGATTCTGGAACGACTTGCATCGGTTTTTTTTCTTCCCTTTTTCTGTTTGCGACAACAAGCAGGCAAGCCACGCAGCTCCGTTTGCAGCCGTGGTGGCCGCCGTGGCAAAGGATCGCCACCAGGTGGCGCCATTCGCCGGGCTTTCCCAGGCATTCGCCCCCAGCGTGTGATCTGGAGGTGGGTGGGTGGCTGCAAGCGCGCACCTCTGGCCCCCGGGAAGCGAGCTGCAAACCTGACGCGGTGCATGTCGGGGGATGGAGTCTTGGTACGCGTAGGCTTGGAAAGGTGCCTTGAACCGGGCAGGGAGGAGAAGAACTACGATTCCCGGAAGCCCTTGCGCCTATAGACTAGCACTGGAAACCGAAAAGACCTGGGGAAGAGGAGGAGGGGGAGGAAATTGTGCTTGCTGTATTTGCTGCAAAGGAAGGAAGGGAAGGGAAGGGAAGGGAAGAGAGCAGGCTGCTGGATCCCAGAGGAAGGAGGCGGCGGCGGCGGCGGGGGGAGGACCCAGTCCGGGAAGTGGATTTGCGCAGAAACTTTGCAGTAAGTTTGGCCTTGGAGAGAAAGGGAGGAGGGAGGACGATTTGGAGCCGGAGCGTGGTGGCAGGATTGCCAAGTAGCCGGAGAAACCCCCAGCCTGGCCTGCTCCTATGCCTTTAGCAAAATACCCCCCAATAATAATGACCATTAAAACACACCCCTATATACATTTCCCAGCTCGGGCTTGAGTTGCTCAGGTTCTGGTTTTGAATCGAGCTGTTGTAAAAGCAGAGGAGCAGGAGCCGGGTGTGAAGTTGGCAACCTTCGCAGGACAGTGACCGTGGGGCGTTCATGGGGGAACTCCTGGCTTCGGGTTTGGTTTGGGGGTTTTCCTCCAGCCCCAGCTGCGCCGAAATGCCTATGCAGATCTGCATAAAAAACAAAGGAGAGAGAACTGGGGCGAAGTTCGCACCACTGTCCTGCGAAGTTTGGACCGGTGGGTTTGGTGCCCTGGAGAGAGGCTTCGTCCTTCCTCCAGCTTTCAGGGGGCGATGGATGTTGTGGTTAGCTCGCCCTTGTTGCAAGCCTGGTCTGTTTGATGTGCAATGAGGAGCTGTCTGGAGGAGATTTGCAAGAGAGGACAGCGGAGCAAGGTTTGGCAAACGGTTTTGGGCACGGCTGCGGGGTCGAGTCCCAGGCCCAGCCTCTCCTACTCTGGTGAACTGGGCAGGAGCCCTGTTTGAGGAATGGACTTTGACAGGCGTCTCTGCTGGGACAGGTGAGTTGCACAACCTGGCATGGTAAACACTTCAATCCCAGTTTGCCCCAGTTTTGGGCCCTTGACTCTGGTACTCAATTGCAGAAAGAGGATCTTGTGCTTTCTGAGACCTGTTGATCGCATGGTGCAGGTGCCTCTTTTGCCTTGAGAAAAAGGGACATCCGCTGTCTTGATGGCCGCCCCTCCCGTGTGTGTATTTGTGGGCTGGCAATAGATGGGGGTTTCCCTGGCAAAAGTAGCCTTTGGGAACTCGCTGCAGTCAGTGGCCAATGTACATTGAGAAGGTAAAGATCTCTGCCTGTTCTAGACCAAAACGACTTGTTTTTGTGCTGTTTGGCTATGGTTTGTGTTTTCTTTTATGGCATTTTGAGCCCCTTGGTTTTCAGTTTTGCACTCTGTACATGGGCAGAGGGTCCAGTGTGATCTCCTGGTTGATCTCTAGATGAACTGGCATAGATGGGTAAAGGGTTTTTGCCTCCAATAATTTAGTAAGATCATGTAAAAGTTGCAGTGCTAGGCTAGCCTTGTGCCAATAACTTCGCTTTCAGCCTTGGTTTTCCTCATCTGTAAAATGGGCCTATGAAGTGGCTACCTTAGACCAGACTCTGCTGCCAGTTCTGTGTTCAAATTCCTGAGCTGGTGTGGATTTGTATCTTTACAAGATGGCATGAAACGGACCATCTTTGGTTTTGTCCTCAAGTGAAACCCATTTTATGGGCTTGCGAACGTTTTGATGGAAAAACAAGCTATTTGGGAGTTGTTCCGTGCCGCGGTGTTTTCAGTCTGTTTCTCTGGGTTTGTTTACCATTCTCCTGCAAATTTGTTTTTGGTGGTTTGGCGTTGTAAGCAGAGAAAGAGACGGAATACTTGTGGTTCTCAGATCTGCTACACCAGAGGTCAAGTGCACCCTCAATAAGCTATGCCAGAGATCAAGCGCACCTGCAAGGAGGAGACATCCTTTCCTTGCGAGTGAGTTTTCTCAGCATCCTTTTGGAACGCTTCAGATGGCAAATCATGGTCGGAAATGCGTTCTTTGCACTTGCCGGCTTCTTGGCCGGTTGGTGTCACTAAGCCCAGACTCTGTTTTTAAAATAAAGAGCATCGCCGTGTGGGTGAACCCAAAAGTGACAGCTCGCTGCCCAATTCATTCTGCTCCTTGGCAGCTGGCACTGCCTGGCCTGAGGTATGTCGGGATGGGTTAGCTGCTTGCCTTTGATCTGCTCTCCCCCCCCCCCATGAAACCTGCGGCCTCATGCCGGAAATTGAAGGGAATTGAATGCTGATCCTGCTCACAGCTTGAAGGGGAGACTCTGGTGAATGCAGGTGAATGCTTGGGGCTAAAGAGAGGAAAAGGGTCCAAATTCTGCTTTAAGAGAATCTTCATTCTGCAATCCCTGTGTTGCCGGCATGAATGGTCTATTCTTGTGTATTGTGCGTATTCCCTCCCAAATTTGGCTTCCTTGCAAGAATGGCTGCCCCCCTCCCAAGCTTTGAGGTGGGGTGTGGTCCTGGAAGCGATCTAAGAACCAGCAGCTCAGGATTGTGCCCAAGGGCTCCACTAAGCCTACAGCCCTGGGTAGCCAATGCCTTCCTCTATAGGGACAGGAACATTAGGACAATAGGAGGCTGCCAACCCGAGTCAGACCCTTGGCCGATCTAGTTGAGCATTGTCAATACAGACGGGCAGCCGCTCCCCAAGATTTCAGACACCCCCCCCTTTCCCCCTCTGTCCTACCCGGGAGTTGCTGCCAGGGATTGAAACTGGGATCTGCTCCATCCAAGCCACCATTCCCTAAATTGTTCAAGTGGTTGGTGGGAGTGAACGTTTTCCCGGGAGGAGGAGGCAAGCAGATTTGCCTGGTGACTCAGCCTTCCTCCTGGCCTGCATCCGGAAGAGGCACCTAAGATTCCGATTGGATCTCAGGGAGGGCTGGATTCTTGGAAAGGCTGTCTGCTTGATTCGACTAGTCGCATCTCCTGGAGTTTCTGGTCTTAATGGCATCCTGCGTTATTTTTCAAGCCTCTAAGTAAAATAAAAAATTGAATCGCCCCAAACTATGCCCCCCCTTCCCTTGTAATTGGCCTTTTGGACTATCAGGGGGATGGATCATTCTAAAAATGAAAGTCTGCGTTGAGTGACGTGGAAAACTTCCTGTGGGAGGGAGAAGGGAGCCAAAGCAAAGTGCTCCTTGGGGACAAATATGCCTGCTTTGTCTCCCCTTACACATCTGTGTGTGTGAGAGTGCAATTGTCCCAGAGCTGTGTGCAGGTTCTCTGTGCCTCTTTTGGGGTGCAGAGCAGTGGTGTCATTCGAATGATTTAGGAACAGGAACTCACTTTTGATTGGCACTTGTTGGGAACCCGGAACCAGCCACGGAGCCCGGTAGGATCCGGAATGCCCGTTCTGGTCTGCTCCCTCTGAATGGCATCAGTGCCTTCACCCCCCTAGGAATCCAGAGTCGCTCCCTTTAACCCTCTGTGTGCCGGCCAACCAAGAAGAAAAGCTCTTTGCAGAGGAATTGGGAGGGGGGAGGAGGGAGAGTGAAGTGGGCGGAGTCAGCCCTAATTTGAACTAGTGGAACTGAGTTCCCCTGCGTTCCCCCTGCATGACATCACTGGTGCAGAGGGGAGGCAGGTCACTCCTCTGATGCGGTTGACCTGCCGTACTCATAGAACAGGGGTTCCCAAACGTTTTAGCACCAGGGCCCACTTTTTAAAAAGACACTCTGTCGGGATCCATCTAGCTTTATGAGCCTTAAAAAAACATGCTTCACTTTAGGGGATCAAGCCTCTATTTTTAACCTTTTTACTGTGGTGGGGTGGGGGGAAAGCTGTGTCCTGGGGGGGTTTGCTGAGCCAGGTTCATTGGATCAGCTGCAGCCGTAAAGGTCCGATTTATGCCAAGGGGTGCGGCTATTATGATGATTGGGCAGCAGTGCCCCCCACAGTAGCAGTTTATTTCCCCCCTTGATGCATATAGCCTAATCTGCCTTGTCGGTTTCATGACCCAGTGTTTGGGGACCGCTGCGGTCCACTATCCACAGTGGATAGTGAGGCCAAATGGATTGACGGCCTTGTTTGTTTTAATAAGGATACGCCTTTGGGAGAGGATTTGCTGCGTGTACATGCTCTGCCCTCCCCACCCACCCCTGATTTTGCATCCTGATTGGGGCTCAGACCCGCGAGATGCTTTTGTATCCCGAACAGCAAGGGCAGCCCGCTGCTGACATGGCAAGATGCTAGTCTCTGGGGCTGAGCGCACTTCCATCCTGGCTGGTGCATTGTCTTCTCACCCGGTGTCATTGGCGTGCCCCCGAGACTCGAGCAAGCGGGGCTGGGTGATGGCCAATTTTCTTTTTAATAGATTAGTGCATTTTTAATAGATCGATGTCCTTTACCAATCAGCTGACCGAGATGTTTAAAACACCACCACCCCATCCCATCAAGACTTCTCCTGGTGGGTTTCTTTCCCCCAAGCTTGTGAAGGGGGTGCGTTCATAATATCCCCCAGGCAGAAAATAATCTGTCAACCCAGAGCTTCGTGACCACCTTGGCTTCTTTCCAAAATCTCTGGCACAGATGTTCAGCTTCAAACTGAATTGATTCCGCTGCTGTGTGGAGGGCTTTGGCTGTGGGGTGTCTCAGGCAGGGTGTGTGTGTGTCGGTGGTTGAAGGGAGGAAAAGCTGAGGACGAGGGGAGGACTCCAGTGCTGAACTTAGTGTTGATGTTCAAGTCAAGTTTCTAGACCTGAAGGTTAATAATGCAGCGGGTGGGCAGAAAAAGACTTCTGCAGGATGGAGAATGAGCTGCTCAACAACCTGGGCAAAGGCAACCCCTTAATGCTCCCATTTTACAGGTGAGGAATGCCAAGGCCAAGAGAGAAGCAACTGACATGAGGAACAGCAGATAATTTTTCCACCAAGCTTTCGTTTTGCCCTCTGAGTTTTTATTTGCTATTGTTAAACAGGCAAGAGTCAGGCACTCTCTTGTCCATCTCCTGGCAATTCCCCAGGCTCTGGCTTCTGCTCACCCCTGCCTTAGAATCAGGTTTGGTCTCTTCCATCCACTCACATGGTTCCGATTGGCTGAGAGAAAGTGCCTTTCTGATTGGTCGAGGCTGTGTATATAGCCTCCAGCTTTGCTCAGCCTGGCCAGAGTTCTAGTTTCTGTTTCTTGTGGTGGAACCGGAGCATTCTGTGGTGAGCATTTTCCACCACGCTGCTTCCTCTACTCTGCTGACCTTTGAAAAGGCAGAGTTGCACAGATGCGCCACATGTCATTCTGCTGGGTTTCTGCAGGATCTTGAGGCAGAAATTCCTCCCCTGATCTCTTCCCATGACCTCCGCACACTTCCCTCCTCTCCCCTTCTGTATAAACACTATGGGAATGAAATCCCTTCGCCCTTCTTAGAGCTACAAGTCAAACTGGTTTAAGTTTAGTTTTGCTCCAGTCGCCTACAGGAATCTTGGCTCTGCCATTTTTGGCCTCGGTCTTCCCCATCTGCAGTATGGGGAGAAGGCAACTTGTATTATCTTCGCAACAACCCTGTAAGGAAGGCGACGGGTGGGGATACCAGAGGAGAAAAACTGCAAGAGGAAGTGTAGGGAGGAGTGTCTCTTTTGCCAAAAATGAAGGCCAAAACCCCTTGCCTGCAGGTCTTTCAGTGTTCTCTTAGCCAGCTCTCTGTTGTCTGGGCTGCAAAACTGCAGCCTCAGGATTTGGCAGCCAACCCGCCCCCCCCCTTTGGGTTTTGACGAAGTTGTTCAGTGGCGGGGAAAGATGACCTCGTACCTGAGGGGCTGGCTTTGCCCTGCACCGGAGAACACTGACGAAGGTGAGCCGTACCGGGAAGGGGGTTGACTCAAACAGATGTGTAGATGATGCCTACCTTCAGAGCGGAGCTGACACACACACACGCACACGCACACACTCCCAAGCAGCCCCTTACACATATGTAGCTGCCTGGTTGTAAAGAGTTGCACTCGAAGCAAGTTGTCACCGTGTGGCATTTCCGAACATTATACGTAAAGGAGGTTGCCTCTCTCTCGGTTTTCCTCGCCTGTAAAATGGAACCGTTAATTGCGCTACAGCCCGGTCTTTGCGCACGGTTCGCTTTGGAGGTCTGTGCTGGAACCCCCTAATCGGTGACACAGGCGTAGATTTCGCGCATTGTCTTTTCTAGTGGCTGTTGCTGGTGGTAGTCATGCATATTCTTGCTTTTCTTTTTTTTAGATTGTGAGCCTTTTAGGGACAGGGAGCCATTTAACTTTATTTTTGTCTGTAAACCGCTTTGTGAACTTCTTGTTGAAAAGCAATATAGAAATACTCTTTGGTTTCGACTTGCCTGCATGCGGGCTGTGTTTCTGTATGACTTGTGGGGTGCATTCGGTAATTAGCTCTGCCCCCCCCCACTGCCACTTTCAACTAGCTCTGCCCGACTCTGGTTGGTGGAGCACCAACCTCTGCGCGGAGCCCTCCAACCCAAAATTCCGCGGGATAAAAATCTTTGAAATAAATAACACAGTGATGGAAGTTGATGGAGGGGTAAGTAGAAGGGAAGTCGCGGTCTTATTTTCTCCCCTAACCCTCCAGTCTCTGGTGGGCCATTTCTCTCTTCGTCACAATGTCTGGAATGCCTCAGGTTGCTTTGTTGTTGTTGTTGTTGGGGGGGGGGGAAACGACACACACACTCTGTGCATGCTCAGGGCACTTGCTGTGCACGCCCTGCCTTCCTGGCGGCTCAAGAAACAGCCCTCCAGTGGCAGGAGGAGGAGCTACTGTAAGAAGGCGGGGACCGAGCTGTATTGCAAATCAGGATTTGCCAGAGATGTTGTTTCTGTGAGTGGCTGGAAAAGAATTTGGGGGGGGGGGTGCTCAGAAAGGGGAGGCAAATCCTGTGCATCCAGATTCCTCCCCCCCCATTCAATTTGGGCTGAGCTGTAGGGCAGGGATGTGGTGGTGGGGAGAGAGCGGTGGGCGGAGCTTCCCTTCCCTTGTTTGCACTGTCCTTACTCCAGTCCCCCTGTGCAGCGGGAGGGGGGAGGGCGCGAGACTGGCCCGCCGCTGTCACTCAGCACCGCCTCCGGCCAGGGGGGCAAACAGAGCCGTCTGTCCGCTGGGCTTGGCAAGCCTTTCCCCTGCCGGAACCAGCCGCGGCTCTCGGCATCTGTTCTGCAGTCTCCCGCCCAGATCTCCCCTGGCTTCGCCCGCAGAGCTCCCTCTGCCACACTCCTCCTCCTCCTCCGGCGGCGGCAGATCACAGCCCGCTTGACAGGTGCGTGGGATCATGGCGCGAGGAGGGGTGCCACTGTCTCCCTGGGCTGGTGCCAGCCACAGACGGGGGGGGGGGGACGGACAGCGCCGTAGACCAAAAAGAGGCTTGTTGCTCTTTTAAATTCATCCCTCTAAGAAGCAGCAAAGTCTCCCCGCAGGGGGGCTCCCTGTCTTCTGCCACCGTTGTTGGGTGAGGCGTAGGAGGTTCCCGGTTCCAAATACCTCCCCGGGGAAATAATCCCATTTGTGGGGCCTGAAAGAACTCTCGGACAGCTGCTGCTTTTCCTGGGAAGTCTAGAAACCACCGCTTTTGCCTCTGGACCTTGAAACCGCCATCTCCTCCCCCCCCCCCAACACACTGTTGCGACTCCCTGTCTTGGCCTGCAAGCTTCTAGAAAACTCATTGCTCCCCTAAAGTAGGCAACGGGAACCCCAAGATCCTGAGTGTTTTGTCCTGTCCTGTCCCCTTGAAGATTCTTTTGGCATCCTCTTTCCTCATAAGTGCCTTCAACTTTCCAGTTAGTTTTTTTTAGAGGGGGGTGTTTTGTGTTTTTGAAAAAAAAAACACATGGTCCATAGATTGTGTTTTACCTTTTGGAGGCTTCTCTGAATGGTCTTCTCCTGGTTGTAGCCTTGGAAGGATTTGGGGGTCTCCCTGCTAGGATGGGGAGCAGGGTGGGTGACCCAGGCATGCCCCGCTCCACCTCTGCCACGTGCGCACATGTGACTTGTGTGGTTGTGGCGGTGTTAGAGTTTGGGGCGAACTGGCAGTGAGCCGTATTCCAAGGAGGTGCTTCAAATCTAGACGGGCGTAGCTTGATTGCCTTGCTCCAACAGGTCATTTCTAAACGGAGAATTTCCAAGCAGAGCGATGGCCTTTCTTTTTCCTTGCCCTTACTCAGGGAATCTGTACTAACGGAATCCGAACCCTAGCCCCAGAAAACCGGTTCAGAGAACCACACAAACTTGAACCTTAACATCTCTCCGCTGCTTGATCTGCAAGTGAGCATCTCCGTGCCAACATGCTCACCTGAAATGGTTCCATAACTTTCAGTTGCGTGCTGCATGTTTTGATGTTCCCGTCGAGTCGTCTTTGAGTTGTTTAAAACAAACAAACAAACCCTTGGACACGTTCAAAACTAGATTTTAGAAAAGAAAAGGAAACAAATGTATTTTTTTCTCCCTCTCTCGAGCTGAGGAGTTGTAAGCATTTTTGTATCGATTTTATACAGTTGCACAGCAGGCAAAGGAATTGAGAGATGGTCTGGTATGATGTTTTTTAAAAAATGGTTCCCAGCACTGGAACTGGGTGATTCAATTGTATCCTAAAGTGGGTGCCTTGATTGGAACAGGAGAGTAAAAAAAAATGATTGAAAAATATTCACTTTTAAAAAAAATTAGAGTTGAACCCCAATGTTTTTGATGTTTGGTTCCTTGTCTTTATGAAATCTGGCTCTCTAAATTTCTTTTTTCTTTGTTTAGCCTAATAACAGCCCAGTTTCTAGTCACTAATTTCTTTATTTCAGTGCCATTGATGTACATGGTATTTTACATCCAGCGAGAGATTGGTCTCTGCCCTCAAGGGGCTTACAATCTCAATATCGACCGAAGGGAGATGACAGAATTTTAAACCTTTTAAAACAGTTCATGTAAGTGGAAATTTCGAAAAGTGTGTTTGAATAGGGATTATTATGGGAATGCGACTTCAGTGTCCTGAATTTGTCCTCCTTCACCTCCCCAGTACCATGTATATACCCACAGGACTAGCAACTTGAGAATAAATGATGCAGGGAAAAAAAAGAGAGAGATTGCTGCACTTGGCTTGCGTTATTTGTGCTGATCACAGGATTAAGTTTTCCTTGATGTGGAATATTTCATGCACCGGGCACAGTTTGTGGTAGTAGCCTTAAGAGACCTTCCCTTGGTTGCTTACATTGCCATATCAAGAAGAGCTTTTTTTCTAGATGTCAGCCGCGTGATTTCTTCTTCTCCCCCTTGACAACTACAGCTTATGACTTGAGGATTTTTCTAGGTCAAAATGCTGACTTCATGCCTTAAGTTTCGTCCCCCCCCCTCCCCAAAGAACTCTGTGGCCTAAAGTGTCTGTGGCTAACTAGGCACGGGTTTGTTTTAACTTTTAACTGCAGTTCCGTCTTGGCTTGCTTTGATTTTATTATTCTGGTTCTTCTGCACAGCCCACAAGGTGTTGTTGGCTGGATTTGGCCTGTTGAATATCAGGGTCCTTTCCAAAGGCTGGGGGTATTCCCCGATATTTTTGTAATAATATGCATATGTTCTGTTCCAAGTAGGGCTGCTTTCTGTAGGATGTGGTGTGTAGTGATTTGATTTACACCTGCAATGTTCAGGATGGTTTTTCAAGGTCTTTAGTATTGTGCCTACAGAGCTGACAAACTATTAGTATTAGTATTAGTATTAGTATTAGTATTAGTATTAGTATTA
>JAJKFI010000061.1:1919293-1954317 GCA_029204185.1 Lerista edwardsae | reverse complement strand
TATTAGTATTAGTATTAGTATTAGTATTAGTATTAGTATTAGTATTAGTATTAGTATTAGTATTAGTAATATACTGCTTTTCAACAAGAGTACTGTAGTTCACAAAGTGATTTACATAGTAAAATCAATGAATGGTTCCCTGTCCTCAAAGGGCTCAAAATCCCCCCCCCCCAAATACATAAGAGGCAACAGCCAATGGTAAAGACTCTTGGGTGAAGAGGGATAGTTGCTCTCCCCCTGCTAAGTATAAGAGGACACTCCTTTAAAAGATGTCTCCTGTTGAAAGGGATCTGGAATCCATTCCCAACATAGATGATAGAGAATTACGTACATGGCTACAAAGCAAAACCGCTCTTTAAATCTGCCCTGGTCAGCTACTTTGAGGAGGAATTTCCAAACAGAGGAAGCATTGCAAAAACCAGTACTCTTCCCCCTTCCTTCCACAATTGACTATTTTAATCCATGGTACACAAGCAGATGGGTTTAGTAGGAGTGCTTGTGGACTAGTAACTTGGGCTGGTTTGTTTGCATCCCCACGGCGTGTGCTAGGGATATGGGGCTGAGGCAGGGGTGTGGGGGGGGGACTTGGTCCCAGACAATACACCAGAGGCCGAGGTTACAGAATTGGATGCTCTCTGACACAGGGTGCTGTAGGCTAGATGAATGTATGAAGCTGCCGCTTACAGAGTCTGGCCTTTCATCAGTCCAGCTCAATATTACCAGCACTGACTGGCAGCAGCTTTCAGGCAAGAATGTTTCGCTGCTCCACCTGAAGAAGGTGCCAGGGACTGATCCTGCAACCTTCTGCCTGCACAGAGGAGCCAAACTACTAAGCCATGGCCCCTCCCTCCAGATTAAGTGCCTTTATGATGGGTAGCTTTTATGTGATGTTCGTAGCCCGATGGCTTTGCAGTCGCCCCACATAAGCAGGGAGGTTTATTCTGGGGCCCCAGATTCAGCGTGCCGAGAGCTTCTGCCGTCATCTCCTTGATGTTTTTTCATTGCAAAAGCTCCATCTTCTCCTTCTCCCATGCCAGAGCTAACCCGTGTTTGTTTGCTGTGTGAAAAGCTAGGCAGGAAGGCTGATTTAGGGCGCAGTCCTAACCTGGAGTTAGGCCAGAACAAGTCAGGCTGGCAAAGTTAGACTTCAGTTATAGTCAATCCTCATTATCTGCTAGGGTTAGATTTCTGGGAATCTTCGCAGATAGTGAATTTGAGATAACAAATTCTTTGTCCGATGACATCATCACTTCCAGGTTAATGACATCACTTCCTAGGGGTCCCGAGTACCATTCGAAAAAGTGGGTGCCGGTCTCAAAAGTTTGAGAACTACTGAGGTAGTTCCTAGGGGAACTAGCTGTGGGGTTCCCCACTCTCTCTTCTCCCCCAGTGGGCTGCTGTTCAACGATCTCCTCCATCCCTTGATAGTACCTATTTCATTGCCACTCCCGGCTGCAAAATAGTTGTCGAAAGCACATGTGCTCATGCGCTCGCTTTCCCTGGCCTTGGACTTTGAGTTCTGGCTGGCGGTGCAGGTGCTTCCTGCTTCTCTTCAAATAGTTGTAGCCCGACTTCTTCAGGACCTGAAGGCCCTTGGGCACTAAATCAGGAACAAAGAGGCACAACAAACATCCCAGAGCCATATAAAGGCAAGGAAACCAACAGCTTGGACTTAGCTTGGACTTAGCAGAATGCTTTTCTCTACCTTTTGATGCTCCGGGAGCCTGTGGTTTTTGTACTGTTCTGCTGGATGCAAACAAGATTAGCTCCGCGCATTTAAACAGAGTGACCACTGGACTGTTAAAACGTGCATTTTGAAACTTCCCCAGTCAGGGAAAGACACAGGCTCTGTGAGTGTGTGTGTCCTTTGGCTACATTACATAAGGCTTCATTTGGCATTTGAGGGCTATTGGCCCGGAGCAGGGAGGAGAAAATTGCCTGTTTTGTAATGTGCCCGAGAGAGGTCCGCTGTCCAAGAGGATTCTGGGATTGGCCCCTCGCAAAAAACGACACTGTGGGCAGAGGACGCCCGGTTTCATTGCCAGCCCTTCTCCTGCTTCTTAAATGGCCCGGCCACAATTTAGACCGGGTTTGTGCCCATCGATCTTTTTCTTTTTTTTGCAGGCATCTGCTTTGTAGGGATTTGTGTGTGCATGGTGGAGCCATTGGAAGCATTGTTTTCTTTCTGCCTTTTTGAGTAGCAAAAGTTTTGGCAGCGGAAGAGGGATCTGAAAGGAGTCCCAGAAAGTTATATTTTGGAAGCCTGTTGGCGGGTGGCTATTTTTAAACCCGTAAGGGCAGAGAGGCAGGGGAACTGTGTGTGTGCGGGACACATTCCATTGTCTGTATATGTGCAATGTTCTTGCGAGTGTAAGCCCGTGCGTCCGTTTTAAACATCAGCGTGGGAACTGCTGGGTATGGATCGCGCATGCCACTATTGGGGCGGGGAGCACAACCTGTGAATAACTGCACATGCGCACAGATTACCAGTTGTGTAGGCCATACATGGGTTTCTTGAGTATTGAATATAAAATGTGGGCAGGTCAAAGGACTGGGAGTTGTTGAGGTTGGAGAGGAAGGAATGACAGCATGCTGGGGGTCGGGGATGCATTGGAAAGGGGTGGTGGGGGAGCCCCTGGCTTGCACGGCAGAAGGGAACTGAGTTTGGGTCCTGACACCTTAACCTCTGCTGGAAACCCCAAAGAGCCACTGCTGGTCAGTGTTGGTTAATGGTTCAACGATGGACTTGATAGGTTGAATGGGGGAGGAGGGCTGCAGCTGATTGTAGAACTCAGACCCCTGGGATTTCCAGGCAGGGGTGGCGAAGACCCCCCCCCCCCCAACCTGGAGGCTGCCAGCCAGTGTAGAAGACAACATCAAGCAGGTCTCCGTGCTTGAGTTCAAGCCGTGCTTGAATTGGCTTGAACGGGAGCACTTGTGCCCCTGGGGTTGCGAGACCGAGAAAGTCCTGTGATGTCACAGGAAGTAACTGGGGGTTTCGCGGCTGCTGTCGAAATGCCAGCTGCCTCCGAGCACAGTGCCGTACCAGTGCCGCTTTTGGCCTCCGTGATCTAAAGGGTGCATGGGAAACTTCAGAGCAGCAAGCGTCGGTTTTGAGCTATTTTTAATTTTTTTCCCCCTCTGTCTTTTTTCAGACCTTGCGGAAACGTGATTGAGCCGTCACAACGCCCCCTCGCCGCTAACTGTGCCCGTCATCTTCGAGGTCCTCCGATTCCCGCCGCTCTCAGCTTGTTTTTGGTAACTGCCTGCTAATTCCTTAATTGAGACTGACAGACGTAATCCCCTTAGGCCTGGAATTTTAATTGTTGACTCACTCGAAATGGCTTCTTTTTTTTTTTCCTTTTGGCATAATCGGTCTTTATGCCTGAGACCAGGAGGGGGAGGACTTCCTTGGCTCTGTGATTGGGAAACTGGGGTGGGGCTTTGACAGGACTTTGAAATGGCCATGTCAGTTTCATGACACTGCTAGGGTGATGATGAAAATTCTAGACCTGGATTATTATTTAGCATTGTGGTTCTACGAGCTACAAATATGGACTTCTTCATTGCTGTGAACTGGCTTACGAAGGCTTCTGTTTCCAAATTGGCGACTTGGCATCTCCTGTCAAAGAGTGGCATTTCTAGAGCTGATGCAGCAGAGTGGCTAGCAGCATGTCTGTCTCCTCAAAAATAAGCCCACTGGTTTCCACGCTTGTCATAGCGCCCCTGTAGCCTCTTCTTCCTGGCTCAGTTAGGCAGCGCCATCTTGGATTTCATGAAATCTTGCGAGATCCAAGATGGCGGTGCCCGAATCTCATGAGATTTCAGGAGATCCAAGATGCCAGTGCCCAGGAGAACAGGTAGGCCACCGGGGACATCATGCAGTGCCTCTGTGAGTGGCATCATGACACACAATTTGGGAATGTATGCGCTTTGGTAAGCCCCATTGCGTACAGTGGGCCCCACTCTCAGGTAAGTGTGTGGAGGATTGTGGCTGAAGAGTTTGAACTGCCAGGGAACTTAAACAACTGTTCAAGTTTAAGCTGTGAACCTAAGGCTGGGCCTAGCCCAGTCTCTTACAGGACAATCCCATCCATGTCTACTCAGAAGTAAGCTCCACTGATTGAAATGGGGCATATTCCCAGATAAACGTGTCTAGAATTGCAGATATAGCCATGATTTTTCATCAGCTCTAGTATAAAACTCATGCAGTAATCTCCTTGGGGGACCATTTGAAACGGGAGCAAATATCCCCATGAACAACCTATTTTGTTCTGAGGGAAAGTCGCTATTGGCAGTTGCTAGGCAACTGCCCAAAGGTTCCTTCTGGTTTGGTGGGTATTGAACCATTGGTTACTAGGCAACGGGGAAGCACATCTTCCTTTGGAAAGTTGCCATCCCCTAGTCCACTTGGGGCTGTATCGTGATTTCTCCCCATTGGGAAAGGTTGGAGGTGACCTGGGTCTAGACGTTTTTATGGGTTGGTGATTTCTGTTGCTTAACCATGACAGAAGGTGACCTATGGGACAAGAGGTGTCTGGAGACGGCAGAACCTCCTTTCCCAAGATGCCCCTGAGAAACGGTTGGACGTCATTTTAAAAACGAGTAGTGGCTAATCCTGAAGGTCTTGGCTAGGGTGGAATTGGCTTGGATGGCCATTGGTGGATCTGTCGGCATGTGGCTGGTTTGAACAAATGTGGATGATATGCTCATGGGGATGCTCGCATGCTGATGCCGTGTTAGAGAAGGTTGGGAAAATAATTCAGGATTTCTGTTGGCAGTGGAATTCATTTGTTGGCTGGGAATACTGGTTGTGAGCAAAGTATGCCTCTAGAGAAACCTCCATTGCCATATCAATCTTTTGTGTGAGAGATGATTAGTTACAGCGACCAACTCTCATGACTGCCCTTGCTCAGAGTTGTCTTAATGTTAATGTATGCACCGGCTCTTTTTTCCATCTGTGTTTTACATGTTATCAGTGAGTGGTGTTTTTAAGCACGTTCCTCCGAGTTTTGTACTGAACGCACTGCCAATTTGTAGCTGAAAACGAAGAACTTTGAACCAGCAAAAGTTTGAAGTGGGGTGCGTTGGGTGTAGGAGGGAAACGAGGAGAATGTGCTTTCCGACGTCTCCGCTCAAAAATGGGTGAAGGATAGTTGGTTTTGTGTGGGAGGCTTTTGGGATCTACACTGTTCTTGGCCAGAGATCCACTGATCAGAGCCAGTGACAAAAAGCGACTCCAGAGAATTGGATGTAGAATTAAAGAAACATGCACATCAGATATAAGCTTGGCCTAGTAATTTCTTTACTGTGCCAGCCCCAGCACTGTGAGCTCAGTTTTTCACTCATTCCGAATTCTTCTGGTGGTGTTCCTCCAACCTTTCTTCAAGTGTCTGGTTTTCAGGGTCAGAACTGTGTTTGGTCTTTTGGGGCAAAACCTTCCTGGTTTTCCTCCAGTTGTCCTGACCACTCTACCGCTCCCAACTCTTCTCCTCCTCCTGCTCACTGGGCACTTTTAAAGAGAGTTTGGGGACAGGAAGTGGAAGTGCCAAGAGTAGAGTGGTGGCAAAGTGCATCAAGATACTCTAGGCCAATACTCTCCTCTCCTCATTTCCTCTTCCTGTTTGAAATTGGCAACCGAGTGGGAAGAGGAGAAGTAGTTACGGATTCAGGCAAAAGTGGGTGCCAGGTTGGTAGAAGACAGTGGGCAAGTGTGGGATGCACATGGGGGACCCTCTGATATGTCACTGGAGATTTGGGGTACCTGCACTCTGCGGCCAGCCTCGCGGCTGAATTCTGCTGCTGGAGCTGTCCAGCAGAATCTGGTTAACAGGTCCCGGATTGCATGGTTGGGGAAGCTTGCTGACCCAGGAAGCTCTTGCTTCCGCTTGAGATCGGCTTACGGAGCAATCTGCCTCTTCTTTGATCTCAACCGGGCCCCGATCCAGAGCGGACGCTTGTGCCAGTCGCTCATTGTGTTGGCTGCACATGAGCCACATAGATAGAGGAGAAGCCTTGTCCAGTGGGTGATTCTGGGCTTCCTTATGGTGTCCCTAATGAGGTCCCGGATGTGACCAGGAGGACCCTTGAGTTGGGTGGTGGTCATGGAGTCCCTTGGTATTTCAGCTTCTTGGGGCAGGGTGTCCGTTGAGGCGCAACCCCCTCCCCAGGGTCCCTCTCTGTGCTGGAGGGGGGTGCAGTAGGATCACCTTGGGAGAACGTTGGATCCCAGTCTGGTCATGAGTGACCACTTCTTACTTCCCAGTGCCTGACAGAGAATGCCGCGGCCAGATCTGCAGGGCTGGCCAGAGTAGATGAGGGTACACTGGACCAATCTATTTTTATCATCATTTGGTCCCTAAGCTGATAAATGTCCATGACCATCCCCAGGATTTTCTTTATGATCCTTCCCATTTCTATTTTTTTTTTTAAAAAGAGTCTTTGGCGGTGTCTCATTCATCACCACCCTGCCTTGACTTACGAAGGGATGCTGACTTGCTGTGTTTGACATGGCCTGATTTCTATGTTTCTTTCTTGCAAGTTAGGCGAGAGGCATTCATTGTCTCCTGTCAAGTTATTTTTAGTTTCAGATCTAATTTTAGTGATCAGGAGGAAGGGGAGAGAGACAGGGAGAGGCTGTGTCTGAAATGTATGCAGATTCTGCCTTAGTTTCCTCTCTTTGAAATTTCTCTGTGGAGAGAAGTAGGGGGGGTCCATGTCCAAGAAAAGTACAAACGTGGGTAAGTAAAACAGTTAGGGCTGGCTCCCCTTCCTTCTGAGATAAGAGTCTGGGACTTTTTAGATCGGGAGGGGGAAGTCAACTGAGACAAGGGACACAATTGAGGGTTATTCAGGAGAGAGATCTTGGGCTGCTGGGAGACAGCTTGATGAAAGTGCCATGTATACAATTGGATATTGTAATTTGGCATATCTGTAGGGAAATGGGGCGGGGAAGACAAGCATGCCCTCCTGGGAGGAAGTCTGACTAAACGAAACCCCAGTCCCAAAACTGGTTCAATTGCTTTTTCGAGCGAACCAGAAAACATCCCAGCGTTTTGATCCAGAACTAACCTGCTAAATGCAGAAACCAAAAGCAGTGTCCGGCTTTGGGAACTAGCGGTTTGGTGATCTGGCATGCCTCTTTCAATTGGCGATTTGTTTTCTAACTTTTGTGCGTGTTTAAAAAGCCCCTTTGATAAAGGAGTTTCAAAAACGTGGATATTTTTCCTCCGGTTAAATAAGTTATCCTTGTGTCCGTTTTTTGTAGAGTTTTTACTGTGAGAAAAAAAGTCCGGCAACCTGGTGTGTGAAACGCATCCTGAAACGCTTTCCAAGTTTCCGAGCACTGTCGTCGTAGCTTGACTCTCCTCCTGGCCCTATCCTCACATGCTTCTCAACAAACTCCTTTGTGTCTGTTCTAGGTTTCCTCGATGGTCGCCCCTCCTCTGCTGTTCCGGTGAGCCTGCCGGCCGACACCAACAACCAGGTTGTCCGTGTGGGGCGATGGACTTGGACCCCTACGCCAGCATGCAGGTTGGGATGCGGGTGGTCCGCGGGGTGGACTGGAAGTGGAGCAACCAGGACAACGGGGAAGGGAATGTCGGGACGGTGGTGGAGATTGGCCGGCAAGGCAGCCCGACGACCCCGGACAAGACTGTGGTGGTTCAGTGGGACCACGGGACCCGCACCAACTATCGCACTGGATTCCAAGGGGCGTACGACCTCCTCTTATACGATAACGCACAAATCGGTAAGTTGTCCCGGGGGTGGGTGGGAGGGATAGAAGGTGGGTTGAGATCAGCGGTGTTATCCGGCAACGAGCTGCCGGAACGCTAGGCGGGACTTACCGCCTGATTGGCTGCCCATCCGTGACGTGTCGCCGCCTGCCTGCCCGCCCGCCGCGCGGGCACCCCTGGCTTCGGAGGGGGTGCCCGCTTGCCTGGGGCGCGCATCAGATGCCTAGGCAAGCAGCGGAGAGGCGTGCCAACCGGAGGGAGCCTGTGCGGTGGGCGGGCAGGCGGCAGCGCGTCACGGACAGCCTGTCAATCAAGCGGTAAGTCCCGCCTAGCGTTCCGGCAGCTCGTTGCCGGATGACACTACTGGTTGAGATCCATGGATAGATCTCCTAATGCCTGGCTGCGAATCATCAAGGTCTTCTCACGCAGTAGTTTAGCAGGTGAAATGGCAGATTTATTTGAAGAATTTTATAGCCTTCAGAGTGAGTGAGTGAGTGAGTGTGTGTGTGTGTACACAAATATACAGTATTCTGTGATTCGGCAACTCCTCAGTCCCAGATGTCGACTCCACAGTGTGGGTCTCTCCTCTGGCTGTGTGCCGTCGAGCTTCGGCAGGCAATCCTAAGTCAAGCCTGGAAGGTCCCCAAGGTCGGACTCTGTTCTTTTGCTGACTGGCACCTGCCACAGTGCAGACCCCTTTAGGATGGATGGCGGAAGCATCTGCCAGCCTTGTTTAAGGGGTCTGCACTGGCTGCGGGTGCCATTCCGAATGTCCCTGCAGCCTCTGGAAGGGCTCTGCAGCATTCAAAGACCTTTTGGCAGTTCCTGCTGGCTTCCTGAGGGTCTCTGCTGGTTCCTTCTGATGGCAGATAAGGCCCCCCTTGCACCGAACCCCATTGATCCCATAGGATCAGTGGTTCATTATCTGCAAATTCATTTATCCGCAAGAGTTTCCAGGAACCTAACCCTAGCGGATAACGAGAACAGTCTGTATGCAGGCTCTCTCAGTTTATAGGATACCGTAAGTCATTGACTCTATCCCCTAACCACTATATTGCAGCCAGCTTCAGTTGTGGGACTGTCATGGAAAAAAATAGAGTCCCAGGAGACTAAAGCTAGCCCGCCCACGAATGATCTGGTACACGCGGAGTTAATATTCAGATTCTGGTTTCCAGTAAGCCGACACAGCTTGCGGCAAAATTGATGGAGTGATATTGTTATTCCCAGGGCTAACATCCCAAGGGAGAGTCTGTCCTATTTATCTTCCATTTCTCTTTTCCTGGGGGGACGGAGGAATTGGTGTGCTTGTTCATTTTGCCATGCCGGGAAAGGAGTCGTTGGAGGGAGCCGTGTGTTTGCAAAACGGAGTCGAACGCAGCGTACCCCTTCCCTTAGGCCTGCTTGGTGTTGCAGAGCATTTGACCTTTCAGTTTTGGGGTGGAAGGGGTACCCCTTACATGAAGAAACAAGAATGCCTTCTGAAATAGCAAGTGTTTTTGTAAAAAGGAAGCTTGATTCTTCTGCTAACACTGGAGTTTGGAGTTCTCGCCACAAAGCTAATTGACAGGATGTCCAGGAATAGACACACAGAGGCACTGCAGTGCCAAATCATCCGGTGGAACTCCCTGCTCCAGGATGGGGCCATGGCCATTTAATTAGCTTTCATGTCATCTTAAAAAGAGCGGATCACATTGTGGAGGCCTCTAGATGCCGTGGTGGCTAAATGGAGCCTCCATGTACAGTCTATCATCAGTTGTGGCACTATAATCAATCTGTCCACACACGCGCAGAGTAACTGTAATAATCCTTCGAAGTGCTTTGTGTAGATTCCCAGTTCTTGTCACTGCCCATCTGCAGGGGCAGTCTGTCCCTGAATGTGTAGCTCTGCAGGTGACTTTGTGCACCGATGGCCGCAGTTTGGTCCCGACCTTCCTACACTGAATCTACTGACCTCACTTGCTTGTGGTTTTTGCTTTTTCCTCCCTCTCCCTCCCTTGGCTAGGTGTCCGCCACCCCAACATCATCTGCGATTGTTGCAAGAAGCACGGGATCCGCGGCATGCGCTGGAAGTGCAAGGTGTGCTTTGACTACGACTTGTGCGTGCAGTGCTACATGGGCAACAAGCACGACCTCTCCCATGCCTTCGAGCGCTACGAAACTGCCCACTCGCGGCCGTAAGTCCCTCGTTGCCGGCTGTCAGCAGATGAATGGCATTTCCGGTGTGTGGTGTGTATGTGCTGCCCTGGGAAAGGGGGGTCTGGGCATGTACGCGTGTGCGCTCCTGCGCTCGCTCTTCTTGTGGACGTGGACGTGAGCCCGACTTAGTTCTATGGGGCTTTCTCCCGTCATTGTACATAAAGGATTGTGCGTGTCAGATTTTGCTTGGACATGCATGAAAACTGTAAATGTCACTGGCTATGTTGGTATTTGCTAAGGGCACAAATGCTCAATGGTGTTTTTCTTGTATCTGCTTCCTTACCCCCTCTGGTCACGTCAGGATATAATAATAATAATAATAATAATAATAATAATAATAATAATACTTGGATTTATATACCGCCTTTCTTAGGTCACCAGATTTCTCTAATGACTATAACTCAAGGCGGTTTACATGGGCAGACTTTATTCAGAAACCCGAAGGTTTTTACTATTTATACAGAAAAATGTTCTATCTTTCAAGAACTACACACATACAGATGGATCTTTCTGGATTTAGTCCTTCTTTCTGGCCACCCGTTTGTCTTCTTGCTGGCTGATAAGCGGCTTCCCTGCTCCCACCAGAGAAGCAGCTGAACTTCGGCACAACTCCCCCTCACACAAGGCAGCTGAAGCTCAGCTGTTAATCAGCCGCAATTAACGAGGTCTGCCGCTCACAGAGACTTCGGGCTGTCCCGAACTGGCGACCTTCAGATCTTCAGCTCTTATGTTCAGGCAAACGGAGGCATTAACCCTCTCGACTAAATCTTCTGCCCAAGGATATGTGCTAAAAGAGACGGTGACCATTCAGAGAACCATCTCCTCCATTGTGCCCTCGTTATAGAACATTCTTCCTCAGAAAGGTGGCTCACCCCCTACCCTTATGTCCGTGGAGATTCAGGACATATCAAAGGAGGTGGTGCTTCATGCAGTGCATAACTAGGCTGTGGAACTCATTGCCACAAGATGTGGTGACAGCTTGAAAAGCGGATTGGATAAATTCAGGGAGGGTGGACCTGTCAACGGGTCCTAGTCATGATGGCTGTGCTCTTCCTCCAGGTTTCGAGGCAGTCTGAACCCTGGTTGAGCAATTCCACTCTGGGCAACAGGTTGCTGGAATAAATGAGCCTTTGGCTTGATCCAGCAGGGCTTCTGGATTCTGGGGAAAGGTCTCCTATTTCCCCCCCCCCCAGGCCAACTAACTTACAATTGTAATGCAATGCTTAAGAACATTATACTGAGTCTAAACCAGAACAGAATCTTTCCCCCTTGAACTGCTACATTTCTAGATGGAGGGAGCTTTTCTCCAAGGCTCATTTTATTATTATTTTCTGTTTTTGTCCTTGGATGAAAGGAATAGCAGACCTTTTTCTTGACAGAATTATGCTTTTGCGGGTTTGGAACAAATAAGACAGAGTGGGCAGGGAATGGGTGAGATTTGCTCTGCAGAAGCCTTGTTGGGAGACGGTGGTGTCGGTAACTAGGTTACCTACCCCGTTCTTTTGCTTTCGTTTCCCCCCATGCTGTTCATAAATTGTAGGCTTGCAGCCGGAGGAAGCGTGTGAAATCTGTGACGGGGCAGGCAGTGAATTTAAGAGTGCTACAAGATGACTTGAAAGCTTTTCTCCTGGGAGATCTGGGAGGACCTCCTGATCTCAGTGGAAGTGGAATTAAAAAGCGGTGGGTGAAAAAATCTTCATTTGCTATTGAAAAATCTTCAGCAAAGGAGACTTTCCAGTCTGTTTTTTCCCCCTGTGGCTTGGATTTAACTTTCAAGGTGAGGAGGAGGGGAAATCCTTGAGGCATGCCGTCTGAAAAGCTGCAGTGACTTCCTGAGCGTTGACTTGGAGGGTCATAAATCTAGCGCATGAATGCGGGCTCTCCTCCCCGCCCTGTTCTTTCTCCCTCCGCCCTGGTGTTCTTTCCAGAGAATGAATTATTTCCCGTTGAAAAACCAGCCGGCTGGAGCAGGCCCTGTGCAGAACCGTACAAAAAAGTCCAATCTCCGGTGGAGTTTGGTGGAGCCAAGGACCTTCAAAACGGATGCAGGCTTACCTGTATTGTCACCTGACCATAGGGCTGACTTGCATGGAAAGCAGGTCGAAGTTTGCATTGGGATGGAAGGGCAGAGTCCGGGCAACTGTACGTTTTGGGTTGGCTCAGTGGTGTAGCTACGTCACCTGGGACACAAAATGTTTTAACGTGCCCCTCCTAGCCTTTCGGAGGCCTTAGAAAGGCGTGTCCAGATTTCTAAGGCCTCCGGGAGGCCTCCTAAGGCTTGAGGAGTCGGCACACGGCTCCCTGGGCCTCAGAAGGCCCCTGAAAGGCAACACCCCCCCCCCCATCAAAGGGGTGGTGCCCGGGACAATGGACCCCCCCCCCAGCCCCCTTAACTGCACAACTAGATTGGCAACCAATCCAGAGTCAGCTAAATGGGTCCCTGTGTGTGTGTGTCGGTCGTTTCTTTTCTCTCAGGCAATCCAAGAGGCTGGCTGGCTTTTTAATTTCTCATCTCCTCCTGCTTTTTAAGCCCCCCGGTAAAGATTTGTTTTTGAATTACGGTGTTGGAGAAGACTCTGGAGAGTCCCCTGGACTGCAAGGAGGTCCAATCGGTCCATCCTCCAGGAAGTCAAGCCTGATTGCTCCCTGGAAGGACAAAGCTGAAGCTCAAAGACTTTGGCCACCTCCTGAGAAGGGAGGACTCTTTAGAAAAGACCCTCCTGCTGGGAAAGATGGAAGGCAAAAGGAGAAGGGGGCGGCAGAGGATGAGATGGTTAGAGAGCATCACCGAAGCAATGAACATGAAATTGGACGAACTCCGGAAGCTGGTGGAGGACAGGGAGGCCTGGCGTGCTGTGGTCCAGGGGGTCGCGGAGAGTCGGGCACGACTTAGCGACTGAACGACAACAACAAAAGAGATTTGTGCGAGCTGATTGCTAAGAGACGCAGGGCTTGGGCTGGGGTGACAGGCGCGAGTCTGGGCTTCCTTCTCCTCCGACACGCAGCCTGTCGCCTCCTGTTTGGGCCGCGCGAATCGGAGTGCCGGCCCCAGCCGCGGCTGTCGGCGCGAATCCCCAGCAGAAACGGAGCAAGCGCTGTGGGTTTGTGACACACGTCCTGGCGATGTGTCTGCCCTGCGCAGGGTGGCACCTGAGAGGGCAAGGCAGAACCTTGAGCTGGTGGGAGCCCTGCAGGATGTAGCAGAAAAAAATCAGCGTGGGGTGGGGGGGGAGGAGGAAAGCAAACCCAAAGGAGGCTTGACAAGGAGCTGCCCCCGGAGCGAAATGCAGTCTCCTTTTCCACCTGCCTGGCCTGGGGGAATCTGCAGGTCGCAGCAGCAGCTGGGTGCATTTTAATGTTATCCAGGGTCACATTTAGCGGCTGGCAGCTGCATCTGGAGGGAGCCCGACCTTTCAGGACCTCCAAAGGAAAGAGCTTCGCTATGTGCAGAGGAAGCAGGTCTTGTTTGCGCTTTCGTGGCGCGCGTCCGTCCCGGTTTCCAGATCCACAGCTGCACGTTTGACTCTCTTTCTGGAGCAGGGATGAGTCGTCCCTGCAGACCGTGTGCCAGCATTGTGGATGGGACTCGCGGTACAGCCCAAAAATAGAGAAGTGGACCAAGTGGAAAACGGGAGATGGTCTCGAGAACTGATTCGCGACGTGGGGCTTGTAAATGTGGGTCCTGCTTCCTTGGGCACAACCCAGACACTGTTCTGCATCCTTGCCTTGGGGCTGTCTTCTGCCACTTCAAAGTCCTTGAGGTCCTTTTGACCAGAACTGTAACCTGGGACCTTCTACATGCGCAGTCTATGCTCTAACCACTGAGCTTTCCATCTCGGCTCCTCCATAACTTATTTTGCAGCCCTGTGATTCGGTGGTTCCCTCCACGGCCACGGATTCGCGGGCCTTCCCCCTCCCTTCTGTTTGCTCTTCTGGTTCTCTCCACTGTTTTAAATCTGCCCAAAGTTAGCGGATTCACGGCACGTGGCGATGGGCCGATGGCCAGCGTGGGGCACCCAGGCCAGATGTTTGCGTGGAGGCAGTGTCCCCAGCGGTCAAGATTCGCGCCCACTCCAGATGGCGGTGTGTCGGTTAGGAAATGTCGCATCCAGCTGAAGTCCTATAGCTTGGCCATCCCCGCCCAAAGGATGGATGCTTTGAGAACGACAAAGAGAGAAAGAACGAGGGGTTGCGGTGCTGTTCATGTGACAAAGGGCTCAGTTTTGAAAAATTGTGTTTCTGTGCTAAATTGCACCGGTTGCTGTGCTGCACATCTGAAAGGCTGGATGCTCTTGCCGGCCAGAAATCGCCCCAGTAGGCGGAACGTAGGGCCAGCTGATGGGCTGGTGCAACGACTGGCTCGTCCATCTAGCTTCCTCCACCCCGGTCCTGGGTTCAAGTGCCGCTTCAGCCACCCGGCTTCATCAAAGTCCTCGTTCAGAAATCCTCATTCACTCGTGGCTAATTTGGCCCAGCACACCCAAGCAAGAGTTCACCTCTCCAGGGCCCAACCTCGGGCAAGATCCTTGAACCTGAACTCTGCCTGTTTGCCGAGCCGGGAGGATGAAGAACGAGCCGAGGGCCTGCAGTTGGCATCTGTGGGGCCGCCTGGACGCAATCTAATTTTGCATTTGTTTTGCTTGGAAATGCTGGCGAGCAACCAAGGCTGTTAAGAGAGCTGCAGCAAGACCCTCGGGGACGCCTTTAATCACGGCAATATTGCCTCCACTAACCATTTTAATTACGAGCTCCCTTCTCGGGCCCACGCTGACCCAGATATTTCCGCTTGATGACATTTCTGGAGGGGGCCTAGTGCTGGTCAAGGGGCTTAGGCGGAAATTGCCGTGCACGGAGGGACGCGGGGAGGACGGGGGCCCCTCCAGGTCAAACGTTATACCAGGACGTGGCGTGCCTGAGGAATCCTCCACTAAGCTCTGGATTTTTCCATGTGGTTGTGGTCTGTTTTGTAGGTGTGATCCTAGGCTGCAGAAGGAAGTCGTCGGTCCTCTTTATGTTAAGAACACATAAGTTGAGTATGCAGGTTTTGTCTGGCACTTTTGTTTTTGTGGAATCGGAGCGATTCCCTCTGGCAGACTTCCTGCTTGGCCTTATAGTGCAGAAGAAATGGCGTACTGGAGAGGAGCCATTTAAATAGGGTCAGTGTGGTGTAGTGGTTAGAGCAAGCATTGGTCTTTAATCAGGACAGCCAGAGAACTGGGGCCTGCTTGGCTCTGAGACTGATTGGGTGACCTCGGACCCCGGTGCTGTCTCTCGGCTAAGTGGCCTTGCAGAGCAGTTGTGCGGATAAACAGAGAGGGAGGGGCCTAATGTAGATTTTCCCTAATTCTTTGGCGGAAGGGCAGAGTGTGGGTGCGAGTGATACGTGCCAGCAGAGCAAGTTCCCAAGCCGCGTAGGTAGACTCTTGGCCCCTATCGCGTTACAGTCTGGGTAATGAAAAGCCCCCGATTAGCCCTCGTGTGTGCAAATAAAGCTGCCCACCGTTTTCTAAGCACATTATCTGCCACGCACCACCGCAGAGGCAATCCCTTAATGAAGTAAGACAGGTCAGCGGGTTATTTCAGTGGCCCGGAGCGGTGGTAGGGTTCCAGTTTGTGGGCTCCGCTGGGGATTTACCCACCCATGTCTCGGTCGCTGGGTATTAGAGCCAGGCTCAAGCCGACATCTGGAGTCTTGACGCACTTGGGTCTTTCCGCCCCTCCTGGGAGCCGGTGCTGAGTCCGGAAAACCAGCACACAACTGAGAATCCGGACGCGCCCTAGGGCTCGCGGTCACTGCCAAGGAGCCGGCCAGGTCCCCAGATGGAACCAAGGAGCGCTGAGCAGTCTCGGATGGCCTGAGGTTTCTCCTTTGGGCGTTGGGAGACTCGGGGAATCTGCTAAGGGGGGAATCGACTGGCCGTTATGGGCATTGGGAGCTGTTTCAACAGGACATCGGATCCGGAGTTTACGATTGTGTGGGTATAACGCAGAGGCGGGAATTGTGTTGTGTTGTATTGTGAGCCGCGATAGCAAGCGGCTGCCTGCTGAGCCAGACCCTTGAGCCACTAGCCCAGCGTTGCTTGAGCTGGCTGCAGCTCCTGCAGGTTTCAGGCTAGGGGTGTTTTCCCCCCCAAATGCTGGGGATCGATCCTGGGGCCCCGTGCGTGCAGTGCAGGTGCTTGGCCTGGAGCTGGAGCTCCTCCCCGAGTTTGTAGCTCGATTTGTCGTCTTTGCGTTTTAGCTCTTGGTTCGTGCCTGGGAATACGAAAGGGGCGTATTGAACGAATGTTAAGAATGTGCCTTTGATTTAAAAACACACACACTAGTGAGCTCATTCAGGGGATTTGTCTCTTAGGCATGGAGAGCCGGGATGTGGGGAGATAGCAGGGAGAGAATGTGTGCAGAGTTATTATTATTAATAATTTTAATAATAATAATAATAATAATAATAATAATAATAATAATAATAATAATAATTATTATTATTATTATTATTATTTTTTTTTTTTTGAGGGGGTGAGGGAGACATTTCAGCTTGGGGAATAGGCTTGTGAGTTCGATCGCCTTTGGCCAACACTGTTCAGGTATAGGGGACCAGGGATCGCCTTTAAGAGCACCCTTTCCCCTTGGTCTTGAGTTGCCATCCTGCTACTGTTGAACCATAGAACTGATAGGGGCCATTGAGAACGACGTCTGCCCCTAATTTGCATTGCCTTTACCCGTCACCTTCCCCCCACACAGATCGCATGTTTTGATCACACTAGAAAGAGACGGAATCCTGTTGAGTTGGACCAAGGGTCCAGTTAGCCAAGCAGTTGCCAAATGGGTGTAGCTGGGAAACTACATCAGGCAGGACTTTCAGACAAGAGCCTGCCCCCTGTTGCGCCTGTTCCTCCAAGATAGGCTGCCTCTAACTCTGAAGGTTCTGTTTAGCTGTCGGTCAGCATATCCAAATTGGTCTAATCCCTCTTTCCAAGCCACCTAGGCTAGTGGTGGTTGCCTCATCTTGTGACAGTGAGTTCCACATGGTCCTTATACACTGTGTGAAGAAGTCCTTCCTTGTCATCCTTGACTCCAGTGATAGATGGCTGGTGTGCGTGTGCGTGCGTGCGTGCGTGCGTGCGTGCGTGCGTGCGTGCGTGCAGGAATAATGAGGTTAATAGCCTAAATATGTTTTTCTGTTTGCATGTTTTCTTCGTAGGGTCACTGTGAGTCCACGTCAGAATTTACCACGCCTGACACTCAAGGGGACCTTCCAGGGAGCAAAAGTGGTTCGGGGTCCGGACTGGGAGTGGGGTAACCAGGATGGTAAGGAGTTGTGTTTTTGTCATTGCTTGTTGTGTTGTGGACACACACACACACACACACACACACACACACACACACACACACACACACCCCTGCTGCTGCTGCTGCTAGGGCAAGGACATGTGGAGGGTAGATGGGAGCCTGTCCCCGGATGAATTGCAGAAGATGGGCAAAGATTTCAACAGCAGCAAGTTAGAACTACAAGCTCTTTCTCTCTCTCTCTGTGCGTGTGTGTTTAAATCTTCTTTCATAACTGGCCTTGTGTGACTTGCTTCTCTCTCAGGCTCAGTGTTGTTCACCTGAAAAATGGGAGTGTGAATTAGCTGTCTTTGACCAAGCTTTTCTGTAGTTCAGCTGGCCAGTTTGGAAGTCCTGTGTTAGGCACTTCCTGGGCGAGGGAAGTCTCTGGTTATAAATACTTCCCTTTCTTCTCTGCACTCAGATGGGCTTCTTTTAGATTGCCTTTGTGGGCAGACTTTTCCCCCCCCCCCACTCTTCATAAGGTGTCCTGTGGGTAGATTATCTATGGTGTTCAGGTGACTGTTGGAATGGAATGGCTTCTACAGCCAGTCTTCTCAGAGTTTTGGGAATCCCGGCTTTGTCCAAGCAGTCTTAATTCCTGCAGCGTGATCACGGTCCCTCTGCCCCCCCCCCCGCTTGAGCCCCAGGTCGGCCGAGATCCAACAACAGAGGAGACGTGACAGATTGGACGCGGCCTCCCCCGCTGGGCACTGTGCCCCAGACTGCCCCACCTCTTGACCTTTCCAGCTGAACTTGCCTGCCCGAGGATGCCTCTTCCTTCCTTGCTGGCCTCCTTCCCGCCCACTGTCTGCCCACCCTCCAGGGAGCCTCATGCTAATCTGACGGGCTTGGTGGAAGCTGCAGCCTCAGAGGTCATGACTTGCAGATGGTGTGGCATAAGCCAGGTGCGCTTATGCAAAGTGCTTAAGAAGAAACCAGATCTTTGGGCTGCATTGTGTGTGTGTTTTGGAAGTAGCCACTTCAGGAAGTTCACACCTGCTCTAAATACCTCCAATAATAATAATAATAATTAATTAATACCACCACCGGTATTTATATACCACCTTTCTTGGTCATTAGATTGCTCCTTTGACTCTAATTCAAGGCAGTGTACATAGGCAGGCTTTTCTAACCCCGAAGGTTTTTACAAATCACAAACAGGTTCTATCTTTCAAGAATTACTACATTCAATGAAACTTTCATAGTCCAGTCTTTCTTTCTGGCCACACGATCGCCTTCCCGTTGGCTGATAAACAGCTTCTTTGCTCTCACCAAAGAAACAGCTGGCCCAGCACAACTCCTGTCTCACAGGCAGCCGGAGACAGCTCAGCTCAGATCTTATCAGCCGCATTCTTCAAGGTCTGCCGCTCACGGAAACTTCCGGTGTTCTCAAACTGGTGACCTTCGGACCTTCGGATCTTATCTTCTGGCAAACGGCGGCTTTTACCCTCTCGACTAGACCTCCTGCTGTGAAGGGGTGTGGTTTTAATCTGTCTTCCTCACTGTTCCTGGATCCGCCACAAATTCCGTGACCCTACCTTCAGCATCTTCTGTGATCTTGCCCCTCCCAACATTTCTGCTCTTGTATTCCCCTGCTGTCCCTGGCCTGGTCCCTGGGCACAGTCCAAATCTGGAGTTAGGCCAGCAACATTTGGCTGGCACAAGGGCCACCGTAAAGCGCATTTGGACCACTTTCGGAGTCGGGGAGGATGGGGCACGTCTGTGTGCTGGCCTCTATGACTCTGAAAGTGGTCCAAACGTACTTGGGGCAGGGACTTGGTCCATTTGCACTGAAATGCTTGCCTGCTCTTCCCCTGGAGAGAGGAGGGGCCTGCGTGTGTTAAACCACTTCTTGATACCTCCTGCACGTCCCTCTCTTCTGGTCAACAGGCGACTTTATGGTGCAGCCTTCTGATTTTTTTTTTTCATGTATGGAAATTGTATAGCACTACAAGGAGACAAAAGAGAGCCTTGTGCTGTCTGCATTCAAGGCTGCCTTTATATCCCTACAGCTGGATGTTTTATATTCAAGAGCCACCAAGGCAGCCTATAAGGAGGGCTGTGTTTATGCCTTGCTCACCCCCAGTGACTTTAATTCTGCAGTCAGAAAAGGTGGATTCTGGAATCTGTATCAGTTATGCATAGAGGGCAGATATTGTTCATGTAGCAGAACTGTGTACATGGACTGAACAAGCAGGTTCTGATTTCGTCTTGTGTTGCGTGATTCTCCCTATACAATATTTATATTGCTTGGGCAGCGGGGTAAGTCAGGCTTCCTACCCCCAAAGGGCTTAGCACCAGGACCCACTTTTTAGAATGACAATCTGTCCAGGGCCCGCCAGAAGTGATGTCATGGCTGGGTCCCGTCATTGTGATGCCAGAGCCTGCGGCTTTCCTGAGAACGCAGCAACCAGTTGGGTGATTTCACAACCATTTTCCAATAGCAAAGCGAATCTGAAAGAAAAAAAAAGCCTGTTTACAATCTCAACACAAGCAAAACAGCCCTCCCTCTTTCCAGCATCCCATATTTTCAATATGGCTGCTTCAGGTGCTTTGCGACCCACCTGAGATTGGCTTGTGACCCGTTTCACTTGTGGGTCCCGACCCACAGTTTGGGAACCACTGGCTTCCAGTATTGAGGGAGATAATGGGGGTTCGGAGAAATTAGGATGGTGGCAAGGATAAACGATCTTTTAGTTTTGTAATCCAAATGATCTTTTAAATGTAAATGATCTTTTAGTTTTGTAAAACGATATGCGATCGTTTGGAAACTTGGGTGTGGTTGGACTGGGAACTAAGGTGGGGTGGAAGAAAACTTGGCATGTTTAGCCTGGAGAAGACTGAGAAGGGAGATGACTTCAAATACATGAAGGGCTCTCATACGGAAGAAGGAACAAATTTGTTCTCAACTGAGAGCAGATCAGACAAGAGATAGTACCCGGATCAAATGGGTACAAACTGCAAGAGAGAAGATTCCAGTTGGCTATCGGCAAGAAATTCTTGGCTGTAAGGCTGGTCTGGTGTTGTTTCGAGTCAATTGAGAACGTTTGTAATATGCAGATGTGTGCATTGGTGTCTGTTTTTTTTTTCCCCCTTGTCAACAAGGGGGTGAAGGGAAAACGGGACGAGTTGTTGATATCCGTGGCTGGGACGTGGAGACCGGGCGGAGCGTGGCCAGTGTAACGTGGGCCGACAACACCACGAACGTCTACAGAGTTGGGCACAAAGGAAAAGTCGACCTCAAGTGCATCGTGGAAGCCTCTGGAGGCTTTTATTATAAAGAGCATCTTCCTAGATTGGGTACGCACAAAACCATTGCACTCCGGTGAAGGGAAAGAAAGTGGGGGGCATGTGTTTTAGGCAGACTGACTGTTGGAAGACGTCCCTTTTGCATGTCGATTTTATGCTAAAACGTTCCCTATGTGATTAGGCATGTACCTATTAGGCATCCATGGGAGCTCCATTCTGGAACCCCCACCCCCCTTGGGTACTGGAGATCTGTGGATACTGGAGACATCCTTTAAAATGATAGGGAAATTGAATGCTAAGAATAGCTGTTCCTACTGTAGTGCAGCGAAAACAGCCACATTTTCAGGGCTGCAGGCAGTCTTCTTGACTGCCTGCAGCCTCTTCCTGGTCACTCCAAGGTGCCTCCCTTCCCCCAGGGTCACCCCGGAATGGATCGTGATCAGGAAGAGAATGCATCACGATGCATTCTGGGGTGCATTGGGGGGGAAGGGAGGAACCTTGGCGTGACCAGGAAGAGGCTGCAGGCAGCTCGGAAGAACTGCAGATAATTGAATGACGGATCCTGGGGCCCTCCTGTATTTGAAAAGCAAACGAGGTCATCTCTCTCTGTCTCTCTCCCCCACAGGGAAACCAGCCGAGTTACAGAAGAAGGAGAGCACAGAGAGACACCCGTTCCAGCACGGGGATAAAGTGAAATGCCTTCTGGACATTGACATCTTGCGGGAGATGCAAGAAGGCCACGGGGGCTGGAACCCCAAAATGGCCGAGGTAGGAGCCAATTCCGTGAACCGTTCGGATGGGAAATTGCTGGTGATTTGTCTGGCCTGCCTTTGGCCTTCCTGCGCTCAGAAGGACTCCTTCAGCAGCTTCCCGGAGGGGTAGCCGTGTGGGGTGGCCATGTTTGCCTGTTGCGAGCAGGCGCAACAAAAGCGTCCTTTGGCACCTCGCAGACCAGCCAATGTGTTTCGACGCCAAGCTTCTGCACCCTGCGGCCCACGTTGTCGGCGGCGTGAAGACCTGCCTGCAGCCAGCAAAAGCGTGGTCTTTGCGGAAATGTGGAGCTCTCTGTCGCTCTCCCTTGGTTGGCTGCGACACCCTCCTCTCCTGATGAATGGCATCTGTTTAAATTTTGTCACGTGGCTTTGTGAATTTAAGAAACATCAAATAGTAACCTTGTTGTAAACTGGTCTGGGAAGGGGATGGTTGTTCTCGCTTTCATTTCTTGCTTTTGAGTGATGGCCTTCAGTTTTTTTTCTCCTGCCCTTTCTTTTCTTTTTTTATCTCTCCCCACCCCGGTGTCCCCTCCCTCTGCCCTTCCATAGTTCATTGGCCAAACAGGAACCGTGCACAGAATCACAGACAGAGGGGACGTCAGGGTCCAGTTCAACACTGATACCCGCTGGACCTTCCACCCAGGGGCTCTGACCAAGGTAGGTGTTCCCGACAGTGGGTTGAGACTCGAATGCACACCTGGGGGAGGCATGGGAGGAGGAGGGGGGTAGCATCTGTATCCATGGGACGCATCCAATTGAAAGCACATCCGGAAATGAAGCAGGCAGTCATATAACTTGATGCCGGGCGACTGTCTGTCTTCAGGTCTATTTTGGTCTATTTTTGGTGAATCTCCCTGGTCTTGGCTGTTGGCTGCATTTGCAAGTGCCTGTCACCAATCCCCGGATGAACTCGGCAAACATAGGAAAAGCCAGAAGGCGCACTACCAAATGCGGACAGTCGCCTAAACATGGTTGTCGGCATTTGCTGGTTTATGTCCCAAAAGCGGATGAATGTGGTATCAGGAGATCTGTCCTACGGTTGCTAAAACCGTGGCTGATTTAGGGCGCAATCCTAACCTGGAGTTAGGCTGGCACAAGTTCCTTGTGCGGCCCAGAAGTGTCGCAAATGCACCGTAAAGTGTGTTTGACCCCTCTCAGCGCACATCCATGTGCTGGCCTCCCTAACTGCAAGAGTGATGCAGTTCCAGTGCAGTTGGAACACAAGGGCCTAACTCCAAGTTAGGGTTGCGCCCTTAAGCACAGTTTAATGGATTGATTCATAGCTGAAATCTGCATCTGTCTACAGAATTGGCTCATGAACATAAGAAGAGCCCTGCTGGATCAGGCCAAAGGCCCATCTAGTCCAGCTTCCTGTATCTCACAGCGGCCCACCAGGTGCCCCAGGGAGGCATGAGACAACAAGATGCATCCTGTTGTCACTCCCTTGCACCTGGTACCAGTAGCCCACCACCTTTGTAAGGAGGTTGCACAATCCATCATTGCCTATAGCCCACGATGGACCTTTCCTCCAGAAATCCGTCCAATCCCCTCTTAAAGTCATCAAGACCAGATGCCATCACCACCTCCTGTGGCAAAGAGTTCCACAGATTAACTACCACTGGGGGGTCCTGACCCACAGTTGGGAACCACTGCTCTAACTTGTCTGCTGCCCAGATTGGTTTTGGGGGGATTAGCGAAAGGCTCCATCTGGGATTGCCAGCCCTTGCAAATGTAAAGCTCAACGTTTGCCGTCAAATATACCCCACTGGTTGTGTAAATACAACACTTCTCTTTCCAGCTGGGCTTGGAAACGGGATCCACTCCCATCTTCCACCAGGATGAAATCTTTTTTCCCCAACATAGCTGAATTGCGATGTTGATTTCATTTTTCCTCCCGCATGCTTCAAAAGGGGGGAAAAAAAGCCTCTGCTTTTCTTTTTCTTGTAGCTCAACACCTTTTGGGTTGATGATGTTGTCCGGGTGATAGATGATATGGAAACAGTCAAGCAGTTGCAAGCTGGTCATGGAGAATGGACAGATGAGATGGCTCCCGTGAGTGTGCTCCTGGTTGCAAGCGAGTGGTTGCAGTAACTGAGAACCTCCAGTCGGTCCTCTGTGTGCGTGTGTGTGTGTGTGTGTTTTCCTGGTGTGTGTTCAAATGTTAAAACAGGGTGGCGTCGGACTTTATGAACGGGAGTCCCATTTGAAACGTTGGCAGGACATAGTGGCGCTGCGGGTTAAACCGCTGAGCTGAACTTGCTGACCGGAAGGTTGGCAGTTCGAGACCACGTGACAGAATGAGCTCCCGTCGCTTGTCCCAGCTCCTGCCAACCTATCAGTTTGAAAGGACGTAAAAAAGTGAGTAGATAAATAGGGACCACTTTGGTGGGCAGGGAACGGCGTTCCGTGCACCTCGGCATATAGTCACGCCGGCCACATGACCACGGAAGCTTGCCCTCAGACAAACGCCGGCTCTTCGGCTTAGAAACAGAGATGAGCACCGCCCCCTACAGTCGGTCACGACTAGACCGTTCAGTCATGGGGAAACCTTTACCTTTAAGGGCTGGCAGGATGGTGATGTTGGCAATTCCCTGAGTTTCACCCATTCACTCTTTAACTTCATCTTGCCCATTAGTGCTACAAATCTTGGAATGGGCCATGGGGTGCCTGTTTGGTTTGTGGAAAATCAATCCTTGCCTTTTCCAGGCAGTCTTAGAGACCTGGAGATACCTGGAGATCTCCTTCCCCTAGGAGGAGAAAATCCTGGAGATACCTGCCAAAAACCCCACATCACTATAAATCGCTCCCTCCCTTTTCTGGCTCCTGCTGTGGCACTTCCCTGCCTCCCTTGGGAAAGGGAAGTTTTACTGTGGCCCCCACTATTAGCCAGAGAGTCTTGCATGGGGACTAGAATAGGTGCGAGATGCAATGGTCAGTGGACCCAGGGCTGTCCCAATAAATAGTCTGTCCTAGGTCCAGGATGATCCAGTTTAAACCCTGGTCTGCTACGAATGTGACAGTCATTCTTTCTTGGCCTAGCCAACCTTGCAAGCTTGTTGTGTAGAGCAAGAGGGGAGAGAACTGGGTGTGCTACTGTAAGCTCTGTTGAAGGCAGGTACGAGGGTGTTGCAATTATTAGCGAACCTGCCTTTGGAAATGGGGACAGCAAATTTCTCTCTCTCTCTTTTTTTTTTTTTAGTGCCTTACCTGGCTTCCCCTTGCATTCACGGCTGCTTGTCTTGGAAACTGCCCGTAGATAGGATTTGGGAGTAGGGCTGGTTCAAGAGGGTTAAATCTGTATTTGTACTGTGATTTTTTCCCCCCTGTGTCATGGATGGCTTGAGGAAGTCGGTTGCTGATGAGACCGTCTCTCTTCATGCGGTTGGAGGGCAGCTTCTGAACGGAGCTTTGTCTGCCCGCAGACTCTGGGCCACATCGGCAAGGTGATCAAGGTGTTTGGAGACGGGGACCTGCGAGTCTCCTTCACGGGCCAGTCCTGGACCTTCAACCCTGCCTGCCTGACGGCCTACCGAAGGGAGGAGGATGCCAACCTCATGACCACCGAGGACGCCAAGGAATCCAAAAGTGAGAGTGGGAGGGGGACTGTTGTTCCAGAAACCCAGGGTCTTCTATGTGGTGATACATTGGCCCAACTCAACGGTGTGCATTTGATGCTAGGACTCAGATGCTTCCATAACAAAATTGCAAATAAGATCCAGGCAAAGCCCCTGCACAGGGCTTCAGCGAGGGAGGCAGCAATCCTGATCTGAACTGGGGGGGGGCCTGCAACTACTCCTTGTTCCCAAAAGGAAGCTTCCTGGGGCCACCTGAAAAGAAAGATGAGCATGTAGGAGTCCCAGTTGTGTAATAGGCATGGGGTCTGTTTTGGCTCCGAGTGTCGGCACTGTCGGGCCTTCGCGGTAGCCGACATTAGGGTGTAGCAAGAGGTAGCCGCAGAGATAGGCAGGGGGAGGGGTTCCTTCACCCACTGGTCCTTCCAGCAGCCTTGTCTGGGTTCACTGGGCTGGCCAGCCTCCTGCCTGCTAGCCACCCTACTCCAGACTGCCTGCATCACCGGCTGGAGGAGCCCCGGCCCAGATCCCAGACACCAGGATTGGAGTTGGGGGCCACACACACACACACACAGAGGGTGGTCTCTATTAGCATGGAGGTAACCGGAGTCGTGGTGGCGCAGCGAGTTAAACCGCTGCTGCTGGGCTTTCCGACCGGAAGGTTGGGAGTTCAAGACTGCGCGACGGAGTGAGCTCCCGTGGCTTGTCCCAGCTCCTGCCAACCTAGCAGTTCAAAAGCACCTAAAAATGCAAGTAGATAAATAGGGAGCACTTCGCTGGGAAGGGAACGGCGTTCCATGCGCTACGACATAGAGTCATGCTGGCCACATGGCCACGGAAGCTTGTCCTCGGACAAAACGCTGGCTCTACAGGCTTTGAAACGGAGATGAGCAGCGCCCCCTACAGTCGGTCACGACCAGACCATTCGGTCGTGGGGAAACCTTTACCTTTTTACCAGAGTCTGCTTCCTGTCCCTCCACAGGCACGTTGCTTTCCGTGGTCGGGCGGCTGCTCTCGCAGAAGATGGAGTCGGACAACCCCAGCCGCCTGGTCATTGAGGCAGCCCACGGAAACGTCGGCAAGGTCCGGGACCTGGCTCAGAAATACCCAGACAAGGCAAGTCCTTTCCGGCGTGATGGGAGCCAGCACGACCACGTAGCCTGGCATGCTCACGCACGTTGCCCTGTAGCAACACCGTCGAGAGGTGACAAGGCGGCGCGAACAGGCCATTAAGTGGATCAGATGTCGCCAAGATTGATTTTTATAGCTTTTCACCACTGCTGTGGTCACCACATGGCAGTGCCCTGCTTTGGCCTGACTCAGGCTGTGGAGATGACTGGCATTGCACCAGTTGGTACGGGCTAGCTGCCTTGCCCTAAAGATAAAAAGACTGAAAACCCCTGTTCTGGATGGGCAAGCAGGGGTGATCAAAATCAACAAGGTAACGCAGTAAGGATGGCTTGATATTGGTCTAGTTTTTAAATGGTGCCCAACGAGGTGTGGCTTGTTTTCTACATGGTGCTAAACTTGTCCACAGGTTGATATAAAAAACCAGGGCCGGACCGCGCTTCAGGTAGCCTCTTACCTGGGTCAGGTGGAAGTGGTGAAGATCCTGTTACAGGCCCATGCCAACATCAACCTGCGTGATGAAGAGGGGGATGCGGCTCTCCATTACGCAGCATTTGGGTAAGTTAACTCCAGAACTCTTTAAAAAAAGGGGGGGGAGTTATTTTAGATTTGAATATCTTGCCTTTCCAATTCTGGAAAAGGAAGCTCACAAGTGAAAAACACAACGCAAGACAGTAAGCAGGTAGCAGGAAGAGAATGCACGAACCATATGCTAAACAAAGAAGTCTTCATCCCCCTCTGAAACACCAGCAAGGAAGGAGCTGTGGGAGAGCATTCCAGAAACCAGGGGCCATGACAGAGAAGGCTCTGACATGGGTAATGGCCACTCTCCCCTCCCAAAGAAGGCAGAACATGCTATACAACAGAGCCCCTGCCCCCCTGCCACATACTTTCTCTGCAGTGTGGCACTTGTGGGAATGCTTAGAGGTTGTCCTCTGTATCATGATACCGGGGGGGGGGGCTGGCCCCTCCAGACCGCCCCCAGGCACCATGGGACGTGGTCCCCTCCTTGCCACTAGCAACCATCAGTGGACCAGGAGGCATTTCCCTTAGCCCCACCAGTAAAGACTGGATTCAGCTAGCCCCCACTCCCCGCTTCCAGGACACGAGGCACACCATGGAGTAAAATGTAATGATTTATTAAAACTACACATCACAGCATAGAGTCTTAAAATGCCCTTAAAGCAGGCCACAAGCACGGTACAACTACATGATGCTTAATGCAAAAAGAGGTTCCAACGTCCCACTTTTCAGCTTTGTAGGGCGGTCGTCAGGAGGTATCGGATTATGCGCACGTCACATGTTCAGGCCAAGAAGGAAGTTGTCATTTGTCCTTTGCTTTTGTTGGCCGTTGTTTCTTGCCTTTTTCTTGCATTAACGTTGGGTGCATTGTAAACTAGAGGGGGGCCTCCGTGAGCGTTCAAAGACAAAAACCGCACACCGTTGACTTTTCTCGTTACCCAGAAACCAAGCCGAGGTAGCCCGGGTCCTGGTCAGCAAAGGCGCCAACGCAGACCTCCTCAACAACGCCAAGTGCACGGCTCTGTACATCGCGGTCAACAAAGGCTTCACGGAGGTGGTGCAGGCCTTGTGCGAGCACAACTGTGACGTCAACCTGCCGGTGGGTTTGTGTGTCTGTGTGCTTGGGGGGGGGGGAAGATTCAGAACACGTGGAGCTTACGCTGGGGTGTCACGCATGCTATGACCCGTGACCGGGGAACGGGCTGTAGCTTCGTCGACGCAAAGCTTTAGGTCAGTGGTCCCCAAACTGTTGGCTCCGTGGCCCATCCGTGCGACCCAACCCACCTCTTTGGTGGCTCGCAAAACCGAACAGGGTAGATAAGACGAAGTGCTTTGGTTGGCCGTTGTGGAGAAACTGGTGGCTGGGGCTGGACTGGAGGGGTCTTTTAGCCTGATCCACAGAGGCACTGGTTGTCTCCTAATAGAGGATTGGGTCGATTCACATTGGCCTGTGGGCCACTGTTGGACTTGTAGAGTGTTGGAGTTGGAAGGGACCTTTGAGGTTATCTAGTCTGACCCCCTGCTCAGAGCAGGCGTCTGCTCCAGCATCCCTGACAAGTGGCAGCCCAGCCTCTGCTGGGAAGCCTCCAACATGGGAGAGGCCTTTTAAGGGGGATGGAGGAGGATTCCGCAACCCTCTCCCATGTGCTCTGTTTAAAATAAGACCAAGCTGCCTCCCTTTATACGGGTGAAGGGCCGGCTTGCCGCATCAGCTGGCTTGAGCTTCAGGCTGTGTAACCTCCTGGGCCTCTTCTCCCAGGACTCCTACGGCGACACCCCGCTCCATTACGCCATCACCGCCGACTTCAAGTGCATCATTGAGGCGCTCACCGAAGTCCCCAACATCGATTTCACCATCCAGAACCGGCAAGGCTTTAACCTGCTGCACCATTCGGCTCTGAAGGGGAACCGACTGTAAGCCAACATTTAAGAAGAGATGGCCGGAGGGGGGGGGGCGGGCAGGGCAGGGGAGGACAACAAACATAGGTGGTGTCTTCCTAAAAGCAAGAGTTCGTGTACTGCTCTGTTAAATTTTTAACTTCCGCTTCCGGTAAAGGGCTGCCTATTTCTCATTGGCTGTCTTGCTGTGATGTCACATGCATGAGCATGTTAACCGCTCGAGTGAAAGCTGTAAGCGGTAGAATGTTGATAAACGGGTGAAACGTCTGCAAGGAAAGGAAAAAGCTTAAGGCAGAAATTCCTCACCAGACCCAGGGGGTGTATTGATAGGAAAGGAGTAGATGGACAGAGAGACCTGGAGTCTATGCCAGTTAAATGCTGTGCTTTATTGTGCTAGCTGGTTTTTGAACGTTTCAAAACGTTATTTGGGGGGGGGCAGTTTAGTCTTCGGACACCTTGTTGGGGAAAGTGGTGTGACAATGACCTCACCTCGGCCCTTGTGCATGTTTTAGGGCACAGTCCTTTGCATGTCTACTCAGAAGTAAGTCCCATTGTGTTCAGTCGGGCTTACTCCCAAGGAAAGAGGGTATAGGATTGCAGCCTTAGTTTCATCCCAAGGAAAGTTTCTATTCTTTAGGATGAGTGGCAGAATATAAAACTGGCCACACGAGGGCGCCCCTTGCAAGGTAGTTTTTCCATAGGAGGAGGAGGAGGGAGGAATCTTCCTAGATCATAGAGTTGGAAGGTCAACTAGTCCCACAAGGTCATCTAGTCCAACCCCTGCCTGTGGTTTATTCCTACCAGAAATATATATTGTTCAAACTCACTATGAAGTTACGCTCCTGTAAGTGGGGTTGGCAGAAAAGGAAAGGAACCCCAAACCACTTCACTCTCCCCGGTTGCCGCATTCTGTTCCAGCTGCTGTTTTTAGGTCGCCTTCAAGGGCAGCCCCACGCACAGCATGCTGCAGTAGCTTAGCCGTGATGCTACTCAGGGTGGGCCCCTCTCAAAATTCCTATTAGCCCCTAAGGTGGAAAATTAACCGCCACCAAACAGTGCATGTAAGTTCTTCTTCTTTCCCCCTGGGACTAACAGTGGCTGGATGAGGGCCCTGTCTCAGAGGGTAGAGCCCCCTGTCTGCATGCAAGAAGGCCCATCCCTGACAGCATCTCCAGCTGGGATTGGGAAAGGCCCTGTTCCGAATCCCTGGAGAGCTGCTACCGGTCAGTGCTCGACGATCCTGAGATGGACGGACCAAGATACCGACTCGGGAAAAGGGAGCTTTCAATGTCACCCCCCTTTCGTGGTTTTTTTAATTAGCTTGTAAAAACACGAGACAAAACCCCAGACTGCTACCAGTCTGGAGAATGAATGCTTCTGTTGAACCTTTGCTTTGCGTTTTTTGTCATCTGCAAAGCCGAGAAGCCCTAATGTTCTCCCTTCCTCCTATCTCTTCGTTCAGCCATTGGTCCTCTGCCGGGATGAATAGAACTCTTTTCCCCTCTCCTTGTGTTTTCATGGTTCGTGTCGCTGCTGGCTATCGAGGACGTTAATAACAGCTGAGCAGGCCTGTCTTCCTGCTCTGGGCTTGCCCTTGGTGATGTCTGAGGCTCTCCTTTTTTTTCCCCATCCTTTTGCCCGCCTCCCCCCAGAGCCATCAAGAAGATCCTGGCCCGAGCTCGGCAGCTGGTCGACGCCAAGAAAGAGGACGGCTTCACGGCGCTCCATCTCGCCTCCTTGAACAACCACAAGGAGGTGGCGGAGATCTTGATCAAGGAGGTAGGCTGGCCAAGCTGGGGGCATCTTCTTTGAAAGAGATGGGACCCGGATGCGGGCTCAGGGTATGTCTTCTGACTCAGTTGCAAGGCATGTTTTCACAGGTGGCCCAGGATATTCAGAGGTGCCTGAATATCTGCCCCCCCCCCCGGTAGCAGTTGGTGCCATCCACTTTATTCAATAGTGCACCATCCAAAGAATGGCTCACTGGATGCAAAAAGGGAGCGAAGCAGAGCAGGAAATGGGGAGGAGAGTTAGAGTGGCAGGCTGGGATCCACAGCCCTGGGAAAACCACATTTCCCCGTTCTCCTGGCTCCTGTAGCCGAGTGCCAGGTTCATCGCAGATATTTAGAGGGGGTAGGAGAAGAGAGATTCCTTCCTCATTTCCTGTCGTGCCAATGTAGCGAAAAGGTGGTAAGGACTTAGTGGCAGATATGTGGGAAACAGGGTGTGGGTGGCTTTGGTTTGAGGATCAGCCTTTAAACCTGAGCTGGAGAAGAACCTCTGGGGTTGGAGCGTAAATGCCATTGCCATCATCGGGCATTGCAAGCCGAATTGTGGATGCTGAATTAGGATGCCTTTGCTGTTTTTGATACCTGCAGTCAATTCTTGTTGTCCACTGGGGTTTGGTTCCTGGAAAACTCAGTGGATGGCGAACTGGTGGATCCTATGGGATCAGTGGGCAGGAGTAGCTAACCTGATTGGGAATGCCAACCCCGAACCGTCTCAGAATGGCCACCACCGCGGGCAGCTGAGAACAGGCAGCAGATGGTGCGGTGTAGCACTCTTGTTTCCGCAGATAGGCGAATCTGTGGGAATGGAATGCGCGGATAGCGAGAATTGACTGTACATATATGGCTTTCCAGCAAAAAATAAAATAAAATCTCACAGTGGTTCAGCAAAATGAGTGAAGAATGGATCAATCGACCAGTAGCTGGTCCATCGCTAGCTTCAGTGTCCTTTTGCAGTACGTTGACATAGATACATGACTGGCCGATCAACAGCATCCTCTGTTTCTGCCTGTCCTCGTGCCCCCCTTCTCCTCCTTTCAGGGCCGCTGTGATGTCAATCTGAAGAACAACCGCAACCAGACCCCCCTGCACCTCGCGGTCACGCAGGGCCACATGGATATGGTGCAGCTGCTGGTGAGCGAGGGGTGTGACGTCAATGCCGAGGATGAGGACGGCGACACGGCCATGCACATAGTCCTAGAGAGGCAGCACCTGATGTCAATCATGGCGGAGGACCAGCAAGGCGGAGAGCAGGGCCTCCTCTCTAAGGTGAGGCTGGATTCTTCTGAGCAGGCCTTGGATTCGATGGTCACTGGCCATCCATTTCCAGTGGTGACGTACGGGGCATGGCCCAAAAGAGGAGAACTCTGGTGGGGCTGGAGGCAGAAGGCTAGTCCAGACCAGGTGGAACCAGGTCAGGAGACTTGTGGGAGTGAGCAGCGTCCTTGTATGTCAGGCGAGCTGCTCTGACTGAGGAGCAAGTTCTGGAAGGGTTGTGGCTTTATAGCGCTTGGCGAATGCGGATTGGCTCTTCTGGGTCAGCTGACGGAATGCTCAGGCAGGCTGATACTGCAGCCTAGGTGGCCCCCTTGAGCTGCAGAGGTTGGTCTGTCAATCCTGTTGTGAAGGTCTTGGGTTCCGATCCCACCCCAGTCTTGGTCGATGGAACACTGAGCAAAGTTCACTACTGAGGGGTGTGTGTGTGTGTGTGTGTGTGTGTGTGTGTGTGTAAAAAAGCAAAACAAAAACATATTGTTGTATAAACAGCTATTTTGCAACTCCCCCCCCCCCAAAAAAACCAGGCCATTTGGTGCTTGTAACTCCCAAAGTTCAAGCATTTTTTTAAAAAAAGTTTTTTCCTAGAAGCCTCAAATCTGCCCAACCTGCCTCACAACAACCCTTTGTTCTGTTTATCGCCTGCCATTTTAGCTCCAGGCTTCTGGTTTCCTTGGGAACACCGAGTTGAACGTGGGGGCCGCCATCGCCTGCTACTTGGCGCAAGAGGGGGCTGACATCAACTACGCCAACCACCGGGGCAAGTCCCCCCTCGACCTCGTCTTGGACGGGAGCATTGTGCAGCTGATCAAGGACTTCTCCCAGAAATTCAGGTAGGCTCCGCCCCGTCGACTCTAAGGCATAATTGAGGGGCGGGGCTTGGAGTTGTCGTTGGGTAGATATGGAGCCGTGACCCCTCTCCTCTCGCTTGCCCACTGCAGGGACCAGCAGGATTCCTCCGAGAGCTCCACAGTCACCTGTAGCTTGCGACGTGTGCATACAACCCCCAACACCATGACGAATCTCAGTGTGGCCAAAGTGGCCGCCCCTTCGGAGTGCCTGGTCTGCTCAGAGCTGGCCTTGCTGGTCCACTTCTTCCCCTGCCAGCACAGCATTGTGTGTGAAGGTATGGACCTTTGACCCTGGGCTTCTCTCCCACTCACTGTATTCTGTTTCCATTTCAGTCATGCCCTCTTTGCCTCCCTGAGGAGCGCTGGTGCGGCACTGCGGGTCAGAGGCTGAGTGACCGATCAGTCAGTTCAAAACTCGCCTCTTTCCTGCAGCCTCACTTAGGCAAGCCACTCAGCCTTATTTTATTTTTTTTTAAGTGGAAAAAAACTGGAATGCGTTGAAATGGCAGGGCGCTTCTCCTCTACCCCAGTATCCAAAATCCAGACATTTCTGTCCAAGGCTTTTTCTGTAGAAGGCTGGGCCGTGAATAGCAATGGATCCATTTTAATTATGAGCCACAACTGTAATGAGTGATGGTCGTTTTTCAATCCTCCGCAGAGTGTTCCAGGAGAATGAAGAAATGTATCAAATGTCAAGTGACGATAACAAAGAAACTCAAGCAAGGTAAGGGAGGGTGCTTGCCACGCTGTCACCAGTTCCCCTCCTTTTGGGGGGGGGGCAGAAGCCCAGAACTGGGGGCAGGGTGCTGGATCCATAGAGATAGAATTCACTAGAGACGGCATGACGTCACCATCTTGAAGCCACCTGGGGTAGACAAAAATGGCTGACTCAGATCATCGCCGTGAGGGAGGGTTGCTGCGAATTCTCAAATAAAAATCTCCCTCACGTGTTTAAAAGTTAATCTCAACCTTTTTAATCATGCCTGCGTGTTCTGCATACGGGTAATAAGGTTACAAATAATGTTTCCACACGAAACATTATCACATCACATGTTTTTATTTTTGTAAGTTTTTATTTTTATTCAGTCCGAAACAGTACGAGCAGGGGAATCTTTTTGGGCAAGATCTTTTTACGAATCTTTTTACAAGCAAGGGAGCTGCCCGGGGAATTGTAGTACTATTTAATAAGCATGGAGTATACTAATTCACGGCAATCCTCCCTCACGGCGATGATCTGAGTCAGCCATTTTTGTCTACCCCAGGTGGCTTCACTCGGCTCCTATTAAATCAGCGGGCATGCCGTCTCCAGTCACTCTAAGCTCCTTGGCTGGCTCGGATGCAGGACTAATTGCCTGCTGTCCCCCGCGGGTCTTCCACTGGCCTGATCTTCCCATGCCCCCAGATCCAAATGTATCGTGCTGAGTTGTGCGTGGGTCTCTGCCGGCCCACGGCTCACCCCCTCCCGCTTCCCTCTGCAGACAGCACGGAGGTGGAGTGCAGCCCCGGCTCAGAGTGCACGGATCAGCAGAAGCTGATGGAGGACCTCCAGAACCGCTACCGGCAGATGGAGGAGCGGATCACGTGTCCCATTTGCATCGACAACCAAATCAAACTGGTCTTCCAGTGCGGGCACGGATCCTGCCTGGAGTGCAGCGCCGCGCTCTCCGTGTGCCCCATCTGCCGACAGACGATCCGTGAGCGGATACAGATCTTTGTTTGAGGACAGCTCTCTGGCCCTTCCGCCCCACGGCCGTCGTCCCCTCTGAGGAAGTGCCGCCATTGACATTTAAGTTCTGTTGTGTTCCGCGACTGGCCCAGTGTGTCTGTCATAACTGTGGAGAGTCTCGGGGGCCAGGAAAGGGGGGGGTAACGTAGCTTTAGGAGGGCAAGGAAGCAAACGCCCATCCTGCTTTTTTCATTCCTTTCTGGACAGCCCATGGGCAAGCTGCTGACTGGACGCCATGCGGGGATTACGTATGGAAGCCCGTTGGGGCCAGAAAGGGTTTTTGTGTGAAGGCGCCTGTGTCTTGGTGGCATTGATTTCTTCAGCCTTATCCAGCTTTAGAAGGAGAGAAATACATGACCTTCAAAGGCAGGCCTGTTTCTTTCCCTTCCATGGAAAAGCAATACTCTTGCACTTTAAAAGGTGGGGTGTTAATTGGGCCCCGCCCATTCCTGCAAAGGAGGCGGGGCCAAAGAGAGAGTACATGCGCAACCAAACTTTCCTTCGCATTCAGATTTCGCAGGCCGCAGTCGGGCTCCGATGCGGCAAGCGGAGACGGACAGAAGCAGCGTTTCTGAAACCTGTGTGCAGAAACCTGTGTGCATTTCTCCTCGCATGCGAGCACATGCGCGTGCCTGTGTGTGAGCACGTGCCTTTGCGGTAAAGTAGTGAACATTGATTGGCAAAAATATAACTTGGCATCAGGTGTATTGTAGCATTTTCTTCTTTACTTTTATTTTTTTTTCCCCATCTTTGATGACCTGAGGGTGGTGGTGGTGGTTGTTCCTCGATCGGTTGCACCAAAGACCAGAGGTGGTTTTCCAACCATAATCGAGATGGTTTGGAGAAGCTACAATAAAAGGAAACAAAATGAGGCAGTGAAAAGCAAGGATCCCAGTTTGAGCAACTAGTTGCCCCCCAGACAGACTCACTCTCTCTCTCTCTCTCTCTCTCTCTCTCTCTCTCTCTCTCTCTCTCTCTCTC
>JAJKFI010000061.1:1827419-1903741 GCA_029204185.1 Lerista edwardsae | reverse complement strand
GCCACTCCCTTGTATCTGGCATTCTGAGGTAAACTTCTGAGGTAAACCTCTGAGGTAAACAATAACTTGCAACCCAATCTGGGCTTTAAGAGCATGAGAAGAGCCCTGCTGGATCAGGCCAAAGGCCCATCTAGTCCAGCTTTCTGTATCTCACAACGGCCCATCAGGTGCCCCAGGGAGGCAGGAGACAACAAGATGCCTGTATCCTGTTGCCACTCCCTTGCACCCGGTATTCTGAAATAGCTTACTACTAATGTAAGGAGGTTGCCCAACCCATCATTGCCTATAGCCCACGATGGACTTTTCTTCCAGAAATCCGTCCAATCCCCTCTTAAAGGCATCTAGGCCAGATGCCATCACCACCTCCTGTGGCAAAGCATTCCTGTTGCGATTGTTTGCATGAACGGAAACCAAGCAGAAAGGGGGACATCGCACTAGTGTCAAACTTCCCAGGTAGCACAGCAACACCCATGTTCACCACAGGTTCACATGACCTATTTGGGAGTTGCGTGGTATTTGGGGGTCAGGGGAAGAACTCTTGTGCGCCTGCGTTTGAATGATTTCTCGAGCTGCAATTCCTTCGGGACTGCAGCCGAATTCCTGCCACCCAGGGTAGCTGCTAGACCAGTGGCTCCCAAAACTGTGGGTTGGGGCGAGCCGATTGCAGGAGCGATTTGAAATCCTGCTGGACAGCTCGGTCTGTTTGCTATGATGGGGTACGAAGCTTCCCTCCAGGAAGTTGCGAGATCACCGTTTCCTCGCCCAAGATGTGTTCCTTCAGTAGACATCGGCTGTAAAGCACAGAGAATTTAAATTGCAGAAGGAGGAATGCGCTTTGCGAAACCACATGGACTGCCGGAGAATGCACTTAACCGTCTGCCCCAGATTCTTTCTGGGAGGACACCATCAGAAGTGAATTACTGGTTTCTCTCTGCAAGTCCATCAACGTCCTGGCTGATGAACCACATACTTGTGCCATTCCATTAAAGAAACGCGACTATTTCCTGTTTAGGGAACACGACCGAAAAAGGAGAGATTTTGGTGTCACGTCGTGTTTTTGATGGTTGTTACAACACCGCTAATTTTACAACACTCTCTCGCGGGGGCCAAGGGGAAGAAAGGAGCTGGTCACGGTGTGCTTTTGACAGAAAACAAACTCAGAAGACCTTTGGAAAGTGGGGCATCCTTGGCCAAGCTTCACGGCTCCTTGAGATGGGTTGTGTTTCCATCTGAGATTGTGTGAAGAGACACAGAGTGGTGGTGGAAGAGGGACGGGGGTTCTAACCTCCCTACAGGTGTGAAGGTTGGTGGATGACCTTGGGCCAGTCACCTACCTGGCAGGATGGTTGTGTTGTAGAATATACAGGAATAATAATAATAATAATAATAATAATAATAATAATAATAATCATCGTATTTATATACTGCCTTTCTTAGGTCATTAGATTGCTTCTCTGACTCAAGGCGGTTTACATAGGCAGCCTTTATTCATAAACATAAAGGTTTTTACAAATTACAAGCAAGTTCTATCTTTCAAGAACAACATACAACATACAGATGGTACTTTCATGGTGTAGTCTTCTTTCTGGCCACACAATTTGCCTTCCTACTGGCTGATAAGCGGCTTCTCTGCTCCCACCAAAGAAGCGGCTGGCCCAGCACACTCCCCTCTCACAGGCAACTGTAGCTCAGCTCTAATCAGTCGCAGTTTACAAGGTCTGCCGCTCACGGAGACTTCCGGTGATCCCGAACTGGCGACCTTTGGATGTTATCTTCAGGCAAACGTAGGCTTTAACCCTCTCGACTACAACCTCCTGCCCACATACATTATTTGAAGGGAAGCAGGGATAGAGGATCCAGCCCCCAGTGGCCCTAGTAAATTGTGACTAAAATGATACCCATCGTGCGGCATTGCCAGGTAGCTGTCCGGGTTAGTGATCTTTTTTCTATCCTTTCCTTCCTTTAGGTGTCTGGCTAACGGACCTGGTCCATGTGGCAGCCCACGAAATCGGCCACGCTTTGGGCCTGATGCACTCCCTGGACCCGAATGCCCTGATGCACCTCAACGCGACACTGACCGGGAAAAACAAAATCTCACAGGATGAGATGTGGGGCATCTTCAGGCTTTATGGTGAGAGGTTGCTAGGAGAGGGAAAAATGGGCTTCCTGGGATGACTTCATAAGAACATAAGAAGAGCCATGCTGGATCAGGCCAAAGGCCCATCTAGTCCAGCTTCCTGTATCTCACAGCAGCCCACCAGGTGCCCCAGGGAGGCAGGAGACAACAAGATGCATCCTGTTGCCACTCCCTTGCACCTGGTACCAGTAGCCCACCACCTTTGTAAGGAGGTTGCACAATCCATCATGGCCTATAGCCCACAATGGACCTTTCCTCCAGAAATCCGTCCAATCCCCTCTTAAAGGCATCAAGACCAGATGCCATCACCACCTCCTGTGGCAAAGAGTTCCACAGATTAACTATCCGCTGGGTAAAAAAAGTACTTCCTTTTATCTGTTTTAACTCTCCCAACCCTCAGTTTTAGCGGATGCCCCCTGGTTCTGGTGTTTTGAGAGAGGGAAAAGAACATCCCTCTATCGATTCTATCCCTTCCGTGCATAATTTTGTATGTCTCAATCATGTCTTCCTGGCAAGACACCTACCCAAACAGTGGGGAGGGGATGTCGGGGCCAGCCCAACCATGAGGCCAGCTGAGGCGGGTGCCGCAGGTCGCAGATTGGTGGAGAATGCCCACCCCTGTTTGCCGACTTGTCTTCATTTTTCCTCCTCATTCCATTCCTTGGAGTGGAAAAGGAAGAGTTTTGGACAGGGCAAAAATGCAGAGGGGAGGAGAGTGTGGAATGAGAGTGAGAGTGAAAAGCTGAGGCTGACACATCGTCAAGGAAGGGGGCAGCATCTGTCTTGGGATGACCCTGGGGGGGGGGGCATACAGGAGAACCTGGATTGGTTCCTTATTCACCACTGACATCCACATTGGTTACAGTTCTTAATTTATGGTCCTTTTTTGGCCCTTTTTTGGTATTTATGCAATTTGCTTATATATTCGGCATCAGTGGTTTCCACAGATTGTAAGCTCCTTGGGGCAGAGACTTATTCGGTCTTATTAACACAAGAGAGGCAATGGAGGTGGGAGAAGAGGACAGAGGGGGATAAACAGGGGCATAGATGCAATTGCTTCCATTAGAGATGCTTACGCTCAGTTACAGTCGAGAAGGGAAGGTTCCCATCAAGGGCGTAGCTAAAAAAGTGCAGGGGGGGTGCAATTGCACAGGGCAACAAGCTTTAGGGGGCAACAAGCTGAGTGTGACGCTAGTAGCCAAAATGGTGAAAACCTGGGCATGTATGAATAATAACATCATGTGTTTCACCATTCAATGCAGAATTTAATTCAGAATGCAGTGGAACAGATCAAAGTGTCGTATCAAAAGTTATGGCCAAAAAAACCCAAGAAAATGAAATACAACTGTGATGTCACTTCCTGTTGTGATGTCACTTCCAGGGCATCGTTTTGCCTTTGCCTTGTTTCACTGGACTACACATTCATTAAACCCAGTGCTTCCCATGGAGAAGGCAAGTTTTAGAGAGGGGACTGGGGGAAGCTTTCTGCCGGTGTTTCGGGAGGCAACCAGGAAGAAAGGACAGAGCTGCTTCCGCAGAGCGGGGGTTCTGGTTCTTGAATCTTCGCCTCCGGGCCTGCCAAACATGCAAACAGAGAGATCTCTGACCTGAGAGTTGGCGGATCCGACTCTCCTACTGTGCCTCCTAAAATCAGAACATTTTTGGGTGGGGATGGTGGCCGCGAGGGGGAGAGAGAAAATGATAGGCTTTCAATCCATCACTGCCATTCAGTGAAAGGGTGTATTTACAGCGTAGAAAAAAACATGGCCTGGGGCCGAGGAGAGAGCGCAGCTCTGTGCACAGCCCACAGAGCAGTAGGATGGGGGAAGTGGAGATTGGTCTTGCTGTTCTGCTTGTTGTCTTTGCGATGCTCTTGCATTGATCTCTCGGCCAAGCCAGTGCTTTGTACCCTCCCAGAAAGCGGTTTTGAAGTGGAGGGTGAGGCTTCATCTCACAATGATTTGCTTCTCCATAAACAAGTCAACCCAATTCCTGGCTGGCTCTTTTTCCTTCCTGGTGGTGTAAGCCGTGGTCTCTCCCTGACCCTGCCTTGTGGCCTTGCTTCCATTCCAGGGAGGAGGGAGGAGGAAAGCATCCGGAGGCTTCCAGGTGGACCCTTTTATTTCAGCACAAATGCTGACGGTTTGACAGTGAGCCATCACATATGAGAGTTGGAAGGGTTCGTGGAGGTCATCGAGTCTGACCCCCTGCACCGCACAGGTGACTACAGTATGTGTGCAGTGAAACCCTCAATAGGCTGGCGCATGAACACCCTCTGTGTCTATGCACAACCAATTGGAACAGCAGAGTCAAATAAAGGAAAATTCTAACATACCCAGTCACTCTGCTTCAGATCTTACGAATGTGACTGTTCTTTAACAGAAAAATAGAGAATCTGTTCTGTTAGAGCAGTGTTTCTCAAACTGTGGGCCGCGACCTGAGGTCAGATGGGTTGCGAAAAGCTGGGAACAGCCATCTGCAAGGGAGTGGCCACAGGATGCAAGCGTCTTGTTGTCTACTGAGCTCCCTGGGGTACCTGATGGGCCACTGTGAGATACAGGAAGCTAGACTAGGTGGGCCTTTGGCCTGATCCAGCAAGGCTTTTTCTTATGTTCTTACTTTGGGAGATGCAGACCTTACTCTTGCTATATTCCTTTTGTGAGTGTTGACAGTTTAAATTTTCAAATGACAGTTTCAATTCTTAAAAAATTGTTTTTGGTTCAGTGCTTTTACATAATATAGTACCCTCCTCTTGCTTTCTGTCAGGGATGTTTCTTGGCTGCACAATTGCTGCAGTCCAAGAATGCCACTTTGCATTCCAGGGGTGTCCTTTCATTACATCACGACGGCACTTCCTGCTTGATGATGTCACTTCCAGGTTAATGACATCACTCCCAGTGGCAAGTACAAGTGTGTACTTTATCTCTTGAAGATGTCACTTTATGCATCTGATGAAGGGGACCGTGCCAATCCAGGGTGCCAGTGTTTGGGGAAGTTGTGATGTTTTATTGCTCTGTGTGTATGTATGAACGGCCATTTTTATTTCCTGGTCTCCTCCTCTTTCAGGCTGCAAAGATCAAATCTTTATCTGCCCGACCTGGACGCGGAGAGGGTATTGCAAGACACGGACAAAGTTTATGAAAAGACACTGCCCGTACAGCTGCGACTTCTGCATTGGTAAGACTTTCCTCCCTGCTTGGTGGTGGAGCTCAGAAGATGACAAAAATCTTGCTGTAGATGGCCCAAGGTAAAGCAGCTCTGCTCACCCCACTGACTTACAGTCCATAGAGATCCTGGCTGCAGCACTGTGCTTAAGCCTCGGACTGTGGCAACCCTGACCAGAAGTGGCTCCCCTTTGGATTTCCTGTGAGCCATGGAGGTCAACTGTACAGGCACAAATTGACAGCAGCTCTCGGAGGAAGGAGCAATGTAGATCAGGACATTGGAGCAGGGGAAGAGGGTTAGACCACCTTCCCCATGCATCTCTAATCTAAATTCCCCCTGCCCCGCAGTTTGTTTTGAGACTCAAAAATAGTTGGGGGTGGCATTCCATTAGCAGCAGGCCTAGCTGTGCCCTTTAGGCATTTCCCCCCCTGCATATTTTCATTTGGGTCTCCCCTTGCAGATTTCCCCTTCCCGACGGTGGCGCCGACGGTTCCTCCCCCTAGGCTGAAAACCCGGATTGTTCCTGAAGGCAGAAACGTGACCTTCCGGTGCGGCCAGAAGATCATTCATAAAAAGGGAAAAGTTTAGTAAGTAACTCATGGCTGCCTTGTTTGGGGGCAGGCGACAGACACAACACATTTTTCTCTTTAGCTGCCGGCCTGCACAGAGAGAGGCTGCCTGTCTGTCCTGTTTCCTTGCACGCCAAGCGCTACAATGTCTTGTAGTTCCCTCCACCCATCCTCAGTGACGCTGGGGGGAAATAATTGGGGGCCCAACTCCTAGCTTGCCTCGAGAGTTCCTCCCACCAGGCATTGTGACAATTGCAGATGTGGGCCAGGCCGGGGGCTTGGAAGGCTTTGCTTCTTGGCTAGGGAGAGGTGACATTGTTGAGATATTTGAAGCCACAGGAGAGAGGGGGGAGGAAGGAAAAAGCGCATGATCTCTTTGGCAACAAGCCAGGGAGAAAAATTGATGCAATGCTGACTTGCCCACACTCAAGTTGCTGTGTCTTCCTAAGCCCACAATGTGCCCTGGTGATCTTGGACTCAGATGTGCACTTTCTAAAAAACTAAGGATGACCCTGTTTGCCTTGCAGAAAAGACTGATTGACACAGGCAGTGACGAGCATATACGTGTGCAGTTTTGTTGGATCAGGCTGCGGGAAAGCTCATTTGAATATCCCCTTTGCTTGCCTCTCTGGCAGGCTGCACCTGGGAAAGATATCCCTACCCCTCACTCAGAAATGCTGCAGAGCTGCTGCCAGTCAGTGCCCAGATGTCTGAGCTAGCTTTGTCAATGGTCTGACTCGGGGGTTCTCCAACGTTTTAGACTGGGACCCACTTTTTAGCCGGGTACTCATGTCCGGAAGTGATGACATTAGCCAGAAAGTGATGTCATGACCATGATGACGTGCCATCCTCAAACAGGAAGTGCCATCATTGTGATGTAAACAAATGGCACTCCTGGAATGCCAACCTCCTTGTGTTAATTGAAGGCTACTGCAGAAAGGCAGATGCAAGGGAGTGGCAACGGGATGCAGGCATCTTGTTATCTCGTGTCTGGCATCTGGTGAGCCACTGTGAGATACAGGAAGCTGGACCAGATGGGCCTTTGGTCTGATCCAGCTGGACTCTTCTTATGTTAATGCAAACTGGTGGAGGGAGAAAAACTGAAGTGCTTGGCTCCCCTCCCGGGAACACCACTGACCTGCTCAGGATCCCTGGAGCCACCTGCATCAGGATCGAGGCCCACGCAAATCACTTCATTTAATCCCTGAAACAAGACTGTCCAACTTTTCCAATGTTGCTTTCCATGCTTCCTGCTCTGAAAGCATTCAGTGTGCATCTGGGGTTGATATAATCACCCATCCCTTACGGTTTTTCCCGTTTTTTGCTTTCTACCCCATAGCTGGTATAAAGACAAAGAGCTCCTGGAATATTCCTACCCCGGCTACCTGTCTTTGAACGAGGACCACATGAGCATCATCGCCAATGCCATCAATGAGGGGACCTATACCTGTCTGGTGAAGAAAAAATCCAAGATTTTGACCACGTATTCCTGGAGAGTCAAGGTGAAGCAGTAGCCTCTTCCTCCTCTCTGCCCAATATCTCTGTGTGGCGCACACATAGACAGACTCGAATATACTTCTAAACCTGTAAAGTATCTGCTGTCGTCGCTTAGCCGGTGTTTGAGGATGCTGGGCTGTCCTCAGTCACTGCCGATCACTCTCAAAAGATTTCAACAAGGCGCTAGAAATTTAGTATGCTACATTTCTGCCGTCTTCCTAGATCAGTGTTTCTCAGACTATGGGTTGGGACCCACTAGGTGGGTTGTGAGCCTGTTTCAGGTGTATCCCCATTCATTTCAATGTGCATTTTATTTTTTAAATAGGCTTGATGCTACCATGAGATGTGACTGCATTTGGGGAAACGTTACAGCTCTGTACTTGTATCAGGCTACACTCTCTATGCTTTTAACAATGAGAGTCAATGGGGTTTACTCCTGCGTGAGTGTGGATAGGATTGTAGCCTTTGGGAGGCTTGGGGAATTTTTTTTTTTTTTTTTTGAAACAGATCAGCAACTGTTTAGGAGGGTGGTTTTTTTTAATTTTTTAAGTCTACTTCATTAATTTGATTTTGTTGTATGGGGGTGTTATACGTTTTCCTGCTTGAGGATGTCACTCCTGGCCATGATATTCGCTCCAGGTTTAACAGCAGCACTTCTGTCTGGGGGGTCCTGACAGATTGTCATTCTAAAAAGTGGGTCCTGGTGCTAAAATAGTTGAGAACGACTGTCTTAAATAAGAGATGCCACAAAGGAAGAGAGCTACCCTCTGTGTGGTCTGCTTGCCTTGGGGGACAGAAGGAGGCAGGAAGGCTCCCCCCCCCAGCAGTGCAATTGTATGCACCACCCAGTCTGATACTGAGGCTCTGCCCCCCAAAACAGCCAATTGCAAAGTAAAGTACACAGAGAGGCTTCGTACCCAGCAAAGTGTACCCAGCACTTTGCAAAGTACACAGAGAGGCTTCGAATCATCATCATCATCATCCCAGGTAACGCCAAAAACAGCAGTATGTTATGTGCATTTATTTATCACTTGGTTCAACCATCTTTGAAGAGAGATGTTGTTTCTCCTGCCTGCAGCATCTGGAAGGCTACAGGACAGTAGATCCCTTAGGAATGTCCCCAGTAAATCACTATTAATAAAGCACTTTTTTTGGACTTCAGCTTCCTTGTCAGGCTGGAGTTTGTTTTTGCTTATTGGAGAATTATGGTGTCCATAAAGCCTTTGGATGGAAATCAGAGCCAAAAAGCGAGACATTGGGGGTAATTAAATTCAGACAGGGAGGGTGAGTCACCTACAAGCTTGCATTAACATCTTTCCTAGCCTGCATTTATCCCTCTCTTGGTTATATGGTACTGGTTGTTTAGGTGAAGGGACTGGGAATATGTCATTTTCTCCCCCTCCCAACTTGATAGAGGCTTTCAAAATTATGCAGCGTGGCCAAAGTGGGGAGATTTTCCCACCCTTATGCCATACTTGGGAGTGGCTGACCCCGAATTCAACTGATCAGGGACAGACAAAAAAAGAGGCCCTGTTTTGGACAATGCTGAATTAAGTGACAGAACTCACTGCTACAAGCTCCTGGTCTCTGGCTTAGCCAGTTTGAAAAAGGAGGCAGTATCATTCATGGAGGATAAAAGCGTCGCTCAGGCTAGATGGAACCTCCAGGGACAGACGCAGTCTACCTGACTGGGACGTGACAGCTAAGGTTATTGCTAGTGTTTGAAAATAGTGTTTTTTTGGCAGAAAGCGGTGTTAGAAAACACACAAGTTCTCATCTTTATTTTAAATGTTTGAAAGTGTACTATACAGATAGTGTCAGCAGATGCAGCCACAGTATTACAGATTATCCCTCATCCAGATTGCTTGGGATGGAAAGGTTTCTAGATTTTAGATTTATCTGCATTTTGGAATAATTGCATGAATGCAATGAGAAATGCTTCCTCTTGCTCTTTCCGCTATTAACCATTTGGGTGTCTGCTGCCCTCTTGGACATTTTTCAACAATGTCTGCATCGGCACGCACCACAGAGCAGAGAATACTGCCTGTACGTGGGAATGAGCACAAAACCTTTCTACAGAACGGTAAAAATAAAAATTGGACAAAGATGTCTGGATTTCTGATGTCCGGATAAGGGATAATCTACCTGTGTTCCTAACTGGAAATGTAATCTATTTTAATTTTTGAGATTAAAAAAATCTCAAAACCCAGTATTCACTGATCTGGTGGCCGTGTTTCAGTTATCCAAAGATACCAGGAATAGTGGGGCATCTAGTAAAAAGGTAGGGGAACATTAAACAAATCTTTTTTTTTTACACCTTGTTGCAGCAAAACCACTGATGTTCCCCTATCTTTAAAAAGGCACCCCCCGTATCCACGGTTGGGTGGGTGCATCTGGAATGGAGAGTTCAGACACAGGGGCCTGTAAAACACCAAAATGCAGTGTGTTTTTATTCGGACGTTTTAACACCCAAAAGTTGGTATGTTGCATAAGCATTTAACAAATAAGCAAACAGACAAAAAAAACACTCTAGTGGTTTGCCTGCATGGAGGCTGATAAATATTTATATATTGCTTTTCAACCCAAAATTTGTTGAAACAGTTTGCAAAGCAAGATCTGCAGTCAGGCCCACAAACTCCAAAACAGTCAAGCTGGCCAATTGCAGTCCCCTCTGAAGGTGAGTATAATCGTCTAGTAGAACAAGATCTACTGCTGGCTAACTGGCCACAACCAACAAATAAGGAAAGCCACACTGTCGAGAGTTTGGTGTAAACAGCTGCCAACGAGTTTTGTTTTTTAATCTGGCATCCAACATAGCTGCGTGAAACAGTCTCTCAGTTTTATGTACATTCGGAAGCTGCAGACATGAACACCAAATTAAGGGGTTTTTTTCAACAGCAAAATGAGTATAAAATCTCTGTACATCCTCTAACAGTGTAGCAAAAAAATTGCAGAAAGTAATTATTATATACAAGTTACGGTTTCCTTTTAAAATTCAGAGCTGTACAAAAAGACACACAGAAGTCCCTCTGCAGTGAAGGACAAATCACTCCCAATCACTTTGCTATGAGAGCAGAAAAAGGCCTTCCCCGCTCATCCCATGCAAAAATGGTACTCAGGTTTGTACAAACACATTAAGGTTTTATCTGCCAAATGATGTGTTCGTCTTGAGATTGACCATGGGCTGATTTGCATGCAAACCAAGTGTGCTCTCCCCTGAGCTATGGTTTCAAGCAGGTTTGGTCATGAGGACTAGAAACTTGGATTCTTTTTTAAGAAGGTGAGAATGTTCCTGGGATTCTCAGGAAGCCAAATTCTGCTCCAAGTAGTCCTGCATGCTGGAGGAATTGATACACATATCCTGAACAATTTCTTCTGTTAAGACAGATCTCATTCTTAAAGTGTCTTCTGACAAGGTAACCATCTCAAGCTCCTTGGTCCAGTGTTATTTTTTTAAAGAAGAAAAGTAATCCATCTTTTCACATTTAGATCATACCCAGAAACGTGCTCAAACCATACAAAACTACTTCTTAGTCTGACGTTTGGTGTAGCTAGCTCTGTATTGTCCGCACTGACTGGTAGCAGCTCTCAGTGGTTTCAGGCAGAGAAAGATCTTTTCCAATTGTACCAGGCAAGTACGTAATCATCTTTAAGTAATCATGAAATGGTCCATTTGTTGAATATAATTTAGAGGCAAGGGCAAATCTGTAAGAAGGGTTTAAGGGAAATTAAACCCAGTTCTCTTCAGACCACAGCCACAGGCAATGTCTGGAAACTGGATCAACAGCTTCTCTGCTAAGAAAACAAAACTGTGTTAAAAATTTCAACTTCTGGAAGCTGCCTGCACCAGTGGGGATGCCGGCAGGACAAAGAAAGCCCTACCCGGAACCAAGGGAGTTGTGACAAAGAAAATGGTGCGCCTCTGTGCAAAAAGCTTCCTTTTTCCATGCTTGGTTTGCTAAAAAAGACAGCCTCCTTTTAGACGGGGGTAAACAATTAAAAATTGACTTTTTATTCTAAAATGTACAAGCAAAAAAATCCAACAAGAATAAAAGATTTAAATACAAACGAGGAGGAAAGGAAACAAACGAACCAACAAGTATCAGTTCCCAAAATGTATTTCAAGTTTGGCGGGAGGGGACGTTTGGTGGTTCAGTATTTTGGGGGCTGCAAAGCTGTCCTTGGCTTTTCAGGTGACCCCCGATCCTCAAAAAGGAATGTGACTCTAAGTCCATAGGAAGGAAGAAGCCTTCAGTCACTGTTGAGAAAGGAGCCGGGGGGGCTCCAGGCAGGGAGGGCAGAATGAAAGCAGGGGGCCGCTTGCAGCTGGAGCAAACGCAGTCATGTCCCGCTGGGCCCTTCCTGCTCCTGGGCCGCCCCTTGTGCTTCAGAATTTTAAGCTGAATCCAGGGCCTGCAGCTGAGGCGCCTTGGTTTGTGGTCGTCAGGTGGAAACCCGTGTCCTTCAGATCGTCGTCACCCTAGAAAAGCAAAAAAAGGAGACAGGCACTGAAAACATTGCCCTTCCATCCATGACCCCCAGGGTTGTTTACAAAAGATGCACACAAAGAAACAAACAAAAACTATAGAGAAAAGCACAAGGTGAAGTTAGAACTACGGTGGTACCAAACTAAATGGATCTTTAAAAGGCAAGGGAAAAAAGTGTCTTCCCTGAATGTTAAGATAGAAGTTGGTGAAGACAGGAAGCTGCTGCTTGCTGAGTCAGACCACGGATTTATTAGGCACTGTTGTCTAACCCTGCCTGGCAGCAGCTCTCCGAGGTTTCAGACAAGGTAGGTCTCTCCCAGCCCTACTTGGTGATGCTGCCAAGGACTGAACCTGGGACCTTCTGCATGAGTCGTCCTCTCAAAACACAGAGACTATACTGAGTTTCTCTAGCCCAGCACTGTCTACTCCAGCTGGATCAGAACAGTGCCCAGTCATTCACAGAGATTTTTCCCAACACTCCCTATTTAAAATCGACCTTTTGTCTTTTTCCCTTTGGGCAAATCAAGGAGTCTTGTATGATCAATTTTTGGTCCCAGGCAGAGAATGTCTTGCACAAGGAAAACTAGCAAATTTCCTTAATGCGCACGCGCACACACGCACACACACAGGGCCCATTCAGTTATGCTGAAATTGTGTAATCCAGGAAATTCTGCTAAAACTAAAGTCTTCAAGAAGGCAATAGTGCCACCTGCTGGCAGGCAGGAAGACTGCAGTATGAACATCAGGCTTGTCAGGGCTGGAGATCTCACAGAGGCCCCACCCCAGGGGCTCAAAGATGTCTCCGCTTTACCCTGGCACATCAAGCCGCCCATCCTTCCAAACCAGAAGCCAACTGGGAGTGAGGCAGAAAGCAGGGGAAGACAGAACAAGACCCTGGCCCTCCCTCTTCTTCAAGCCACTTACGGGGAAAGAGCCAGAAGACCTCCCTGCTGTCACCTTACAGTTCTCATGGGTTAGTCGTCTGAAGATGGTTAAATTTTAATATATACAGCTGCGCTCTCTTGTCTTTTTGAAAGATGAAGCACTCTACTCAATGAGGGCTGGAAACTTGGTTATGTGTTTTAAAAGAAAGCTGAAACCTCCCCAAACGCTATATCTTTTCAGTATTTGACTTCACCCGGCTTTGGGGGGGGGGAAGAGGAGGTGAGAACTTACCAGCTGGCTGTACCCTAATCCCCCCTCTGGGGGCCGTGGACTCGTCCCCCGTTTCACTCTCTGCTGTTCGCTTTTTGCTGGCCACGTTGGGAACATGGAGGGGTCGATGGGCAGAGGGGTCTCTCGGAAATATTCGTGCTTTAAACCATCTTCGGCAGTGATCCTTCGGCCTGGGTAGTACGTCAGGAACCTGGAAAGCCAAGGGTAGAGGTGAAGGTCCAAGCAGGCTGTCTTAATTCTGGCTGGTCTTTCTAATCAGTTGCAAAATTGGGGGTTGGAGGGGCCCTGCACCCCTGGGGAGCTGCTCCCCCACCACAGCTTCAACCGTGGATTGCCCCTGAAGGCACATAAATCCCCAAGCGAAGGGGTGTCCCTGCCCCTTCTCCAAACCAGAGAGGGAGAGCAGAGCCCTAACTGGGGTGCAGCCCACAAGCACAAGCCATTCTGTGGCACCAGCTGTTGGGCTGCTGGCCACCCCTAGGGGAAAGCCTCCCAGAGAGCAGGTCATCTCCTTCGACGGGGGCTTGGAACTACCCTTGGGTGCCTGTGTTACCGTCCAGGTTCTAGCGCTGGAAGATCTGCTCACTGCCTTACTAAATCATCAGACCCCCAGAGGGGAAAGAGCTGGGTGAACGGGCAGTCAGATGCCGACAGGGAAGATCCGGCCAATCATTCATTTAGCACAATTTCACACCCGGTTTCATTCCCTGGCGGAAAGAATCCTCCGGGGTGAAGAGACAGGAAGGGTTGCGCTCCAGGGTTTAGACGGGGCCGTGTGTCCGCTGGAGCTTGAAAAGGGAAGCGGCACGTGCGGACAGGGAGAGAGAAACTCCACTTGCAAGCGTGCAGGCTAAAGACCGCAGAGGGCCATCGATGTGAGTCATGTTTGGTCCAAGATGACGAGCACCCAGGGATAATCACTTAAGCCTACATGGCTTAATATCCATGTTAAAGATATTCCGATTCTGCAACCTGAGAACCCAAATTCTGCGCTAGGAAATGCTCTGATTCTGCAATCTTAGCTAAACACAGGTTTTAATCCCACTCAGTTTCAGGTGGGCTGTCAGGAGTCTTCTCCAACGGGCTGTGGCTCTTCCAAGATCTCAGGCAGAGCTTTCTTCTCTCAGCTGCTTGGAAGGGAGAGGCACCTGTTTGATGCACAGGTCTCCCTCCGCAGGCAAGCTGGATCAGGCCCAAAGCCTTAGTCGAGTGGCACAATTCCTTGCCCTGCCCTGCAGGGGATGTGACTCACTTATTCATGAGGTCAAATCCCTGGTCCGAGAGGAGCGCCCCAAACCTCTTGCGGAGGTTGTTGTAGGGGTACTCCGTGAAGGTCATCTTCTTGACCGCTGGCAGCTCGTTGTACCCAGGCCAGATTTTCTCACTTGGGGTTCCCAGGTCCTGGGGATGATGATGATGATAATAAATAATAATAATAATAATAATAATAATAATAATAATAATAATAATAATAATAATAATAAAAACAATAATAAAAACAACAACAACAACAACAACAACAACAACAACAACAACAACAACAACAACAACAGGATATTCACTTGATGTTGATAGACACATGAAATCCAGTCTTTTCCCAGATTCAGATTTTCACCAGACCTAGTAGTCAAGCTATAATTTATTAGCCCCTATCCCAGAATGCCTCAGAGGTAGTTGTGTGCTGTATAAACTACAGCCAGGACCAAAAAAAGCAGGTGCAATCATTCCCCCCCCAATAAAAAAAATGGCCCAATATATCCATTATACAGAGCGAGGCAGTGAACAGAGGCAGGAGAATGCTGGACTTCAGGTGGAATAGTTGTATTTTTGAACCATGCAAACAAAACACAAACAACCCCCCCCCCCAAGATTTAGTAATCAGGGAGAGGCCTGTAATTGCTAGCTCCCAAGTCCCCTCCTCCAATTTTGGGGGCTGGTTACGCAGCTGCCCTCTCCCATTATTTCTAGTTTCAGCCCCGCCCCCACTTTCAAGCCCTGCTTCCAATCTAGAGCAGGGAAATTCAACTTTTTGAGCTCAGCATTCTATACGCTGACAGTGCTGGGTAAACCTCTTTACCTTGAAAACCTTGTTAATTTGGTCAATCTCCGACTTCCCGGGAAAGAGTGGCTTCTGGGTTAAGAGCTCCCCGAAGATGCAGCCCACAGACCACATGTCAATGGCAGTGGAATACTCCTGAAAGACAGGGGGGGGGGGAGGACACAGGGCACTGCATCGGTAGGAGCCACTTAAGAGCTGGGAAGGGCTGGATTGCACTGGCCCCCTCCTGGGGCATGATGGGAGCAGATGACAGCATACAATGGGCAGTGGTGACAGGCAACAATTGTTCCCATCACCCCGTTAGCAAACGGAGGCAGGGGAGAATCTTCAGGGGCAGCAGCTTTTCCCTCCCTGTGGGCAGTAGTAGAACGTGCCCCAGAGGCCCTGCAATGATGCAGGATCCTCTGGAACAATCCTGGATCCTCAGTTGCGGACTGGAGCGCTTGATGCAGACTCAGGGCAAGGTTCCCAGCTGATTCACGTCACACAATGCTATAGGACAGGGGGATCAAGGCCCATAAGCCAGAGACAGCCCCCAGAGACAACTTCGTCTCTCCCAAATTGATAATGGGGCTCTTTCCTATCTTACAATTATGAACAAGATTTGCTCATTTTCTCTTCTGTCACCTGCAGCCATGAGAGAACAAAGCGCTTGTTTCAAGCTTACGGTTTGCAAGGAAGGCGTTTAGGGCAGCGATTCCCAAACTGGGGTCCGATAACTGAGCTGTCACATTGGACTCATCCAGGCTGGCCACTGCAGGGTGAGGCTGGAGGTCTCAGGGGCCAGACCCGGTGCCCTGCTGCGGTGCCATGAGAACAGGGTGTTGCTATCCATCCTGGCTGAGAGTGGGGAATGTGACACCTTCACCTGACTGCTGAGTCTGTGGGAAGCCAAGCCGAACATGCGAACACCACGTTGTGTGTCCCACCACCAACTACCAAGGATGCTGGCAACCCCACAACGTCAAAACTCATCAGAAGAGAACCCAAGGAGTCTTTGCCAAAATTTAAAAGGCCCTTAGAGGCCTCCCCAAGCAAAGTCCCTACCTTGGCTCCAAGCAACAGCTCAGGCGCTCGGTACCACAGCGTCACCACCACAGGGGTGTACGGCTTCAGAGGGGATCCGTATTCTCGGGCCAGCCCAAAGTCTCCGACCTGAAGCGAGGGGAGCAAAAGAAAGCAGCTATATGGGCGGAAAGGCAGAAAAGGCCCAAGACATCCAGGAACGAGATGGCCGCTTCCAATGGCAGTTGAGTGGCCACCTTCCCCGTCTCCCTCTCCTGATCCCTGACTTCAAAAAGAAGGAGTGGAGAAGAAAAGGAAGTGTGGAGGAGACACTCAGCCCACAGCTCTGCTCTCCTACGCATTTCCTCTTTCTCCTCCACACCTCAGGAAGTGGGATGGAAGAGGAGCAACAGCGTCCCCAGTGGCTGGCCAGGGAAGGGGAGGCACCATTTAGTGTGGCAATGTCTGTTGTGCCACCGCAGGGGTTTGGGAGCAGCCCTGATACACCCCCCTCCCCAACCCAGCTGCAGAAAGCCAACCTACTTTTAAAATGCCAGCGTGGCTCAACAGCAGGTTGGAGGTTTTCAGGTCCCGGTGGAGAATCCAGTTGTCGTGAAGGTGCTTGACTCCCCGTAACAACTGGATCATCAGGGTTTTCACTTCGCCTGGAAGGGGGAAAAATGCAGGGAAAACCGCTGGGTGGTGGGCAAGGAGGGCATCCCGGGAAGGGCTGGCCCATCGTTTCTACTCTGCTAACACAAACCCCAGACCCTTGGGAGCCGTGAGAAGCCCTCTACCTGGCAAGAACGGCTGCTTCATCGTCTCCATCAGGCTCTTGAGGTCGTGCTCCACGTAATTCATGACTATATAGATTTTGTCCATGTTGCTGCCGACGACAATCTCCTGGAAGCCAGAACAAGCGTGGAGTAAAGCCCTGTTGGATCAGGCCCAAGGGAGCCCATCCAGCTCAGCACCCTGCTTCCCACAGTGGCCCCCTGGCTGCCCCTGGGAAGCCCACAGGCAGGAGAGAAAGGCAGGCTTCTCTCCCACTGTTCTTCCCCTGCTGCTGGGAGCTGCTCAGCTGAGATTCAGAGGCAGACCAGCACTGGAGCTGGAAGGTGCAGTCAGGTATATATATCGCCACCACAACAGGCAGACCTGTCCTGCCCCTCTTCAGGTCACCCAAGCGAGTGGCAATGCCTACATCTTGTGGCAATGAGTTCCACAGACTTTTCATACCTTGTGTGAGGCCCTACCTCCTTTTGCCCTGCCGAGATCTCCCACTGATCAGTTTCAGAGAATGGCCCCCTGGTTCTAATGTTGTGAAAAGGGAGAAGAGTGTCTCTCTCGAGCCAGTCTCTCCACCCCCATGCAAAACTGAGCAGGTTTCAGTTCTGTCGTGACACAGTGATCCAACTTTTGGGAAGAGTTGTCAAATCTTCCTGCGTGGGCAGGATTAAACAGTCATGGGCTAACTTTAGTGCTATCCCCATCCTGCGGACAGGGAAGACTGAGGCCAAGGGGGAATGGCTTGTCTAGGGCTACTGTTGAGCTGATGGCCAGGGCAAAATCAAAGCAGCAAAATCAAAGTTGCAAGCCAAAGCAGCAACACGGGGTGTGAATGAGCACTGCCATTTTGTCCAACTACAGGAAGAAGCTGCTGGGAGCTGTGCGAGACGACTCTGCGGAAAATTTGCTGAGTCACAGAGTTCTGAGAGGGAGCACCGGCTGCCTTACCCTGACGGTGACGATGTTGGGATGCTGGGCTTTTAGGATGGTGTTGATTTCCCGGAGCGAAGTAATGGGGAAGCCTTCCTTCTCCTTCTCCATCTTGAGCCGCTTCAGCGCCACAATCTCATCTGGAAAGAACCAGGATAGGAGGCTTTGTGTGTGTGTGTGTTAAATACTATGAATAACCTGGCAGTCCTCCCCATAGGATAGAGCTGTGGTACTACCTATAGGTTGTGGGCGCCATCTTAGAAGAGGCATGCCCTTTTTGGCTCACACAGGAGGGAATGCCTCTTCTTAAAGCAGCAGTGATCCAAGAGTACGTATCAATTAAGAACAAAATAGGCACTTTGGGAGTGTGTGCATTTTTTAAAAAAAATCTAACAAATTATCAAGAGACCTTTTTGATCTGGAGAGAGAGGTCAGAGATATTTTCTCTTTTGAAAATATCTCTGACCTCTCCAGATCAAAAAGGTCTCTTGATAATTTGTTAGATTTTTTTTAAAAAAAACTAAAGAATCTGGCAAGGAGACCTCCCCCCCCCTCCCCCGAGATAATCTGTTCTCCAGGCCAGACTGGAGCTGACAGCTGAAGAAACACCAACCTGTTTTTTTGTCTTTTGCTCTGTACACCACGCCGTAAGTCCCCTCTTCGATCCGGTTCAGGCACTGAAATTCTTCCACACTACGACAACCCTAGAGAGAGGCGCATGGAGACGGAAGGAAAATGAGTATACGGCTGGGTATGCACCAGACTGGTTGTGCGTGTGTGTGTGTGTGTGTACACATATGCACAGGCGATTTGTGCCAAACACACACAAATTCCACCCCCCGGAATTCCAAATTTCATAACTGAAATCAATTACACTAATTTACATGATTTCTCTTATTTTGCATAACTGATTCTGGAAAAATATTCAGAGCTTATTCCTGCCACTGTAGGGAGGGAGCAAGGAGTTACAGAGGGCACCTAGTCCTGGAAAACATGTGTTACCTTCTTCTGCTCTATCCACCTCATAGCCCACTCTCAAGACCAACTATGGATGTCTTCCAAGCCTCTACAAACCCATCAACCTAGGGCCACGGGTGAGTGGCAGAGTCCCTGCATCACGCATAGATTGTCTTAGTTCAACCCTTGCTGTCCCCAGGTAGGGCTGGGAAAAGACCTCGTGGATGCTGCTGGACAGCGTTGAGCTGGCTGGACCAAGGTAGGGCAGGGAAATGCCCTCTGCCTGAAACCCTGGAAAAAGGCTGCCAGTCAGTGCTGACAAACACTGCGCAACACGGACCTGGGCCAGACTCAGCAAGGAGCAGCTTCGTATCTTCTACATTCCAGAGCTGGCAAAACCAGGGGTTGAATGCTGCAAAATACCCAACATGCACACAGTCCTTCATGCAGAAAGGAGACACTGCTACTGTGGCTACTGAAGGAAGGCCACAGGTCTAAAGACACGCCCCTCACCTGAAGGGCAGGGAGGTACTTGGGCAGCTCTTGCTTCAGCTCCACGGGCGACGACACGGGCGAGTCGGGGAGGTAGTCACCCTCCGTCATGGCGTTGGATTGTGGGGTCCCATCCCCGGCTTCCTCCTCGTCGCCTTCGCTCCCGGCTGAATCATGGTCAAACCTCGACTCTGCAATGTGAAAAGGCAGGATCAAAATGGCGGAAAAGAGAGGGTGTCCCAATTGGCCACCTGCGGCCAGGCAGGACGAGGCCCTTTAAGGGGCACGGCCTGAACCAGAGCACATGTACAGGGTCTTCCCAGGATCTGGTCTGGCCTCTGCTGTTGGCTAGCCCTAAACAAGTCTCTCCCTCTCAGCCTCAGTCTTCCCCATCTGGGTCTAGTATCACACTGCACAGCTACGTGAATGCTAAGGGCTATAATCAGCACTGCTTGCGCTTGGGAGGTGCAAGTGTCCTGTTCAGCACATTGAACGTGCGCTTCGGTCTTACCGACTGGGATGTGATCGCCGTTCTCCCGCTCTTCCTCTTCGGTCATCTCGTCTTCGCTCACCTCCTCTACAAGACAAAGAACGGAAGGAAGGAGCGTCGCTGAAAGACGGGCGGGAAAGGCAGCAAGTCAGAGCTGTCTTCTGCACAGTGTAGGATGGGAGCGGGGGGGGGGGAATTCTGGCTTGGCTGCACACTGCGGTGATGAGAGGGTTATGTTTCCAACTGCTTCCCACAGAACACAAACACCCCCCCCCCACCTTCCTAGATTTAGTAATCTAGCATGCTGGGACGCTGCTGATTTCCGACACATGGGGAGTCGAAACATGAGGGAAAAAAACCAATTACAAACCCAGGATTGCTTTCACCACCTGCAGCGGTACCGGCCAGAATCCGTCCCTGCAACCGACGGCCACATCTCCATGTAATGAGTCAACTTGTTAAGCGAAAGAAGCCCTTTCACTTAACTAACCAAAATAGATTTGTATTAGAGGGAAAAAACAAGTAAGATGCATATTCACCCTCCCTTACCTATACCCTACCTATAGATTGTAAGCCATTTGGGGCAGAAGCTGCAGGGGTGATTTTTTCAGCGACTGACATTTTGCGAAGTGTCTGGTGTGTTGACAGGATGATAGCTGGGCATCAAGGTCAATTCTGACCCCACTTTTCTCAAATATAACCAAGGCGACCCACAACCAACCAACCGTTTGTGATCTCCTGGCTCCAGACAGAATCCTGGTGCCTGCATTTGAGACCAATTGTAGTTTCTGCAATGACTTCAAGGGCAATCCCTTGAATGTCTTATAGGGCAGGACAGTAGTCAAGCCTAGAAGCAATAGGAGCTGCACAGCACAGTGATAATGCATGCTTTTGGGTGGGTGGGGGGGTTTCCTACCACTTACCAGCTGACTGTTCCGTCACCTCTTCCGAGTTGCTTCCCGTTTCCTCCTCCTCCTCTTCCTCCTCCTCCTCCTCTTCTTCCTCTTCAGACTCTTCACTGCTGGACTCCTCCTCCTCCTCTTCTTCCTCCTCCTCTTCCTCTTCCTCAGAGCCAGATACCGATTCCCCTAAAGAAAACAGACATGCTCATTATGCGACACAGGAAGTGAGCAAGCCAGCCAATCCTGTTCCACCGGCCGAGGGGCTACCTGACGAGGTTTCAGCCGAGCTGGTTTTCCTCTCACTGTCGCTGATGTCCTGCAGATCTGAGAGGGGGTCTCTTTCTTCCGGCTTTTCCTCTTTCACTGCAAAATAAAGGAGGACGTGTGGAGAAGAGAAGAGAGCGAAACCCCAACACCTTGATGCTTAAACCCAAGCCCAAGTCGTAATCTGGTGTCTTCACTGGGTAAATAGGCTACCTCAGACTGCAAGAAGCAAGGACGTAGCAACAGGATGCAGGCACCTTGTTATCTTTTGTTCTCCCTGAGGCATCTGGTGGGCCGCTGTGAGATACTGGAAGCTGGACCTTTGGACTGATCCAGCGGGGATGTTCTTATGTAAGTGGGCTGTGCCTTGATCGTTCCAGCTCTGTGGCGTGCACTGACTGGCAGGGGCCCTCCAGAGCCCCAGGGAGGGGCCTTTCCCAGCCCTCCCTGGCCTCAAACTGATTCACTCACACCGCAAGAGGCAGCTCTAAAATTGGCAGACTGGTCGACGTGCAGACTGATGGGGCCCCCTCCATATATCCAAGCCTGATTTTGACTAGCCCAATCTCGGCAGTCGCTGCGCCCTCCCAGCCACTCCACCCGCCTCCACAGATCCAAACGCCTTTCCCCACACAACGCCGTGGGGTCGCCTCCACACTACCTGGCTTCCGGATTTCTCCCGGGTCCAGCTTCTCTCGCTGCTGGTGCAGGGGGCTGCGGCTCCAGACCCGCACTTTCTCGCCGTACTCTTCCCTCACCGTTCGGTGATGTGCCGAAACTGGTGGGCGCAAGGGAGGCCTTTCTGTTAGCGGTGAGCCAAAAGCCCCTCCTCTCCCCACAGTTATTTGCCATGCACCCAGAACTCACTGCTCTGCCTCACTGCGAGCCCCGCTCTGCGTCCCGCACCGCTCCCGCTGCCTTACGGCAGTGGCATGTTGCAAAACACTGATGCCGCTTCTTGCTCACGGTGGGGGGGGGCAAGGAGGTCACAGGGTACTGAAGCCCCTGCCACTGCCCAGCGAGGCCTCGTTCAGCCACCCCCGCTGGCTTCCAAGAATGCTAACCTGGCTCTGCAGGGCTTTGAGGCAATGAGGGCTAGAAACTTGCTCTAGATTTTTAAAATGGGAAATCCGTGGAAACCTCAAATTCAGCAGCCAGAGCCACATCCTTTCAGCTTCTCTGCCTCCCATAAAGACCACAGCGCAGGCCTGCACTTGCAAGACCCCACAGATCGCCCCCCCAGTCTGGCATAGCCCCTCCCCTCCCGGTGAACTACTTACTCTCCCGCCTGGCTTCCCGCTCCTTGCGCCTTTCCTCCGCTCGCCTCTCCCGCTCCTTTATCTCCCGCTGCTCTTTCTGCTGCTCTCGCATCTTCCTCTCTCGTTCCCGCTTCCGCTCAAGCTGCTCCAGGCGGTCCCTACGGAGGTGTCGTGGGCCTGCGTTATTATACAGGGATCTGGATCGGCTTCCCTCTTCAAAGACCAGAGGGGATTTTGTTTTCATTTCGGGGCAAGGAACAACCACGTGACATGTCGGCCAGCAGGCCAGCTTCCCTGCAGTGAGATGCGATTTGCCCCCTCCCTCCGTTAACGCAAGCAGGGGAGATCCCAGCGGCTCTGAGAGCAGCTCCGGCTCATGGAAGGAGCTTGGGCTGGCCGAGGGTGATTTTTGGCTACTTCTTGGGACAGCTGAACTCTCTGGCTGTTCTCACACATTGCTTTGCAGGCACCTCGATGTTGCAAAAGTTGCTTGGGGTGTACAATCAGGGTGCAGAGGGGGCTGCTATTTAAGAAACGCCGCTTCTGCAATCCTACCCAAACTTTCCTGGGAGTAAGCTCACGGAACACAACGGGACTTACTTCTGAGTAGACACGCCTAAGTGTGCCCCAGCAGCCCCCCTGGGCACACATGAGCTAATTTCATTCTGGCAACAGGACTGCCAACATTTGTTTTAAACTCCATCGAGAGTAATGCGCACACAGATAGCATAAGCCGCACAGCAAGATGGTTGGGGTTATGGGGGAAGGAAGGAATTGGAGGCATCTGAGATCAGAGAGAGCCCAAGAAATGCTTGTGGGAAAAGCCTAGTCTTTGGTCGCCAGCAAAACAATGTTGAGGGAACAGACTCTCCTTGAGTGGCAAGGCGTTCCACAATGTGTGTGTATGGGGGGGGGGTCACCACCTAGAAGGTCCTCTCGTGCATCTCAGCCAGCCTCATCTGAAAAGCAGGACACACGGGACAAAAAAGCTCCCCTCCCAGATCTTAACGGACAAGTAGACTCATATGGAGGGAGGTGGTCCTTCAGGGTATCCCGAACCACAAGTTGTAGGCTTTTTAAGGGTAATCACCAGCACCTTAAATTGTGGCCAGAAACAAACTGGTCACAGACAAGTCTGAAATCAGCAAAAGCAAGACATGAAAAAAATCAAACCCCAGACAGCTGCATTTTGCACCAGCTGATGCTTCCGACAAGTCCTCAAGGGGCAGGCCCACATTTGCAGTAATCCAGACCAATTAACACCACTTCTCAAGGAGCGCTGGCACACAGGCTAGGCTCAGGTGCTCAGCTAAACCATGGCTTGGAGGAACGCACAAAAGCCCTGACAAGCCTGCAACTCGTGCACAGGGCTTGCTACGAGAGGAGACTGGTAGCTTCTATTCTGAGGTTGAAGCAAGCCATGGTTGCTTGTTAGTTTCTGACTGTAGCATCCAACCATAGTGGCAGATCCTGGCTTGGTTTGAACTGTGAATCATTAACAATCTGCTTCCCAAATTTGGGAAATAATAGGAGACTGTGGTTTATTCGAAACCAAAAGTAGAAGCACTGTTTCAGTTGCGACATTTCAACTCCTGCACTGCTTGGAAGATCTTCGGAATGAAGAGCAGCTTATAAACGTTTGTAATAAAATAAAGGCACAGAACAGACAGCGGCAGAGAGTGATCTCATGAGATGCTTTAGCCAAAGGAGTTGTTTTTATTTTCCCAAGCCTCAGTAATTGCCCAACTATGATTGCCTGTTGCTCAATTTCATTAGCAGAACATATAAAAAAGGAACGGTTTAACCAGATTGCGTATAAAAGCAGTTAAGTTGTTAGGGCCAAGTGGACACTTGTTTGCTGATTAGTTATCTATGCTCCAACTAGTGAATACTGAACAGATCTAGTGTATGACATTGAACTGCCATCAAGGCTACTGCCCAGGACTGCAGATGTGAAGGGAAGTTCCCTCAAGCCTTTGTCATTGGACTGGGTGCCCCTGGGAAATTCTATCCCCCAGACTTGGGATGCCGAGGAGTTTGCATTCCTTGGCTCCCAGGAAACACAGCCTGGCCCTAGTCATTAACCACAGGATTTGCTGCTGCAGGGAGCTTGCTTTCCCCCCTCCCTGCCAAATGGCATTTTCACTGTCAGTTGCTAAGGGACAGCAGACATGGAGATGAATCCTATTCGTATCTACTCAGAAGTAAGTCCCAACATACTCAATGGGCTTACTCCCAGGTGTGGACAGGATTGCAGCCCTACGGAAAACACCCTGGCCTTAAAAAACCCAAACCCATGCGATTTGTGTTTCAACGTTCCAAAACTATTTTATTATTAGCCACCTGGCGGCAGGCTATCAAGGTGGGATAAAACGCCAAACAGAACAGACATATAATACATAAATGGAAAATGTGTGCTGAGCCTGTCAAATGAAGCTGCTTATAAGCTGACTGCAGCGGGGGTGGGGAAGGGGAGTTGCCTTTTGAGCAGGGGTGGCGGAAGGTTTTACCTCTCTCTCCGGGAATGCTCCCTAGCCATCTCCCTCCTTTTCTGCCTTTCCCATTCGCGGCGGGCCTTATCCTGCTCTTCTCGGTGCCTTTTCCTACGTTCGTGCTCGCGCTCCTTCTCTTTCACCCTAGCATGCTTCCCTAATGACAAAGATAAAAGGCAAGGCCAAAATTGTTACTTTCCCACCCTGCTGTGGTGTGTGTGTTTAATGGATGCATTCTGCGGGAAACAGGACACTTGACTAGCCAGGCTTGCAGCCTGATCTACAAGGCAGACGTCTGGACTTTTTAAAGGGTTAGAACTGTCTAACCCAGTAAGCAGAGCCATGACCAGCCACAGTGCAGAAATTCTGTATCCAGAGGTTTGGAATGTTCCTTGCACCCAATTATGGAATTATTGAGCAGATCTGATCTAACCGGGCTACTCTTTAAATAGCCAAATGGAGCCTCCACATTCAGAAACAGTCTATCTCTGGAGATCAGGTGATGGGGACAAACTGTCACCAGCTTGTGAGCTTCCTGGAGGAAAATGGGACATTTCAGCCCAGGGTTCTGACATGGAGGGGGCACAGATGGGTCAGAGGGACCGGCTCCAGACCTGTCTCAGGCCCCAGTTCTGGCTGGAGACCCCAGAGCCCCAGCCCAGAGACTCCTTGCAGAACCAGTCTCACCAATGCCTCAAGGCTTGTGTTTTCCTGAGCCCAAAACCTCAGCACCAGCAATGGGCGAGGAGGAGTGCCGCACAATGGAGGAGAAACAAGACTCCAAGCCCTGGACATCTCTCTGCTCTCCAGGACCGGAAGTGATGCATGACAGAGGCAATCTGGGCCTGGCGTCCTTCAAGAACTTGTGCCTCCTTTGGCTATTTCTGGAGCAATTTCTGTATTTGGAGCTCACCGGGTTCTGCAGTCTAGACCAGACCAACGAAAGAACAACCACATCTATGACAAGACAGCGGCGCACACTCAACAAGCCTGAACCGAATCCACTATTGGGGGGTGGGTGGGTGAGAAAATCCAGCCCTAGGACTGGCATGTAGCTAAATGCCCAGGCCACGCTGCCTGATCTGGACAAATCCTGCACTTGGGATTGACTGTCACTCTTTCATGAAACGACTGCCACTCTTTCATGGCAACAGGGAACTAACGTGCTTCAGCAACAGGCAGAATCTTTACGCCTGCTGAAAATTAAAATACCATTTTTGTTGTCTGAATGCATGCTAACAAAAAAAGACACTTGATTGGTCCACTGCGTCACTAGTCTGCTCCCAAAGAGTGACCACGTTCCATATCTGAAGCAAACAACAACAAAGATACCAACAGGGAAGATCTGCATAGCAAGTGGCGCACCTTCTGCTGAGTGACTGCGATGCCGTCGCTTCTCTTTCCTCTTTTCGTCTTTCCTGTGGTGGGCTTTCTCCTTCCGTGACATTTGCTGAGGGGGTTTGATAGCCAGGGAGTCATCTTCTTCTCCCCTGTGGAACATCAGGAGTAAAAAAAAAGATCGCTATATAGCAACAACCATTATTTATCAAAGGCACAAGACAATCAAAATCAACTTCCTTCTAGGAATATGGCCGTAATAAAGAACTAGATTCCTTTAGTCACCATTATAACACTCCTCAACATCATCTCAGTCCTATTTGCATGCTAGCAACCAACACACCACACACTAAAAGAAAGTGAAAAGACTGTCATTAACAAGTGGGAAAAAGACACTACAAGTCCCTGCATTCACACACCCATGTACAATGCATCTTAATCAATCAATCAATCAATCTTTATATACCGCTTTTCAACACGAAGTTCACAAAGCGGTTTACAGGCAAATAGTAATCATAACAAAGTTAAATGGCTCCCTGTCCCAAAGGGCTCACAACCTAAAAACAACAAACAAAAAACAGACCACCAGCAACAGCCACTAGAAAGACTGTGCAGGGGTGAAGAGGGACAATTACTTTTCCCCTGATAAACGTAAGAGGAACACCACTTGAAAAAGTGCCTCTTGCCCAGTTAGCAGGTGTAAACTTTATGCACATATTACCAAACACATTCATTCAACATGGTGGGCAATTTCCAAACAATGATTAAACCCAAACAAAGTCCACCAACTTCCTTACCGGTCTTCCATAGAATCTTCCCTCCGATAAGGTGAATTCCGGATTGTTATCTCCATGCGATGATCTCTCAGCTCCCCCTCTTCAAGGGAATCGCGTTTTGAATCCCGATCATCAGACTGAGTTAGAAAATTTAAAAGCAAAAATGTTCGTATGGGCTGTCCTGACTTGAGTTGCCTTTTAACTTGAACCAAAACTAGCAACAGATGAATAGCAACAAACTATCCACTTACAGTATCACGGGAAAGTATCGCATGCATTATGGCTAGGAGTGCTTCTTTTTGTTAAAAACGCATAAAAACACAAAACACTGCCTTTTGGTTTGAAAATATCTGAATAAAAACACAACACATTGTATTTTGGTGTTTGAGATATTTTCCAAACATTAAAATAGATTACCTTTCCAATTCTAAATAATATTGTGCTTGCATCTGCTGATGCTGTATCGCCTACCTAGTACATTTTAAAAGCATTTAAAATTACAAAAAATGAGAACTGGAATGAGAATAAAAACACACTACTTTCTGCCTTTCAAATTATAAAATCTGCAAAAAATAACAACACCATATTCTAACACCCCTAATTATGGAGGGGGAAACGTGCAAGAAATTGTGCAAATTGTGCTTGTTATTGTATAGGCAGCAATCCTCTTGTTTGGCTTAAGACATCTCCAGAAGGAAGCTTACCCCCCCTGCCTTCAACCCCAGCAGAGAGAGCCACTTACATTTTTGAGGCGCTTCAGATCTGCTCTCTCCTCTTGCTCTTTGCGGCGTTTCTTCTCCTGAAGAATTTCATCTAACGTTTTCACTTTCCAAGATTCCTTTTCATCACCCATTTGCGTTTAAAAAGGCACTGGAATAGAATACAACCAACCGAAGGGGCTGTTTAAACCTGGGGAACCACCAGGCATCTCCGAACTGGAACTTAGAACTACATTCAGATTAGACCAGGAGTCTCCCTACTTTTCTGTACAAGGGTCACATTATATATTTTACACATTTTCATGGGCCAAAAAAGTATCAGTTTTATAAACGAATGAATGAAATTTAAATGAATGTATAATAAAATTTACTTGGATCTTTTTTGTAATTAGCAAGATATGATTCAAAACAAAATGTAGTATTTACAAAGAGACAGTTCTGTGCTTAAACTGAGAAATGATATATAAAGGGTAAAAATGTCAAATATTTTAAATAAGCTGCTGAGGGGTGGACAAAATCTTGTTGTGGGCCGGATTTGGTTACTCCTAGATTAGACAACTGTCACGTTGTCTGTGTGGAGCTGTCACAAGAAAATACGGTGGATGCAAGATACAGCTGTCCGTTTTATAACACAATTTTGTGTTGTGTAGAGCAGACTGAGGGCCCAATCCTATCCAACTTTCCAGTGCCAATGCAGCCACAATGCAACCCCAAGGTAAGGGAACAAACATTCCTGCATCTTGAGGAGGCCTCCATGACTTCCTGTCCACTGCAAGTCCCATTGGCATGGCTGCGTCGGCGCTGGAAAATTGGACAGGATATGGCCCTGAGGGTCCATTTAAACCAGGAAACAGGCTCCTAATTCTTTCTGCAATGTAAATCTTTTCAGGGCCTGAGAAGCAGCGCATAAGTCGCCTAAACAATAGTATCTGGGGGCTGTGACCGAAAAAGCCCTGTAGCATGTCCTTCCCATAGACATCGGAGAACAGGGGAACACTGTCTGTCGCTGATCCTGCCCACTCCTGGGCTAAATCCACCCAACCCATCAGTGAAACCAATTGGTAAAAGATTCAGGACATACAAGAGGAGGAAACTCTTAACACAGGGAAGAATTAAACTGTAGAATTCCTTGCCACAAGATGCAGCAACGGCCAATAGTTAAGATGACTTTAAACGATTCAATAATGTCACAGAGGGCAAGCTTTTTAACCCCGGCATTGTGTCTCCACCAACGGCGGTTGTTAGTGTTTCTTCTGCATCTTTTTTTTTTTTTTTAAGACTGCAAGCCCTTTGAAGATAGGGAGCCATTTGTCGATTTATTTTGCTATGGAAACCCCTTGGTAAACTAGCTGTTTGCCAAATTCTTCATTTTGTAAATAAACAGATATAGGTTTACATATAAATGGAGCGATAAAAAATATGGGGAATAAAATATAAACGTATTTATAAAATCGACAAAACGACACAGATTCCAACGGGAGGCCGTCCCCGCACACAGACAGGCGGGCCACCTTTCCAGGGCGAGCCACGCACCCTGCCCTGGCTCTCCCCCGCCTTATTCCCCCCGGCCGCTCCCCCTCTTGTCCCCTCAGCCGCCCCAACGGCCCAGCTGCCCCCGCGCCTCGCTCACCGTTCCTCCTACTGCCGTCGCCTTCACGACCCCGCTCGCCGGAGATGGACTGCCCGGAAACTCCGCGCACGCAGCGCGCACTACTTCCGGCGCGGATCCTACGACGTCAGAGCGCCCGCCAAGGAAGGGAAGCGACTCCGCACGGCGCGCGCAGCCGCAGTCGCCCCGCTCTCGCTGCAGAGGCAGGAAAAGTCTAGAGGAGCCGCCATTATGGGCAACATCCGGGTTTTCTTGGACAGACCTCTCGAAGAGTTGGTTTTGTTCCCAGGCAGTAGCAAAGTCGGAGCAGCCTCGTCGTGGAATGGGGCGGGAGTTCGGTGCCCCATTCCCAGCAAACCTTCCCAAGCCTTTGTTGTCACTCTACCTTTTTTCCTGGGCTCTACATAGCCTCTGGACGACGGGAAGCGGGCAGGGTCATGCTTCGTAGGCGGAGCGCGAATAGAAGGAGGCGGTCCTCCTTCTTAGCAACGGGAGTGTTGGGGGCGTTGCTAAGGAGGATGTAGCTGATGCTGCGGGGTCAGGCGGCGCATGGCGGATGATGGAGCTCTGCGGGTGCGGGGCCACGGAGCCGCCCTCAGGTGCGGGAAGGGGGCCAGGAGGCGGGGGGACACCCAAAAGACGGAAAATTGTGGGAGGGGGGAGGAATGACCCCACTTTTAAATCTGAAAAGTATATTTAATTTATGTGGAATATATTTATAGTATATAGAATATATAGTATTTATAGTATAGCCCTGTGCATGAACAGTCAATATGTGTGTGTGTATGACGGATCCTGTGTAAATTCCCCCGCACCCATGCAGGGGCACCAGCATCCTTTGTATTGGAGCAATTACAGCTGCTGCAATTCATCTTCTTGCCCCAGGGTAAACTCAGGCTTGCATCACATTGCCCCATGTCAGCCGATCAAGCCCTGGAAGGGCGATAGGATATGGCGTGCACCGCTGCCACTGATCCTACCCCCTCCAGGTCCCAATCCACTTATCCTGCCCCGTTCCACCGTTTTCCCGCCCCGCCTCCCTGCTTCCCCTACCCCTGTGTTTGCTGGTGGAAACTTACCTGTTCTGGTGTCTACCAGAGCTTCCTGTGCTGGCACTGGTGGGATGACACAGGTCTTCCCACTGGTGGGCCTGGATCCTGAGCTGTCACATGTGCTTTCCGGAGGAGCAGGCCTCCGTGGTACCCTAACCCCTGTCCTAGGCCTGCTGGCTTTACACAGAGTTGCTCACACATATGCCTGCTATTTAGTGGGTGCAGGTCCAAATAGCCCCATAGGGCAGGCTGGGACATTACTCGCCGTAAGGGGAAACTATCCCCTTACCTCGAGGAGACCTCCAGGCTGCTGCTGATGAGTGCAGGATACAGTGGAGACTCTGCAGTCCTGCTGCGCCAGAACTAATCAGGATCGGGCTGCCTGAATGTTTTCAGTTTTGTAATATATATTGACTAGTAATTATACACCTTGAACATTAGGAAAGGATGTTTATGAGTGTGTGAATACTCCCTGAATTGGAAAATAGGGCAGTAGAGCAGACAAGAAAGCATGGGGGAGAAGAGTGGTGGGCTAGAGTATATCCGACATTCTAGCCAACCACTCTTCTCTCCACAATTCTGCCTTTTTTCTCTGTCTTTTCTAATTGAGGGAGTGTGAAAAGCAAAGACCAGGTAAGAAAAGACCATCACCAGGTAAGTGGTAGGGGGAGCCTTAGGTATAGGGAGATTTTCGGTCGGCCCTGCAGCCGTTCTTTTTAAGAAGTGTAACATAGCCGCAACATTCAGTTCAAATAGCAACCCAGTTTGTACTAGCAGCAGAATAAATAACTCATTGCTGTCTTTGGTTTTCATCAGCCCACAAAAGCCCTTTGGCAACAGTGTTGTTGCTGAGACAAATCTGAGACTTGTCATTTGAAAATGAAAAGTGAGGCTGGCTTGCAACCAGCTGGTTTCCTTTGTATTGCTAGGACAGCAGGCACCATGTTGCTATTGAGAAAGCCAGGAATTCAATGGAGTCTTGGGGAGCCACAGAGAGCTGGGGCATTAACAGTGCTGAGTAGATGGCTGCTGCTGAAGGGTCCTCCAGGACTCCTAGGAGCATACTTTGAGAATCACTGTATACATAAAATACTTTTTTACCCAGTGGTAATTAATCTGTGGAACTCCTTGCCACAGGAGGTGGTGATGGCATCTGGCCTTGGTGCCTTTAAAAGGGGACTGGGCAGATTTCTGGAGGAAAAGTCTATTACAAGCTACAGGCTATGATGGGTGGTGCTTATTTTAAAAGTAGGCTCGCTCAGAATGCCAGGTGCAAGGGAGTGGCAATGAGATGCAAGTATCTGGTTGTCTTGTGTGCTTCCTGAGGCATCTGGTGGGCCACTGTGAGCTACAGGAAGTTGGACTAGCTGGGCCGTTGGCCTGATCCAGCAGGGCTCTTCCTATGTTCTTATCCAATCTTGTTATTTCTTATCCAATCTTGTTATTTCTTTTATGTTGTTTTTTGCCTGTAAACCGCTTTGTGAACTTTGTGTTGAAAAGCGGTATATAAATACTAGTGATTGATTGATTGATTGATTGATTGATTGAGACCAGGCAGGAAACTTTATTGCATTGCCACAAGCCCCACATAGGATAATGTTTGTTTCTTTTTTTGAAAGGGAGAAGCCAATGGAGGGTCTTAGCAATGGCCAGAGAATCAGGACTTTGCACCACCGTAGCTTCCCAGGTCCAGGAAGAAGTCCAGCTCTTCGCAATGAGAATCTGGAGAGATCATCGCCACTCCAGGGAGAACTGGGTAAGGGCTGCATTGGTTTTAAAATTAGTATGGGGAGGAATCAAAGAAATTCTTCTTTGTGGGGCAGGGAGGCATTCCATTCTCCAGCTACTCAGGGAACAATCCTAACCAACTTTCCAGCACTGGGGTAAGGGCAGTGCAGCTCTGAGGCAGGGGAAGAAACATTCCTTCACCTTGAAGAGGCCTCCGTGACTTCTACTCTAATGCAGGAGTCAGCACATGCCCCATTGGCACTGCTATGTCAGTGCTGGAAAGTTGGTTAGGATTGTGCCCAAACCCAAGCCAATCTGGATTCAGTCCCTGGCAGCATCTCTACGTAGGAGCCCTCTCTGAAATCTGGGGGGAGCTGCAGCCAGTCAGTGCTCGCCCATACTGACCGAGGCAGGCCAAGGGTCAGACTCAGCAAGGGAGCATTGCATGCTCACTCCTGTTCTGAAGAAATGCCTTTCCTTCCACTTAGGTGGTTCCTCATCCCACGACATCACCACGAGCTCCAGCATCGATGACCTGGAAGAGAGCTTGCGGCAGCTGAAGGTCCAAGTGCACAGCTTGGCCTCCAGCCTCAGCTTTGACCCAGATCCGGAATGCACGTTGGGACCAGAGCCGGCCTCCGACTCGAGCCCTCTCAGTTCCAGGTGGCCAGCACCGCCGGCCGGGAGCTACGAGGAATCTGGTGTTGGAGGGGCTCCAAAGCCCCTGGGAGAGTCAGAATGGTTCATGAAGCCCAAGCATCTCCTCCACCCCCTCGGTGACTATTCGGCCCTGACCAGCTTGGGCCTTCCGACTTTTGCCAGATCCCCCATGAACCGGGTGGCGGGTCTGCTGGGAAGCGAGATTGCCGCTTGCAGCACCTTGCCGTCCGTGGACCTCTCTTCCCCGTTGAAACTGGGGGCCCCTCACGTGATCGGCGTCAAGGCCTTGCTGCCCCCAACGATCCCAGTCAGGCCCTGCTTGCCGGGATGCTCCTCACCCCCCCTTGATCGCGGCCGTTCCCTGAGCCTCGATCGTCCCGGGGCCGCCCGCTCCCGGTCGTTCTCCCCCGCCTCCAAACGCGCCCGCTGGCTCCGGTCCCGGTCCCAGTCTCCGCGGCCAGTGTGGAGGCCAACTTCGGCCAAGGCAGACGCCTGCAGCCAGCCGCTACCCCAGTTAGCCAAACCCAGGGCCACCAAGAAGAGAACGGCCTCCAGTAGACCATCGCGGTCAAGGATCTACAGACTGGGGACGTTGGCCGCCAGATCTCAGACTCCCACCTGGGCAGCCAGAAGGGGAAACCTGAGTGATTCCTGGAGTCCGTACGGTTTAGCTTCCGGGGCCATCTCTTCACCAACAGCCCAAGAGCTCAATGAACGGTAAGACGGAAGAGGTGTGGGGGGCTTCTCATTGTACAGTCAGCCAAGCCCCCGACTCTTTCAATGATGCAGGGTTTGGCTGGTGCAAGGGACGCTGGGAGAACCGGAGCTCAGCCTCTCTGCCCCTCCCGTCCTCAGCTTCCTGCGGACTCTGGCGGAAGGCGCCCTCGGGAGCTCCCTGATCGAAATGTCTCCATACCAGCAAGAACTGGCCCGGCTCCGCCTGGAGCGACTGCGCGTGGAAGAGGCGTGGCTGCTCGAGCTGAAGAGGCAGCAGGAGCTGGAACGGACCCGGGGCCCCCAGCCCAAATGGTGAGTGCCTGACGGGCGAGGCACCCGCTATCAGTCTGTCTGTCCATTTAGCTATCTGTATTTTTTTAATTCAATTTTTTCATACATTTGCTTGCCACTGCTGTGACCCACTCCAAGAGCTGGGCCTGACACGAGCCAGATCTTTGGGTGAAGTGTAAGAAGCTTGGAAGCACAAATAAGTGGCAGGAGGAGAAGCCACGTGGACACGACGGCATTTCGATTTTTGGCGGTGGAATAGTATCTAAGGGGTGGGGCTATTGGGGGGTGGGTGGCGGCGTCACAATTCAGCCCTGCACTTTGAAATGTAGCACTGCACCAATCTGTGGGAGCCCAATTCTGTAGCCCACCTATGCCAGTTAACAGGGCATTCTTATGCAGACGTCTGAATCTTATTGTGTTCAGCGGGGCTTACTCCCGGGGAAACGTGTGGCGGAGGGCCACTTGTGTATCCCACGTGCACACTTTCAGGTACGAGATGAAGACCTCGCAGTTCCACTACGAAGCCCGCAAGAATAACGAGCTCCTGCGGAACAGCCCGGATGCAGAGACAGTCTATAAGTACAGGCAGGAGTTGGAGATGGCTTCCCAGGAGTTTCAGCAGCCGACGAATCCCACCTACCTGGTGACCCGTTGATGTGGACGTCCTTGAACGCACAACCGCAGGGTGAGGATCTCGGTTATCTGTCACTGGTGGGCACAAAAGGGAGACCCCGTCAGTGCACAGACAACCCCTCCGATGCGATTCTTGTTGGAGAGCATCTGACAGCACACTGTCCCAGCAGGCAGCCTGTCGGTCTGACGGTTTGATCACCCCATTCTGGATTCCCACGAAGATGTCCAGTGCAAGACCCAAATCCTGCTGACATTTCTTCGAATCGCCGCAGTTTTCAGTCCCTCAAAGCCTACTTTAGCCTTGAAAAGAACTGGGTAACCCAGCTTACCCAGACAGTGCCATGGCAGAGTGAAAAAGTGGAACTGTACCTTCGAGTGCTGTTCTGGGTCAGGCACTCCCCTCCTCTAGAAAGCTAGCAATAAAACAGACAAGGCAAGACCCTGTGCGATGTCTGTCTGTTGTTAGATGTTACTATATTAGCCTGCAGGTGGGGGAACTGAATGCCAATATAACGTTCCCCCACTTAAAGATACCCCCTGCACACAGAAAGCTAGCTCCAAAGTTTCCTTTCCCCCAGATATACAAACGCTGTGTTTTAAAATTGATATTCAGATATTTTATTTGATACTCAGATGTTCAATTTGAACCTCCCGATGTCGCAAGTGGTACAGCCTAGCAATAAAGATATCATATATGGTGGTGGGTATCTGTTTTGACTCAAGGATCCAAAAGGATCCTGCAAATCAAGCAAGGATTACCGATTTTCCCAAAAGCGGTCCTTGGTTCAGAAGGAAGAAAAATCAAAATAGAGAGCGCTAAATATGTAAAAACAATGTCCGTTCTCAATGGAATGTTGGTCTGTCATTTCTATGAACCGTTTTTCCAATTTTAGCTCTCTCTGGCTTAATTTCTTCTGTCTTGTACCTTTTTCGGGGGATCTGTTCCGTCCTAAATTGGAAGAGACGTGAGGTCTTTTGATTTGCTACATTTCTATCTTCAGAAACTTCTAAAAAAGAATAAAAAAAGAATGCGCATTCGGTCCTAGAAATTGCCCACCAACGTTTCCAAGTGGTATAGTCATCCTGGAAGGGCTGTACCACCATGTTCTACTGAGCGTCCAGTCTAACCCTCAGCCCCTTGGGCTGAAAACATTCTTACATTATCCCTCCTCTCTTCCTTGCTGGATATTAGTTGGTGACTACAGACTGATACATTTGACTCCCTGAAATAAATTATGAATTGCTGACCACTTGTGATTTATCCTTTTTTTAAAATAAACAGATGGGTATAAGTCTTTTTGTACTTAATTCTCGCAGGCATTCATGAGTCACTGTTTTTCGGCACTGTAACCTTGAGCTGGGTTATGCGAATGGAAGCCTCCCAGTGCTTGCCGTGGACATCAGCTTTGATAGCCACTGCAGGCACATGGTGCTGTTGTGCCTCTTGCCAACCCTCCATAGAGCCGGCCCAAGACTTCCTGGCCCTGGAGGCAATGTGCCAAATGCTGCCCCCCCATACCGAGTGATATGCCATCTGCTGTTCCTCCCAGTACCTGGACTGAAAAAGGGAGGAGGAGGAGAGGAGAGTGATTGGCTAGAGTGTCAGATACCACCACTCTTCCCCTCCTGCTCCCCCACCCACTTCCTTTTCCCATCCAAGCAGTGAGGCCAATTGACTCAAGTGGGTAGATGGGCACCTCCTGCCAACCTGCTGCCACCATTGGCGTTTCTACAGGGATGGCAAAGCTCTAAGTGTTGCAAGAAGCCTCACCTTGCAGTGGAAATCACTCCTCTCCTGCACCGTTTTAGCCAGTCCTCACAGGGAACAGCAACATCTTGGCGTTGCTTACTGGCTACAGCAGCAAGGGAGAGGAGGGATTTACATGACAGGGTAAGGCTTCTTGCAAAACTTAGAGCTTTGCCATCCCTGTAGAAACGCCTCTGGCTGCCACAAGCAACCACCTTTGTCTGCCTCATGGAGGGGTTGGCCCCGATCCTCCCTTACCTGCTTCTCGTATTTACAGGCATTGCAGCAACATCTTTTTCTGGCCAGGCTTGGGGAACAAGGAGAGAAGTGCCCGACTCTTTTGCGGTGGCCTTTGTCTGCCTTTGTTTTTCCTGTCTCCAACGGAACAGAAAAACAGCCAAGGCCACAGAGGAAGGCAAACAGATGGGTCGTGCCAGCCTTTCTCCCTTGACACTCAGCATGCACAAAGCACAGGCAAGGGAGTGTTTGAACAAGCATCTCCAACTGCTGCCTCTACAGGCAGCCAGAGGCTTCTCTTCTCCCTGTGCCCCATCACGAGGCTGGTGCATGGTCCAACTTCCCAACGCAGCACATCTGAATGGGCCTGACAAGGGTCTAATCCAACAACCCCCACTCCGTTCAGCTTTTGCAAAACAAGCAGTGGCGGCAGCGGGGGGGGGGGGAACGACACTTCCCGGCAAGAAGCAATTCATTTACCTTGTAACCATTGCTCCCCAGCATTTTAAAAATCTCTTGGAAGGACCCCCCGATAAGATATTGATTGTTTTAATAAAGTGTGAGCAGTGAAGCCTGGCAGTTGGTAGGCGGAGAATGTCTGGTCGAAAGACTGCAGGCTGTTCAACTGCAGTAACTTAGATCCAGTTCTCCCTGCAGTGGCAGGCCTCATCTCTGCGACGCAGCACTCCAGAATGGAGACTAACATGGTGGCAGGCTCCTTTGTACAAATCCCCGTGCACAGAAAGCTAGCATGTCAGGGCAACGGTTGGGCTAGAAAGATTCTTGTTTTCTCTGTGTGTGCCTGCATGTGCGCTTGCGCTCTCTCTCTCTCTCTCTTGCGCTCTCTCTCTCGCGCTCTCTCTGGTCGAGCATCAGACACAGCTTTTCCACCTCAATAAGAAACAGATTTTAATGGAGATGAGACCTATTCCAACCCCCCAAAAAGGCTGGCTCATGACTATTTGGGTCCCCAATGTGGCTTGCAGCACCCCCTGCCATTCTCAGCCATTTCCAGGACCTTCCAGGACTGTCATGGGCATCCTATGCTTGGCGCTCACCTCCCTCACCTGGCAAGTGAAAAATTGAGCCAGCACCCCTCCCCCCAGCCTTGTTCAATGCTCTAACCGCTACGCCAGCTGTCCCACCACCCCATGAGCCTTGTCCGGTTCTTCCCTAGTAAAGGCTAGGCTGTTTTGAAGTCTCTTTTTACTCAGTCAACTGCTGCACTTCCAAGATGGAAAAATGGCAACAGTGCTCAGGAACCATTTGAACCCGCAAAGAGGAAGGCGCACTCTCCCCAAAATCGCTTTGATTCTCTGTTTAATGCACTGTCTTGCAAAAAGACACATTACAACGGGAGGGCAACTGCTACCAGCTTAGTAAGGTACATGGAGGGGTTCTGCGAGAATGAAAAGGTTTCTGGCTTACGGGAAAGAACGAGGACCCTTTGAGGATGTCATAACATGGAGGATTTGGGCTCTTGTCTAATCCAGAGTATTGTTACTGAAATAATCATCTGCGCTTGGAGGCCAAAGCAGAATGGATATTTTCCAAAGCGCTAAAACAAAAATCACAATTTGGGGGTTGCCAACTTTTCCCCACTGATTCTTTTCCTGTGTCCTGATTCTCTGGGGCGGGGGGGGGGAGGAATTAACCACTGGGTTAAATCACTTGGACTGAAGCAATTGCACAATCGTGAAACAGAAAGCAGGATTAGGGCAAAATATTATTATATGTAAAAGCACTGAACTAAAAACAAAATTAAGAAACTGCACTTGAAAATTCAAACTGTTAACTCTCACAAAAAGGAATACACTATAGCAAGAGTAAGGCCTGCATTTTCCAAGATGGCTGCTCCCAGCTTTCCGTGACCCACCTGACATCAGGCCGTGGCCCACCAAGTGGGTCCCGGCCCACATATTAAATAGCACCGTCCTCGCAGATTGGATCTCAACCCCCTGCAACAGATCTCATCTAGAAGATTCTGCTTCACCTTGCTCCTGATGTCCAGCTCAGCCTTGACCACGTAGCTTATTCCTGGCTCTCTGCTACTTGCCAGTCAGGTCTGGTACACATACCTCGCCTGTCTAATACTGTGCCTTCCGCTCTGTCCTGGAGCTGAACTCTCCAAGGTAGTTCACGGAGGACATCTATCAGGGGCTGCCAGTCATGAGGATTACGTGAAACCTCCATGTTCAGGGGCAATCTACCTGGGCAACAACAATTGGAGAGGCCTGTTGCTTTCATCTTCCCTAGACTAGATGGGCTCCTCTTAAAACCTGCTCCCCCGTACAAGCCCCTTTGGGGCAATTCACTGCTAAAGGAAAAGACACTAAGCAGAGATGAGCAACGGGGAAAGGTGGCCATAGACTCCACAACCATCTCCAGCTCCCTCTGTCTCACGTGCACGGGATTTCTGGCTATTCCTCTGGACACAAACCTTTGGCCAGCATCACATGTTCTGTGACGTTAGCCTGGTCCCTGTGGAAGAATCCCCTGTCCCCGCCGCTTGCACACAACTACCTGGTCTCCTCGCACGTCAGCGGCTCCATTTCAGGTTACGCAAGGGAAGGAGCGCACCGCGCAGGGATCGGAACCGAAATCCAAAGGGAAATAGAGGAGAATGGCTAGCAGGTCAGGGTGGAATCTGTTGCCTTCCTTCCCAGCTAAGCTACACACCGACACAAATAAATAGGATACAGTTAAGACGGCCGATTGCCAGCCTTTTGCCCTTGCTGGAATATGAGAGAGGAGGAAAGAGATTGGCGGTTCTCCACAGCTGGATTCCATCCTCCGGGGTGCTGTTGTCGAGACACCCTGCAGAGTCTCAGGAACGCGTGGACGAAGTAGCCGCCAGAAGGAGCTGGAGTGTCAGTGGGATGGAGCAGGTTTTGGGGGGGTTGGGATCCCCTCCTGGAGGTTCCCCGCCACGCTCGTCCTTGTCACATGATGTCCCACCACCGAGATGGCGCTCAGTCTGCCCCTCACGCCCTCTGGCGATGCCTGTAGCCCCTCACTGCCGAGGCTGCAATAGAAAGAGGAAGGAGTCAGTTTGGGTGTGCATAATGAGCATGTGACCGTCGCTCACCTGGTCGCCTATGGCGAGAGACTCACCTCTAGGCGACTGGGCAGGAAAAAAAGGAAGTCTTTCTTTTGGGCTCTCGATGGGCCACAGAAACGGGCCATCAAACCCCAGTGTTACAGCCAAGGAATGGCTTTCAGTGGCATAGCTAAAGAGGGTACAGGGGGTGTCCATTGCCCCGGGTACCACACTTGAGGGGGTGTTAAGGGGTGCCTTTCGGAGGACTTCTGAGGTCTCCAGGAGGCCTTCTAAGGTTGGAGGGTGTATGGAGGGTGTTAAAAATATATGGGCCCTGGATGATAGGGGTCCTAGCTATGCCACTGAATGGCAGCAATCACAGCTGCTGTGTTCAGCAGATCTAGGAACATGGACAATGCTGCGTTGACTCTTCGTGGTAGTTCTGTCCACGCTCATGTACCCATCGCCAATTGTGCGCCACTTCCTGGCTTGGCCAGTAGGGGGAGCTCACTTACTAAACAACACCATTTCACTGTGCAGTGGCCAAGAGCGAGGGAGGGAGCGAGGGAAGGAGCTCTGCACAAGGTTGCAACCGGTGCGCCCAGCTCAAGCGCATTCCTTCCCCACACTCGACATTTGTGGACGTCTCAAGGCGGTCGTTTCAAATCCTTGAAAGATCAGGGCAAGTTTTCATGCAGCTATAGAGACTTCCGGAAGGAGGTGGCACACGGTCTGTGTCAGATCATGTGACCGGTGACACTGCCCAGATTCCCAACCGCAATCCAAGGTGTGCAATCATTACAGAGGTTGCAGGTATTTCCGACTGCAAAAGGTTGGGTTGCTTTCCAGAGAAGCCAAGCAAACCTTCAATTTCTCAGGGGGGGGGGTTCGGTGCAAATAAGAACCCTCCCCACCGCCCCCAACCCAGCTTCCCAATTTACGAAGACGGGTCCTTTGCAACAAACTGTGCAAGGGGCACATCAGAGCTGAGTGCAAATTTCCATTCGTGCAATTGGGTGCAAAATTGTGCAAGAACCAAGCTCACCAGGTTGCACGTGGAGCATCTTGCACAGCCCTTTCCCGGGAAGGTTCTTGTACACGGGCTTGACGCAGACTTTGTTGGTGCTGCCCGCAGCCAGATCGGAGAGCAAGACACTGTGGATCCGTGGCGAGACGCTGAGGAGGGTCGACGGGCCGGCCTGTCGCCGGCACCTGACACGGTAGCCGACGACGCTGCCCTCCGCGGGCTCCCAGGAGGCCTTCACGGTGCTGGGACTCAGGTCCTCGAAGCGGAGGTGCTTCACTTTGGAGTTTTCTGGACGCGGGGCGTAAAAAGGGAAACGTGAGCGGGACAAGGACTTCCACGCTGACGTAAGTGGGACATAACTTTGTAATATTGGGGCTAAGGTTGTCGGATGAAACACACGGACTTTTCAAAAAAGCATGTGGCAAATGCCTTCCGAGCATGTGCAGAGTGCATTCGTGCAGGCATTTTGAGCCGGATTTTTGAGGTCTGGGCTTAATGATGTGAAGACTGCCAACCCTTGCAAAATTGCAGGAAATCTCTTAAGGGGTGGGACACAGCAGCTCCCCCAAATCCCTGAAATGACTTTTCGCCACATTTTGGCCACCGCCGATGGCCTGGATCTTGGAGCACCGCCCCTTCTCATTAACCACGCCCACTAAACCTCTCCCGCACGTGGCCACGCTCATTCTTTATTTTTTTGCCCATTTTCATTTAAAAACATAAACGTCCTTCTTTTCTGAGCCAGAGTGCAACCTGAGGTGGTATAACGAAAATGCAATAATGTTTTTTTCCCACAGTCTCAAAAAAAAAAAAAAGTACAGTGCATGTAGCAAAGGCCTTCTGAGCATGTGCAGAGTGCATTTGTGCAGGCCTTTTGAGCAGGTGGCACATGTTGTGCCACCAGAGGGCACCACCTCCTCTTCCTCCTCCTCACCTTCTTGAGTGCAGGCCTTGGCCGACAGAGCTTTCTCCTTCCCCGATTTATAGATGGCGGAGACCGTCACCAAGTAGGTTGTATTGGCCGCGAGGCCCTCCAAGAGCGTGCTGTTGAGGCCGCCTTCCACCTCCACCAGCTTGACTGAGTTCCCAGGTAGCGGCCCGTACAAGACGTGGTAGCTGGCCACGCTGTCCGGAACGGGAGCCCAGCTGACCCGCACACTGTGAGGTTTGGAGTCTGAGATGAGAACCTGTGCGGGGCTGACGGCCTCTGCAAGGGGAAGAGGCAGGATGAAGCCTTCGTCTTCCCCCCGTAGGCCAACGCCGTGCAACCGCTCGCGCGCCCCTCCCCCTCCAGCCACCGCTCTTACCTTCCAAGGTGGTGACCCGCGTGGTCTGGGGTGGGATGTAGCGCTCGTTGGACTCCGGGACAAGGGCGACCTCGTAGGTGGTCTGGGGGGCCAGGTTGCTGACCACGACGCTGGTGTGGTCTCCGGTCAGCTGCTTGGTCAGTTTCCGCCGCGGGTCTCCGGTGGGGGCGTATTCCAGGACATAGTAGCCGGTGTCCCGTGCGAGGAGCGCGGGCCACGTCAGCCGGAAGCTGCTGGAGGAGACGTCGGTGGCCCGCAGCCGCTTGGCCTGGAGGACGTCTGGAGGAGGAGGAGGAGGGAAAGGAGGCACCGTGAGAAGTTGACCCAAATGTCCTTAGCTCTGCCCACTCCAGTACGGTTATTGCATGCCAGCCTGGTGCAAGGACGGTCGGGTTGAGAGAGAACGGCTGACCTGAGATCGCCCAGTGGGGCTTCGTGGGCAAACACGGGGGGGGGGGCTTTGGAGATTGACCTGCCCAGGCACTCGCCCACGTCCATCTAGCCTTTCTTGGCTAGGCGGACCCCCAACCTCTCAGTACCAATGATGAGCACGATGGCACCCTATAAAGCCAATCAGAGGGCCATCTGCCCCATATGGTGATAGCACTCTGTAGACCATCAGAGGGGAGGGGGGGCCTTGGGCGGGGGGAGCTCAGTGCAGGGCTTTGCCCCAGAGGTCCCAGCGACCTGGTGCTATCACTGGCCAGGGATTTGAGCCAAATCTTCCCACTGCACCCAGCAGCCCCCAGGCCAGGTGGGCTCATTTCGACGCTCGTGGGATCGCAGTGGGAGCATTTGGTTCCAATCCCTGGCCAGTGGTGGCGCCAAAAATATTTAGGAGGCGACACAAAATAAAGCTTTTGGAACCGTTTTCAGTCTCCACGTAGGTCTTGGTAAGGCCCTTTTCCAATGGACACTTCAGAGAGCTGCTGCCAGTCAGTGCCTGACAATGCTAAGCTCGATGGGCCAAAGGCCGGACTCGGCCAGCAGCAGCTCCACGTGCCTGAAGACAGCTGAGCTGATCCATGGCCATGACTTGCCACAGACCCAAGCAGCGCAAAACAGGAAAAGGGACGCTGCTTGTCTGCCGAGGCAGCAGCTCCAGGCGGAGGAAAAGGGGAGCATTCCAGTGGCTGGCCACGCCTTCCAACCGCGCCCCATTCCCCTGGAGTGCCGTCAACTTGGTGGGTGTGGCTCAAGTCCCGCCTTCTTGCCAGCTTGGCCAAGGAAGCCAGCAGTGGTTTCCTCGCCAGCAACAATCTCGGATCTCATCTTTATGACCAGAGGAAGCCGCTGCTTCAGAAACCTGAGGGCCAGGTGAAATATGGCTGCATCCCAGTTCCCTCTGGGCAACAACTGTGTCTCATGTCTTCAGCTTCTTGCCTGCGTCTTGGAGCGCAGCACAGGCATTCAGGAACAGCTTGATTTTTTTTTATTTTTATAAAAAAAGAGAAGCATCACAACCGCAGAAGAACATGAGGAAGCCCTGCAGATCAAGCCAAGGCTCCCACAGTTCCCACTGAAAAGCCCACAAACAGGCGAAAAAGGCAAAAAAAACCTCTCTCTCCCCTGCTGTTGCTTTCCATTGGTGCTCAAATGTAGACTGCACCAGTCACTGGAAGCCCTATAATCAGTGATGTCATCCAGCAGGAACACGCTGGAACGGCCATTCCTGAACCTAATCAGGGCTGGCTCCGCCCACTCGCCACCATTCGTCACCGGCTCTGTGATGGACGCGGTGCAGAAGGCGGTGGAACCAAAGGAATGGCGGCAAAACCAAAGGGACGGGCTGGGGGGCACGGCCGGGCCACTTTGAACGGTCCCGACACGTGCCAGTCAAAGGTGAGTCCCGGTCACCGTTCCGGTTCTTGGATCCGTTAGATCCCACTACTGCCTATAATCCTCTGTGACTAGCAGCCCATGATAGACTTGTGCCCCCTGAATTTGTCTAATCCTCATTTTAAGACCACCTAGGCTAGTAGCCCACATTGCACACACACGGGCACGTGCACGCACACACACACACACACACACACTTGGTTGTAGTGCTAGGAGAAAAACCTCTCTCCGTTCTTTCCACACGGTGCATCATCTTATAAGCTTCAGTCGTTTGTTGTTCTCCCCCCGCCCCATCACCTTTTTTTTCTAAACGAAAAGCCCCAAAACGTTGTCGCTTTTCCTCACAAGGAAGATGCTCCAGGCCTCCCTGATCATTATTTGCTGCCCTCGCTTGCACCTTTTCCAGCTCTGCACCGTCCTTCTCAAGGGGTGGCGACCAGGACTGTACACAGAATTCCAGGTGCGATTGTGGCACTGATTTACATAAAGGCATTACCACGTCAGTTTTCCAATCAATCCCCCCCCCCCCCGTTCCCAGCTTTTGGCAACACTGCTGCAAGAATTCTGCTGCAAGAACACTGCACGAGCGTCGCAAGAATTCCAGCGGCAATCTGACGTGCGCACTTCCTGGAGAGTAAGCCACAGAGGAACGTAGCAGGGCTGACTTCCATGTGCACAACCGCGGAATTGTGTTGCAAATGATCATGATCAAGGCTACTTTGTTCCACTTCCCCCTTTGTGCCCTGTGGGTGGCTGATGGTGCTCAGAAAGCTCTGGGGATCGGGACCTCTGGCACACACACACGATATTGTCGCCCAGCCAGCAAAATGCCAAACACCCTCGTCAAAAGCTCTCAAATCAAGATGTTTATCTAGTGGCAAAAAGGCACCCCCAGATTTTGCCACTCTGGGTGGTTTCGTAGTTTGCCTCGAGGGCCTGCCGGGAGTTTTCACCACCAGCAGGCGAATGCTGGGAATTTGAGAGAGGGACCGTGGGGGCCAGTGTCCAAACAATGCCTGCTTGTCTGCCTACAAAGGGAACCTTTTGAAAGAGACCCCGATGATATCATAGTGCAACCCCTGGGCAGCTGCCCAGGCTGCCAGTTCTGGGTGGTGTGGCCCTCCCCCTGCCCAGCAGTCAGGGCTCCAGTCTGGATTTCTGCTATAGTTGCTCATCGTGGGAGCCGAGAGGGTAAGTAGGAGGGAGTGCCCCGATTTAGACTAGACGTCTTGCAGAGCTGGACATCAACCTTGGAAGCTGCTGCCAACAGAGTCTGCCCATCGCTCCGACCGGTCGGGTATTGTCAGGCACGGATTGGTAACACTTCTCCAGGATTAGGGTCTCTTTCCAGCTGGCGAGTGACGCCATATGCAAGACCTCAATCATGGAACTACAGATTTCTGGAGCAGAAGTTGGTGGCGACGCCCAATATGGGTTGCCTTTGTCAAAAAAGCAGCGATGTGGACCCTTCCAATCGGGATCCAAGGGTTGACCGACTTCAGACTAGGAGCTTTCCTTCATGCCTGGCCGTGGAGCAAAATGATGCAGCGGTCTTTGGTTAAGAAGGGTAATCAAGGCTTCAACAGCATACAAACCCCCCCCCAGTAACCTTGCAAGGGTTAAAGGGTGCTCAAAACCTTGCGCCAAACCCCAGAAGCGGTGAAAAGGTGCCAAAGAGTGGGAGGGGGAAGCCGATTTCCCAACTCCAGCGTCACTCCGGGTGAATTTCCAAACGGCTTGCAAGACCTTCGGCCCTGCAGCTGCAGGGGAATGCCCAGGACGAAGGCAATTAAGGCTGGGGTGGTGGTGAAGGTGCATTGTGGGTAACGAGCCCCAGAGCTACTGAGATAAACCTGCTTTGTTTTAGGGGACTCTTGGAGCGGGGCTGCCTCCTTCTTGAAGCTGAACAGCAAGGAGGCAGTTTGCCCAGACGTGAGCCTCTTTCTCCAGCTTTCTCCATTTTTTTTCTTGGTGGCAAAGCTTAATCTGAGGCCATTTGGGGGCTGCTGATGGGGCCCGCCCCTCCTCCCACTGGGCTCCGCCCCTTTATCACTTGACCCTGCCCCTCGATTCCTAGACCCCCATTGTCCCCTATTTTTCAAGGGCTGACATCCACCTCCGTCAGGTTCATAGTGGACCGGAGGCTTATGGCGGGCTGGATAGAGGCTCTGCAAGGGCCACGTCTGGCCCCTGGGCCGGGGTTTGGAGACCCCTGGCTCATAGTATAGTTGGTTCACACCATGGTGACCAAGGAGAGCTTCCACAGGCAGAAGCAGTCTACCTCCCAATTCCAGATGAATCCCAGATGCTGGGGAGCAGCAGCAGAGAGCTGGAAGCGCCCAGAGCCATCTAGCTACTCACTGTTGGAAACTGAATACTGGGCTAAACGGACCCTGGGTCCAATCCAGGCAGGAGGCTCTTTGCATTTGGGCCCTTCCCGCAGTTACCTGCAATGGCACCCCGCAGCTCCTTGGTGATGATGGGCAGGTCATCCACGTCCACAAAGTAGAGGTGCTTCTCCGGCGGCTGGCTGGCCGCGGCCGAGAGCTCCAGGTAGTTCCCGCGCCCGGTGCTGACGATGAACACTGTGACCCCCATGTCCTTCAGCTGCTGCATGGGCTGGGAGATGTCATCGGTGGAGAAGCCGTCGGTCACCCAAACCATCACCTTGGGGACGTCGGCCCGGGCGCCGGCCTGTGCCGTGAAGAGCTTCTCCTTGGCAAAGGAGAGGGCTTTGCCTGTGTTGGTGTCCCCCATCACTTGCTGGATGCCCCGGATGGCGTGCTGCACCCCGCTGCTGGAAAGGTAGCGGTCAAAGGGGAACTCCATCGAGGGCATGGTGCTGATGTGCACGACCCCCGTCTGGACGTCATGGGGGCCGAAACGGAAAGGGTGCAGGAGGTCGGCCAGAAACTCCTTTGCCCTGGAGAACTCGTAGTAGGAGACGCTCCCGGAGCTGTCCAACAGGAAGAGGAGGTCGCCTTCCAGGTCGGGGGGAGAGGGACGAGGACCTAGAAAAGACACGGTGGAAGAGGTGCAGACGTTACCGACAAGGTACAATAGGGCCCTTCCTTCCTGATTGCTGAGCAATGGAAGGTAAAGGTAAAGGTTTCCCATGACCGAATGGTCTAGTCGTGACCGACTGTAGGGGGCGCTGCTCATCTCCATTTCAAAGCCTGTAGAGCCGGCGTTTTGTCTGAGGACAAGCTTCCATGCTCATGTGGCCGGCATGACTATACACCGTAGCGCATGGAACGCCGTTCCCTTCCCAGCGAAGTGCTCCCTCTTTATCTATTTGCATTTTTAGATGCTTTTGAACTGCTAGGTTGGCAGGAGCTGGGACAAGCAACAGGAGCTGAGCAATGTAGGAGATGGCTTTTGTCAGCCTCCTACCCAGAGGACAAGCTGAAACCAAATTTTGCAAGCATCCAAATGTTCACCCCAAAACACCAACTGTCATCATTTGGGCCATCCGACATTTGCTTTTAGGGCACGATCAGAGTGTCTTTTGTGATTACACTAACAAAGGATGTTTGTGCAACAAATCTGGGAGGTCCTTTGAGATCCTTTTTTGAGCAAAAGTGAGCTTAGGGCTGGAACGGCAAAAATATCAAGGAGCACCGGAAGGAAGATCAGGAGTGGATTTTTGGGTGGGAGGACAACTGTGAGCTCAGTTTTGGGACTAAAAACATATTTCTAGCACTCTGTGTGTGCTCAGAGTCACCCTGGCCTTTTGACCTGCATCCGCCTCTCCTCTGAGCTATTGTTTTGCAGCTGCCTCTGGCTAGCTGATGTTGAACTTCCATTAAAAGCCAATTGAATTATTGCCCCCCCCCTTACAAAGTGTAGCTGTTTCCTGACCCTAAGCTTTGCTGACCCTTGGTTCGGGTATTTGCATCACCAGCCTTTTAGAGTGATGCAGGCAGTCTGGGGCATCTGTCCCGAAAACCGTTTTGCAGGAGCCAGGCCTGAGGAACGTCCCAGTATTCCTTTGGCAGGGGTTGAAAAGAAAAGAGCAAACTCCCGGAGGCGGTGCCAGATTTTGCTGCTTTCGAGGTCCTTGGAGTGCCGAGTTCCTTTTAAAGTCACGGTTTATGCAGTTGCACAAACAGAGCAAGGATGATAAAAGCGCAGGGAATCGGGCCAGGTTTTCCCGTCTCTCTCAATCATACAGTCATCAGGGGACTATGTTGGGCCAGGACAGAAGGGGACTTTTGGAGAGCTTTTGGTTCAGTTTACTAGTTAAAGGTGTTTACGTAGCGGGTAGCAAGGGATGAGCGTTGATGTCTGGTGGGTCTTAGCTACTGAACATTCCCCGACTGCTTGGGTAGAGTCTGAAGAGGGTGAGCTTAGCAGTTGGAACGGGACCAGGGAAAGAGACTGAAGTTTTGCAGATGGCTGGGGCGGGGCCCCATGGACATGCCATTTGCTTTGGGGGGACTGATGCCATTTTACAGCCTAGCATCCTCAGTGCTTGTGACTTAGTCTTGCCCATACAAGTACAAACACACATCTGAGTTGCTCCAGTTCAGAGTTTCTTCAACACAGGACTTGAAAACAGGGCTGCAGAGCTGCACAAAAGCCCGGTCAAAGGAAAGCAAACAAGCAATGTGCCCATTGTACAGATGAGCAATAATGAGGTGGAGAGAGAAGCAACAGACTCAAGGCCAGTCTTGGCAGAGAGACATTGAAGGTGGTTCTTTATTGCAATGTCACTTTCTACAAGTTAAGCTATGAGGAAGAAACAGCCAGTCCAAAAAAACTTTGCCAACGTTCCTGGCTCAGTCGCACTCTTCCTAATCTGCAGTAGCATAGCTAGGGCATCTGTAACCCAAGGTCATAGAAGATTTTGTAGGGGCCCCCCATGACAAAAATCAAATTTAATTAAATAAATAAATTTCTTGTTAATTGGCTGTAACTTTTGATAGAATACAGATATTCCATCGTGGTTTGTTTCATTGCCTTCTTCATTAAATTACCTTTCCAATGATATCGAATGCAAGGGCATGATTCTTCCTTACCAAGGTTTTCACCATTTTGGCCACTAGTGCCAAAATCAGCTTGCTGCCTCTCCCTAAAGCTTGTTGCCCGGTGCAATTGCACCCCCCTGCACAGTCTTAGTTATGCCACCGCCGACCTGCAGAATAGAAGCATTCACGCGATGCCCTTTTTTGGTCAGCTTTGGGTTCAAATCTCTGGTCTGTGCCATGCAAAAGTTGATTGGATAGATATATGGAAAAGTTGGCTGATCTAAGGGGCAGGACGTCTAGCTGAGAGGGTAAAAGCCGCAGTCATGCCCGAAGATAAGATAAGATCCGAAGGTCGCCAGTTTGAGAACACCGGACGTTTCCGTGAGCGGCAGACCTCAAGAATGCAGCTCATAAGATTTGAGCTGTGTCTGGCTGCCTGTGAGAGGAGAGTTGTGTCGGGCCAGCTGTTTCTTGGTGAGAGCAAGAAGCTGTTTATCAGCCGGCAGGAAGGCAATCTTGCGGCTAGAAAGGAAGGCTGGACTTGAAAGTGTCATCTGAATGTAGCAGTTCCTGTAAGATTATAACTTATTTGTGATTGTAAAAACCCTTTGGGTTTAGAAATGCCTGCCTATGTAAACCGCCTTGAATAATAAAGTCAAAAGAGCAATCTAATGACCTAGAAAGGTGGTATATAAATACTAAGTATTATTATTATTATATTATTACTGCAGAGGACCCCAGAGATCTGTCCCACCATGCAAGGGAAGGTGGGAAACTACAATACAGAGGAATTAGGGTTAAACTGGGCAGTATGGCCCATCTATGAACAGCCAGCAGAACCAGAGCTTGCTGGAGCCTTGGCTCCTAACCCTGCCCTCACCCGCCCTCTTCTGTCCGGGACAACAGAGACTGGAAGCCATGAAAGACAATTTAACTAGCAGGCCATAAATGACTTCCTGCTATGTTCTCACACACCCCGGAGGCTACAAGTGTCCTCGCCTTGAATATTCCAGCCTTGCCTGCTTTGGATTCCTCAAAGGACAAGACCAGCCAAAACCTGCTGATCTGGGACAGAAGCAGGCAAATACAAATATTCATTATATTATTCCTGTTAATACTGCCTGGAACGGCGAAGCGTTTCCAAACACTGACTACATTTGTCTTCGTTTCTGCCTTGCAAACCACTTGGTCGACATTTGTGTGGACAAGCGGCATCTGACTAGCTGTCACAATTGTCAGCATCGCGCTCCCTTTCTCAAAGGAGGGCTGGACTGCTTTTCCAATACAAGAATTGCCAAGGATTTGAAAAGTTTTCCAAGAGCTTTTCCTGACATTTGGATGGCATAAGCAGCCCCCCCCCCTGAGATTCAGTTCAGGCACCTCAGAATGAAGGGGCAGTTCTCCACACCCCAAGCTTGAAAGCTGCCACGGTGGCACCCTACATGTGGAACTCCTTGCCACTGGAGATCAGACTGGCTCCCCCTATCTGCTTTGTCAATGGCAGCTGAAAACCCATTCATTTGCGTTACCTTTTAACTATCAGTTATTTTATGTTTGGGTTGGGTTTGTGTTCTCTGCTGCTAACAAATCAACAAATTCTCTGCATAATCAAATCATGTTTTGATTTTAGGCTTGCCATTATGTTAAGCCACTATTATTCCATGATTATTTTATTATTATTAGTGCTTTATTGTTCTTTAAAAAAAAATGTTGTTGTGAGCCATCCTGAGTGCCTCCTAATAGGGAGGGGAAAGGCAGATCTAAATAGTTGCAAAAAGAAGAAAGTTAATTGCAAAGATACTGTACAATCTGTTCAAGGCTGTTAGCTGTGTGCCTTCCAGTGTCCTTCGGTTTCAGAAGAGAAAGGAAGAGGGGGGGGAAGAAACTGGGGATAATTTCAGTGGTCACCTCGCCACTGACTCAGGTCAAACCATGCCAGGAACCAACCGCGCTTGTGAAATGGATGCTCTGTCCAAGGCAGTGGTCAAGAAACCTCAAGCCATCTTGGGAAGCATAAATTATATTGGTGGAGGAATGAAACTGAGAAGCCACACACGCACACATGCGCACGCACACACACACGCACACACAACATCTGAATAGCATGACATTTTAAGACTGGCTAGGCACGAAGGCCACTGCCTGACCGTTAACACCACTACCGTTAACACCTGACCGTTAACACCACATAGATGGGCCGACAGCCCATCTATGAGGCCAACTGAGGCACTTGCCTAGGGTGGCAGTAGTGTGTGTGTGGGGGGGGGGAGCCCATCTCTGCCTGCCTATGTGTCTCCTTCTGCTCCCTGGATCGGAAAAGGAGGAGGGGGACAGAGAGGAAGAGGAAATGTGGAGGGGGCATGTGGAGCTTGAACATTGGAGAGCATTTTGGGGGTAAGGCATGCCGCTGGGGAATGGGGAAAACTTGGGCCAGCACTGCCCATTATTTAACTCAAAGCGATCTTTTTAGAGATGCTGTAGCATAGCTGGCAAGAGGTGAAGCTGCAGTTCTGGCTGCCCCCAAGTTTGAATCTCGCCTCTGCCAAGACTTCTCACTCAGGTGACCTTAGACAAGCTGCTCCTTCTTAGCCTCAGTCTTTCCCGTCTGCAGTACGGGTGCAATAGCAATTCCGTTCCCTGAAGGGCAGGTGTTTGCACAAGCTAAAAGCACAGTATTAAATGTTAGATCTTATCTCTGATTCGTCTGTGCTTTTTTTGCTTGTAGATCCTACTATCCTGCTGGACGTTTGATAGCTCTCAGCCACTTTGGGGTTCCAGTAACTGGGATGGCCGAGCGAGAGACGAAGGTATGTACCTTTGCCCTGGCTTGGAGCCAGTTAATTTAACTCTGCTGCAGAGGAAGAAGCTCCTGGCATCCGGAAATGAAGGCAAGCGCCTTCTCCTCCTGGGCACGCTGGCATCACCCCAGTGCCAGTTCTCTCCCGGCTGTTTGCATTCCCTCCCTGGGCACGGCGCTCCACCTCAACTGTTGAATTAACCTTTCTCCTGGCTGGCTGGGGTAGCCGCTCAGGACGGTGGAGAGACAAGGCCAGCTCTGTGAAAAGGAGGAATCGCCAGGAGGAATCAAGGCGAGGACACAAAATAGACCAGGCGGAAAGAATTCCATCACGGATGCCCGCTAGGCGTTCCTCCCGTGGCACCATCACAGAGGCCGAAGTCTGCTGCAACAGAGGGCTTCCTCTGCAGCAATGTGCCACCCTCAGTCAACCAACCATCATGGAAGTGACAGTAAGAAAACACAACACAAACTCGGTTTCTTTGAGAATTAAGTTCCATTTTTGTTTTTTCCCCCACAGAGCTCCATGGAGTTCTGGCCTCAGAAGAACCCTGCGAGGTAGGCTAAGCCTGGCGAAATAACAGGACTTGCCCAACCTCACCATAACCTCTGTTTCCTGGTTTTAATTTCGCCTGGTTTTTAACTCTTGAGAATGCCCAGTAACTTTTTTTTTCCAGTGCACGTTGCTAACCTTGTCATTTGCAATATTGATATACAGCTTTTCAACAACAACAAAAGTTCACAAAGCGGTTTGCAGAAAAAAAAGTCAAATAACTCAATGGCTCCTTGTCCCTAAGGGTCTCACAATCTAAACAGATGCTAAAGAAACACCAGCAAACAGCCACTAGAAAAAAGGGACTGTGCTGGGCTGAGAGGCACTGCTCGTCTCTCCCTCGTCTATGAGGAACAGCCCTTTAACTGGAGTTTACCTGGAAACTCTGGCATTCAAATAAGTAATAAAGTGCACTGGCATAGCTAATGAAAGTGGCCGGGTACAGAGAGCAAAATGATGTCCCAGAAGTGACGTCACCACAGGAAGTGACATCACCGTTGTATTTTCATTTTCTGGTGGGTTTTTTGGCCATATCTCTTGATAGAATGAAGAACGCTCCAATTTGTTTCATTGCATTCTGCATGAAATTCCACATCAAATGATATACGACAGCATTATTCCTAAAACCCATGACTTTAACAAACCACAATGTTAACATATGTATTTTCATTTTTTGGTGGGTTTTTTTTATAACTGTTGATAGAATTAAGGTATTATACTCCAGTTTGTTTCATTGCATTCTGCATTAAATTACCTTTCCACTGATAGATAACGTGATGGTATCATTCAGACATGCCCAGGTTTTCACCATTTTGGCCTCTAGTGAAGCTCAGTTTGTTGCCCCCCGAAGCTTGTTGCCCGGTGCAACTGCACCCCCCTGTCCTTCTTTAGCTACACTGCTGATAAAGTGTTCAGCCACCAAGGCAAGCATGTTTCCATCTTCTTTCCTTAAAAAAAGGATTTATAGCCATCTCTTCCAGAGCCAATAAGAAGTTGCCTAAGAGTTTGATGCTATCAAGAAAGATAAATGAGCAGCTTCTGTTCCTCAATTGCCTCCAATCTTTGGCTTCTCTGCTGAACAGAGATATGGTGAAGGGCTTGGTCTTCTGCCAGAAACTCAGGTTTCAGAAGCTCGTAGAGCTGTATTGCAAATTACCCTTCCTCTTGTACAGGGCTGATGTACAAGGTTCCTCCTCCTACTTTTAAGCTACACAGCAACCCTGCAAGGTAGGCCAGGCCGAGAGATGATGAGTGACCCAAGCTCAGCTTACGACTAAGGGCCCGATCCTATTTAATTTTCCAGCACTGACGCAGCCATGCCAATGGGATGTGCGCTGGATCCTATAGTGGTGGTGGGGGCAGTCATACAGGCCTCCTCAAGGGAATGTTTGTTCCCTTTCCAGCTGCATCAGCACTGGAAAGTCAGCTAGGATTGGGCCCTATGTTGGGATTCAAGCCTGGTTCAATTCTGGCGTAAATTCAACACGCTAACCATTAGACCACACTGCCCCTGGGCAAGAATGTTTTTTCAGCGAATTGGGTGACCGGAACACATTTTAAAGAGCGTCAGAACTGGAGAGAATTAGAAGATACTGATGGATGGAGCCAGGCCCAATTCTTTTTTTAAGAGCCCAGCTCCCTTCCATTCGTTAGAAGTTGTAATATTGGCTTCATCAGGGGGCTGTTTGATCTGGACTCTGGCTCTTAGCTTTATGATCCCAGGATTGGAGACAATTAAACCGTCTTGTTTCTCATCACGTACAGAGGGGCACAGCGGTGTCTCCACCATGCCCTGAGCCAGCTGGCTTTCGTTTCTGGAGTGGCTCTTTACAGCTCTGGTTTCACGCCGTAGCCCTGCCAGGGCAAATGCTCAACTGTTCCAGAAGGCCCCCGAAACAGAAGCTGTTGCCTGTGTTTACAGATGAAGGCAACCGTCTGCATGTCTTGCAGATCTGGCCCCTGGTCCAAATGGCAATTGGAAAAGGGCAGGAGAAACCCACACAGCAGGAGCAGACTCTCAGTGCCAAATGCTGTTGATAACCAAAATAGAGCTTCCATGGTCAAAGGCAGTCTACCTCTGAATATCAGCGGTGGGGTTGTGCGCTGGGCTCTGGTTTGATCCTGTCTTGGAGAGGCATCCGTGGAGAAGCCAGCCATGCTGGTCTCTGCAGATGACCCGAGACGGCACACAAGCTGGCCTTTGAGGCAGCATAGCTAAGGGGTGCAGGGGGTGCAATCCCACCAGGCAACAAGCTTTAAGGGAGCAACAAGCTGAGCTTGGCACTAGTGGCCAAAACGATGAAAATCATGAACACCATTGTGTGATATATCACTGGAAAGGTGATTTAATGCTGATTATCATGAAGCAAACCACCTTGGAATATCTGCTCTTCTGCATTCGACACGGGTCTTGCTTTCTTCAGAGACAACAAAGGCTAACTCTGCCCATGACCCGGGAGAGAGCCACGGCCAGCCCGTGAAGAAGACAACGCTAAAGTGAATGGGCGAAGGGCCCGACTCTGCATGGCAGCGTCCCGTCTTCCCAGCCCAGCTGGCAAAAGGCGGTTCTCTGCCACCGCTCTGCAACTCGGTTGCAAAACAGAGCTGGGTCCTTCCAGCTGGCTCAGCGAAACCTTCAGGTCACAGCCGTGCCACGCTGAAGGGCAGTAAAGGGCAAGCGTGGGCACTGTGGACAAAGGAGCCAGGGGGGTGGGGTGGCGAATGTCGTGACGCAGATGCCCTCTGACCTGCTCGGATGGTCAAAACGTGCTTTCAGCCAGCTCAGCGTTCCTCTGCCTGTTCTTCCATCCTCCCACTTCCCCTCTGCTGGAAGCATCTCGGAAGGATGCTGAAGAAAGCACTGTGTTGCCCAACATTTCGCCAGTTAAAATGAGGGTATGCTTGGAGCGCACACACACACACATTCTGATGCCCCAGAGCACTGCCCGAGCCCCCTCCCCAAATATTTCACCAATTCGATGAGGGTTCATCATTGAACATCAGACTCCAGAGCGCATTTCCTGCACAGGGTATGTCCCAGGTCCAATCTCCAGGTTGGGCAGGGAAAGACCCCGTGTTTTTCACCCTTGGAGAGCAGCTGCCAGTCTGTGCAGACAGAGCTAAGCAAGACACACAGATGGCCTGACTCAGTCGGAAACATCTTCCCCCGTCCCATCCCATTCCACTTTCTGCAGGCTGCCTCCGTTTACGTGGCAGTAGCCTTGCTCCCAAGTTCACATTTGCTTTGGCAGCTGCAGAGAGTGTCGTGCCCTTCGTATAAGTGCACATGGATTTACTGACTTATGCAATGGAGGCAGCATATTGCATATCTTTTCACTATAGAGGCATTCCCCTTCACTATAGAGGCATGTCCTCTTCCTTGGGGAGGAAGCAAAACCCTGGTGAATGAGAGCTGCATTTGCCCACCCTCAAAGGCCCTGTTTCATTGGGTTTTTCCCTTTTTGTCTCAATCAAAAGTCCTTTTTGGGCAGCTGAGGAGCGGCAGCCCTTTAGCACAAAGCTACAACCTGGTCCCAGATCCCTGCTCCATTTATCCAGGGTGATGTCCATAGGCTCAGTGACAGAGCATCTGCTTTGCATGCAGGAAGTCCTGGCAGCGTCTCCAGGTAAGTCTGGGATGGACCCATGTTCGAAATGGTGGACAGCTGCTGCCGGTCAGTGCTCGACAACACTGAACTACAGAGACGGAGGCTTTGGGCTCAGAAGGCAGCTTCCTGCATTCATCCATCGCTCAGTGGAGGAACCTGTGATTGGCATGCAGAAGATCCCTGGTTCGAGCTCTGACAGCAACTTCAGGTAGGGCAAGCCCTGCCTGACTCCCCTGAAAGACGCTGCCAGTCAGTGTTGACAGTACAGAATTAGACCACTGCACGTTCTGCTGCATCCCAACTTCAGCTGCCAATTAAAAACAACTCTAGACAGCTGCTGCCAGTCAGCGTAGGCAATACCGGGTTAGGTAAGCCAGCAGCTTGACTCAGGATGGCAGCATCCTCTGTTCAATAGGTCCTTCCTTCTGTTTCCTGAAGGATGCTTGATTCGTTTCCTGCTAGCTGGCGTAACATTGCGGGTTTTGCAGCTGCTGGCAGCTGGTAGGTCAGAGGTAGAAGACTCTGCTTTATATGTAAGAGGTCCTAGCTTGAAACCTTGACAGCATCCCCAGGGTGGGAAAGACCACACACACACACACACACACACAGAGAGAGGGGGGGGGGAAGGCTGCTACCAGTACCAATAATTTGCTATTGGACCTGTCAGTGGCCCCAGTTTCCTCATCCTCTCGTGTTTGTCTGCACTCCCATCATCCACAAATTTACTCACCCACCTCCACAGCCCTTGTCCCATCATGAACACTTCCAGCCAAGCTGGTTGATCAGAGAAAAGACCGTCTTTTGGATTTTGACTCCCCGCCTTGGGGGCCATGGCAGGGAGAGGGTTAAAACCCCATCTGGCTGCATTATAGAATCCATAATGCTCCATCAGCCCTAAATGCCTTCTCAGCGTTGCATATCATAACTGCAGAATCAGCTTTCATGGCTTCGAATCCCCTTCCTCCCGCTGGAGAGTCAGGGCAGGCAGGAAAATTCAGGCTGTGTAGTAGAGTGGTTAGAGCACCGCAGAAGCTGCTGGTCCCCGCTCAGTCGTGAAGCTCAGTGGGGCAGCTTGCGCCAGCCATGCCCTCTCAGCCGGCCTACCTCACAGGGGTGGTTTGAGTGAGGATAAAATGGAGGAGAATCCATGAATGCTACCCTGAGCAGCTGGGAGGAAGGGAAGGCTAAAACTCAATATTAAATGAAATAAGGGCTCCTTCGTGTTTCGGAAAATGTAACGGCCATTAGCCTAGGTTACTTTAAGAGGGTCTTAAGACAAAGGCTCTTATTTGTGTTGACTGCACGGAAACCCCATGTTCAGGGGCAGTCTACCTCCAAATCTGGCTGGCTGCCGAAAGATTTGGGATGCTGGAACAGATGGATGATTTTGTTCTGACCCAGCAGGGCTCTTAGCATCTTGATTACACCCAAAGGGACCTCCATGTTCAGAGAGAGTCCACCCCCCCCCGAATACCTGATATTGGGGAACAAACAGTGGGGAAGGGAGCATGACGGCGAGAGACTGAAATATGAGATTTCATGAACGTTTATAGTGCAAGCCTTTGCGTGCCTACTCAGAAGTAAGCTCCATTGTGTACCATAGGGCTTACCCCCCCCCCAAGTATGTGTAGATTGCAGCCTAACAGTGTATGTCTACACAGGTTTACTCAGAAGTAAATCTCATTGGGCCCCATGCAATTTACACCTAGGGAAAAGTGTACAGCTTTACACCCCATATCTGATCAGCTGGCTTCTCATAGACTCACCCAATGTGAGAGTTCAAAGCGACTGGAAGTCTAACTCTCCTATTTGACCAAGCCCATAGAAGCTTACACATACACTCACACAGTTAAGGCACCCGCAGTTCCTTCCCCCCCTTTTTTTTCTCTTTTGGCCAAACCTTTGCTTTGTAAGCGCCTTGGGGCAGGGACTTCTCCATTGCTTGCTCCCCAGTGCTCCATCAAGCAGCTGGTGGACACTGACCAATAATGCGCGGCTGCATTTGGTGTCCCTGGTGTTCCAGGAGCAACACCCTCACACACCTCCAGCACGGGAGGAAAAAAGTCCAGTGAAATGAGCAGACACCACCAAAAAAAGTCAGAAAAGCAATTCAAGCAGGATCCTTTTGCACACTCTTTTGAATGTCCTTGATTTTCCTTCTCCTCCAAACAAGCATTCTTAGACCACTTTAGCGGCTATTCTGGAAAACAACCCCCATCTACCTTTTTTGCAGACAGAAGAGCCAAACAGGAAGCCCAAAAGAACATCTGCCGCTTTGAAGGGCACTACAGGACTTACTTTTTTGGAGGCTGGCTTGTCCCAGGAGAGCCTGAAGCCACAGGAGAAGGAGCGGAGTCCTGGAGCTCATAGCAGCTACCTTAAATCCAAAATCTTGATGCACGGAACACGGAGCAAAAGTCTGAGCTCAGTCATATTAAAAGCTCTTGTCCAGAGCACAGATCTGTGCTTTTATGCCACTCTCCTCTGTGAGTCGAGACACCCCCCTCTCTGTCATTTTTTTTTCTGCCTGCGCAGTTACGAAATCTCCAAGCCTCTCTCTCTCTCTAGTCCTTTTCGCCTTTATTTTTCCTTTGGAAAGTCGTAAATCCTTTCTGACAGGGGTGGCTCGAGCAAAGAACACTCCTCCTCTCTGCTGCTGTTGCTGCCGCAACTGCCGTGTCTCTTCCAGCAATTCAAACTTGCCAAGGGAGGGCACAGGAGTGTGGACAGGAAAGTTGGGGAGAGTTGCCAACCCTCCCTCACCATCCCAGCTCCTCTGCCTTTCATTGAGCAGCCAACTTTGGGGGGGGGGGGTAGGTGCCGCAGGCCTGACTGCTTGAAGGGCAGAAGTGACCGCAGCAGCAATACAAAGGTCTGCAAATGGGTTGTCATTTTTATTATTGTCACGACAGTGCCAAGTACACGACATTTGGCCACAGGAGAGAGGCAGGACTCTGCCCCGAGGAGTTCACAATCTAGAAATAGACACTACAAAGGGCTGGGGGTGGGGTGGGGAGAGAAAGTTGGAAAAGTTGTCAACTTTTCATTTTTAACAGCAGTCTAGCGCACACAATTTTAGATGGTGATTTTTTTCCCTCCCCCTGGCACTGAGAAAAAGTGATGGGGGAAAAATGTTCCTGGCATAGCGTGCCACTGCTTTTAAAAGCACAAGAGCAAAGCCAGTAATTTGTTTAAATTTTTACAGGCACGTGTTTGTTATAGAAATATATGCTGAAGCAAGTGAACAGAGTACTCTAATCTATTTTGGGTAGAAATTGAAGTTTAAAATTTAGGTGAAAATGTTTGAAACATACAAGATAGAGTCATAAAGGACTATTGAAAGCTTTACTTCTCAGCTTCTTTTCCTTTTTCTCCTTCTTATGCATTTTTGAACAATATATTCTTCCTCATTCGCTTTTTATGTTATTTGCTTTAATTAGAAATTAGAGATATGCATTTATATGTATTGTTTACTTTGGTTCTTGACCAAGTTAGTTTTTCTTGAATTTATTAATAATTGGAATTAATGGTGAAAGATTGTTCGCATTGTTATGTGATTGTTTATATCTTTTCAGATGGAAATGGTTATAGTTATGATATTAACTTTTATGCTAAGCAACTCTCTGTACTCTCCCAATCTTTCCTAATGTTTGATCCTTTGTCTTCCTATCCTTTGTCTTAATTGTCCTTGCCTATGTCTTTATAATCATAAAATTTAATAAAATCATCTCAAAAAAAAAAAAAAAAAAAACACGAGCAAAGCCAGTAAGAAAACCGCTGGCAAGATACGAAACTCCTAACCCCTGTATGTTGTCTCACATGTAGGTCTTGCAGACATTGGTGGGGTGCAATTCCAGGTAACAGGGCAGCCCTGAGAATGCCAACTTTTTCCCTGGCAGGGCTCCTGTGCTCTGCCAGCTACACATCTATCAAGCTGACATTTCTCCCAGCTTACTAGCCAAGTGATGGGAAAGTGGCCATCAGCTGGATTTCTGCTTGCAATGCACCTGTCAAAAGCACAGGAGCCCAGAAAAGAGAAACAGTTGGCATCTGTATCCTTGAACCATATTGTGGGGGGTCTGCAGGCTGCATAAGCTGTTCAGAGTTTATGTCTGGCTGCCCATCCCTCTCCAGTATGTCACGAAGGCCAGGATTGCCTCTGGACTCTGCTGAAATCTTTCCGTTTCTGTGGCTTGTAGTCCATGTTAAATGGAGCTCTACACTTCCAGCGCTCACAAAACCAGCCCCAGGGGACTTCAGCGGTGCAGTCATCTCCCCCCACTCCCCCCCCCCGTGCACCCTCTCTGGTAGGACATAGAATTATTTTTCATATGGTTATCTGGAGGAATGCAGAAACTGACCACTCCTTTCCACTGGCTTCTGCATGTCAAGGTTTTATTACCATTTTTTGAAACTGACATGGCATCTGTTTTCCTCTGCAAAAGGGAGCGCTTCATTCAGCAGAGAGGCTTATTAACTATTATTGGAATAATAACAACATCATCTTCTTGGCACCCCTTTCCCTTTCCTCTTCTGTGCCTAAGATGTCTAAATTGTTATCTAGCTCCCCACTCCTTGTCAAATATCATAAGCATCGGGGGGAGCTGTGAGCAATCAAGTGATTCTCCTAATAGATTTCGAGGTGATCTGCAGTCGATTGGGAAGGATTCCCAACCGCAATGCAACATAGCAAGTTTTACAACCGTCAGTCCTCTTTACATGCGAAGCTAGCTGCAAATTCACTTATCCACGAGGGGCAGAATTGCTACTTACCTCGTTATCCACTATGCAGAGACTTTCTGAAGGCTGCAGGGACCTTCAGGATGGCACCTGCGACCAGCACTGACCCCTTTACATGCTGGCAGAAGCATCCACCGGCATTGTTTAAGGGGTCCCTGCTGGTCACAGGTGCCTTTCTGATGGTCCCTGCAGCCTCTGGAAGGCCTCTGCAGCATTCAGAGATGTTCGGGCACTTCCTGCTGCACTCTGCTGGCTTCCTGAGGGTCTCTGCTGGATTCTTCTGATGCCAGATAAGGTACCCTTTGCACCTAACCTCATGGATCCCATAGGATCAATGGTTCATTATCTGTGGATTTGCTATCAGCAAGGATTTCCAGGAACCTAACTCTAGCTGATAACAAGGACTGACTGTATTTTTTTTTAAAAAACCATTCAGGCACAGCTGGCCTCATGTTGATTGCTTCATTTGTTTAGCCTCAGTGTTCCTCATCTGTAAAATGGGAGACTGACGTTGACCAGGTCTTGGTGCAATGAATCTCTTGGTGTGTTGGAATCTCTGATGTATCGATTTGTGTTTGCATGCGCGTGATAGCCCAGTACATGGGTCATGGTGGTGCAGGAAGGAATAGACTCCACCCTTGAACCTCCATTTTATTATAGTTCCACCCTGGGCCGCTGGCTTGTATATGGCTCCAGTTGCCGGACCTGGGTGGGATTGAATCACCAAACAAAGTTCGCTGTGGAAGATCAGAGTGTGAGAGCAGGATGGCATTTTTTTTCTTTTTGCAAGAAAGTATCTTCTTAAAAATAGCTCAGACTGTAGTGTTTTTGTCCTGAAGTTGGATGCAGTGTCCAAAAATAAATTGGCATGCGGGACAATCTGTCCTGATCGAGGGCCCAATCCAGTTAGGCTTGCCAAGTCCAGAGTCCTGGCCAGGACTCAAAAGATGGCACACATATTGGCACAGGCTGCCGACACCCACCCGGCTATTGGCTATTGTGGGATGAATCCCGCCCCAAGCTGCCAAGCACCGAGTTCGGCTCGCTGAGTGTTGCGAGGCCTGTAAAACCATCTGGGTGACTCAGCCTCACATGCCCGTTCGTTCAGGACAGCCAAATCCATTCCACAGATTTCAGGACGCTTTCGTGCCCAGCGGTGGTGGCGAAATGGGGGAATGAGCTAACCAAAACACTCCTGTGGGCATTCGGGGTCTTGACCTTGTAGCTCCACCCCTGCTCCTTTGATCACATCCACTGTCTAGCCCCTCCCACCCTTAGTTGGCCACGCCCCTCCCTTTAAAGGAGCAGGGCATTTATGATGTTGTAGAAGCTTCACACAACAGTTTGATAGGTTAAAACCTCAAGCCAATTTAAGGAGGTAATTTGTTTTTCTCTCTCTCACACACACATGCACGCACACAAGTCACTATTCTGCATCTGATTCTGCCGCTCAGAGCATAATCCTAACCTGGAGTAACCAATAAATTGGAGAATGACCCAGCAGCCCAAAAGCACACCCCCCCCAGTTAATGTCCGGGCAAAGCAGTTCGTCACGTTCGCACAGAATCCCAGACACTCGTAAACAGTGCAACCAGATCTCTGGGACACAGTGTCTGAAAGGTGACACCTCTGACAGTTCACGTTGAAATGTTGACTCATGTCTTACTCGGCAGGGAGAGAACCTTTGGCTTATTCACCCATGCTATTTATAAATAACTGCTTAGGGATTATCTGCCAGGATCTCCAATCCAAACATGCCTTGGCTCAGCCCTAATTATTGATTTTACTCATTACGCTGATCCTGGCTAGCAGCCTGTGATTGGCTTACGGACCATTCCCAGGCTGCCTTTTACTGAGTCTAACCCTTAAGCCGCCTAGCCTAGCCGGACTCTGACTGGCAGCAGTTTCCTAAAGTTTCAGTGAAGGGCCTTTCCCAGCCTTACCTAGATATGTTGATGAGGGTTGAATGCAGGACTTTCTGCATGCAAAGCATAGCACTGAGCACTGAGCTATGCGACTTCCTGCCAATCTGAGAGTTGTGCCAGGAAAAAAAAGAGGAGGGTTTGAATTATCAAATTGGGGAGAATATTTGAGGCAAAGGCTGCAAGCAAACGGTTTCCCTCTTTGCTTGTGCCTGTTGACCTCAAGACTGATCTGCTTCCCCCAGAAACACAGAGAAAGAATTTAAGCCCATAAATGTTGGCGCAATGCCTGAGGCTCAGTATGGCATAGTAGAGACTATGGTTTCTCCGTAGGGACACACCAGCAATCAGATCCAGAGCACAGCAAGGGTTATTTCAGGTGGAGCTTTTCACAGTCCCGATTGCCCTTGAGTGACTCTGCAGTGCAGGGAAGTAAACGCAGGACATGGCCCCGGTTATGGGCTGCTCCTGGCGCCTGGTGGAATCTCTGTGGCATCACTTTGGATCAGAGAAAGAGTGGCTTGAGGATGCCCTGGGGGACCCTGCCTGTCGCACGGTGCCAGACCGTCAAGACGAGCAGAGAAACCCAAAGCGACTGGCAGATCAGCTTGGCATTCTGGAGAGATGGCGGAAGAGGAGCAGGGAAGTGACATGTCAGCCTCTGAGGGAACCACTGGGCCAGGAGGGAAGTGCACAAGTGACACAAAATTGACAGACTCGGGAACCCATTCGCAGAGTTCATTCCCTCTGGGATCTTTCACCTGCTGTTTCTCCAAATGTCCAATTAGGATTGCCGACGTGGGTCTTCCCACATGCACAGACTGCCATCGTAAACTGGAGTTAGGCTGCAGAGTTAGGCCAGCAAAGTTTGGCCAGCACAAAGCGCGTTTGGACCACTCTCAGAGTCAGGGAGGAGGGCGCACGTCTGTCTGCTGGCCTCTCCGACTCCGAGAGGGGTCCAAACATTCTTTACGGTGCCCCTTGTGCCGGCCTAACTTTGCTGGCCTAACTGTGCCGGCCAAACTCCAGGTCAGGATTGTTCTCTTCTCCAGGCAAAACAGACCAAGATCTTTTGGCCATCTTTTGGGCATTCCTTCACAGGATGTGGTTGCCAGACCCCTCACCATTTCTGTCATCTTCCTCTGAATCTCTCCCAGCTTTTATCCCCCTCCTCCTGAAAATGTGGTGCCCTAAAACTGGATGCAGTATTCCAAGTGAGATCTGACTAGGGCAGAATGAAATGATTGCTTGCATTGACACCACCAATATGGCCTCCGTTGGTGCTGCCCAGGATTGTATTTGCTGCTTTTGCAGCTGCTTCACACTGCTGGCTCATGTTCAGCTTGGGATCCGCTAAGGTGCCTGGCTCCATTGAACCCACAATGCTGCCAAGCCAAGTCTCCCCACACCCTGTATTTAACTTGAATCCAGGCCTCTTAGATCTTAGACAGACCTCTAACAGACAGCTATTCTTAGACAGACAGCTAACCATCTGCCCCACACTGCCCCTCTTTGCCTAGGACAGCCTTTCCCAAAAGTGAGATTTGATTTGAACAGTGCAAGTCCTTTTGCACAAGACTGATCCATTTAGAGTGGCCCCCTATTGCCTCCCTGTTTCAGGTGGGATTCCTCAAACATGGCAGCCATTGAGCTAATTGTCTGTCCAGGGGGCTACAAATGACCACCAAGGTTTTCATTTTCTCACATGGAAAAACCAAGAAAGCCAATTCCCCCCCCCCCAAATTCCCCACCTCTGGCAGCTTAGAGCAGGGAGTCTCACGCAAGCACGCAGGCTACAGGATGATCGCATTTTTTCCAGACCCTCTCCAAGCCAAAACGGTGCAGCAATGGAAAATATATACGTTGGCTGAAGTCGTAACTTCTTCTTTCAGGAATGGGAGATTGAGATCACTGAGCTCACAGCCTCCACCGCCCACTTTCTATAATATAGGAGCTCTTTCTTTCCCTTTTGAATCTGGATGGGGATATTTACAACCAAAAACGGAAACTTGCACGCATGCCAAGGAAGAGATCCTGGTTGACAGGCACGCCTGACTTCAGTTGGGGTTCTGCAGCCGGAATAGATTAGGAGAGAGATAATGAGAAGAGGAAGGACTAAAGATGGCCCAGAAGCTTCTGTCTAAACCCAGAAATAGACGCGACTGAACGGAAGGCCCTGTCCCAAGGACGCAGGGCCAAAAACAATAATCACACGGCACAAGCAAAGGATTCAACAACTTGTGTGGAGCTCCCGCCTTATCAAATTGAGATGGCAGGCCCCGGAGGGAACAGTTACTCCAGATTAATGAATCTGGGGTACAAGGAAACTATCTGCTAGGAAACTGGGACTGCTTGATGACTCCCCACCTTCCATGTTCTCCCAGCAGCAGCTGTCAATCTCCCCCAAAAACAGCAAACAGATTAATTGCTTCCTGAGAGTTTCTTAATCTTCCAACACTTAAAAACACAACATTGACAAGCGAGGGGATTTAGCGCTGCTGAGCTGCACAGCTGCCCTCCAAACAGATGGAGCCAGATGTTTTCAGCTGGCCAAAACAAACTTGCGGCGATTCCTTGGGAGTCGTTTCGGAGAAGTCAGAACTCTCAGGAGCTCGCCAAGCAAGGCTGCCTCCGTCATAGTGTGCGAGTCCGTCCTGATTGGGACGATGAACCACAATCGTTTACAACTGCAATAAATAGCTGGTACAGACTTGAGACCTATTGGCTGGGGGACAAATCTCCCCTTCTCCCGAAGTCCTCCAGTGGCTACCATGGGATGCCATGGTAGCAGTTTGGCTACAGCTGCACTGATGGCAGTCAGGCAGCTCAGAAGTGGGGTGCCCCATGTAATCCTATGCACGTCTACTCAGGGGTCTCATTAATGGGACTTACTCCCAGGTAAGTGCATGCTGGTATGCTTCTGCATCTTTTGGATTGTGAGTCCTCCTGGGATGTGTCGTCATTTGATTTGGTCTGTAAACCGTTTTGTGAACTTTTTTTGGTTGAAAAACAATATACAAATATTTTCAATAGCAATATTGATAATAATACGTGTGCTGAGGATTGCAGCCCTGTTCTGCCAAATTCCCTGCCGGGCCTCCCAAAGGGCCCCAATGTCCACACTAGGCTAACTAGTTTCCCCACAGAGCGGCCTCAGAGATAGGCAAGAGGGAGGGGGTTCAGTCACCCACTGGGCCTCCTCAATTCCAGCAGCCGGGATCACCGGCTGGCCAGCCTCCTCCAGACTGCCCTCATCACTGGCTTAGCTCCAAACTACCCTAAGTCTAAGCTACCCAAACTACCCTAAGCACCAACAAACCCCACCACCAAACAATAGGCAGTCAGCTTGCCCAAGCCATAACTGCCTCCTCCACTTGGTGGCTCCAGGGGCATGACAGACATACAACAGTTCTCCGCAATGCGCTTACCTTAGCCAGTCTAGCAATCCATCTGTCAGTCCTTCAGGCAGGCAGTCCAACCAGCACTCCATCAGTCAGAGTCCCCCCCCCCCATCCATCCATCCATCCATCCATCCATCCATCCATCCATCCATCCATCCATCCATCCATCCATCCATCCATCCATCCATCCATGTGCTCTCCTCCAACACCTACCAAGGTCCTTTCCTCCAGCACCATTCCAGGGTGCCTTACTGTAGCTCCTGCCTCCAACTTTATACTGAGGCCAGCCAATCAGGGGGCAGGCTTTAATTCATCAGCCACACCCATCTGCACCTGTGCTAACCTCCCTTCAGAGCAGAGCCCTTATCAGCCTGCAGCTGTGCTCCCCAGGCTTGCAAAGACCTTGGGGGTTAACCCTATAATCCCTGGCTTATCTGGGACAAGGGGCCATTGCTGATACCATTCCCTATCTCCTCGGGGTATCTCCTGCCTTTTCCAATACAAGCCCTAAAGTGACATGAACCACATCCTGCCTCTCAAGTAGCACTAGAGGGAAGCAATCTACAGTACAAAGGCCCTTAGGCAAATGTGTCAGTTTGCCGTTGGCTGAGCCTGACACATCCTGGCTTCTTGGAAGAAAGTCTTAAAGCACCCGAGAACTGATAAAAACTTAGTTAGCCCACTGGGTAGCTCTTGCTTCTGGGGCTGGCGGGCCACAACAAGCACAGTGCAATATCATTCTTTAGACGGGATGACTGAAATGGTGAACTGTATATAAATGCAGCCATCCCACAGACTCACACCCTGCCCCTCTTATTTTCAGCCACATGACTCTGAAGCTGCTGGCCTTGTTTATACCAGCTGGTGGTCCAAGTCCCTCCATCCCCAAATCGGTTCCTTTCCATGGGAACCGAGGTCTGCCTGTTCATGCCATCGATGGCCTTTTTGGTCATTGACTTGGTAGCAGCTCTTTCTTGGCAGGAGGCAACGTTAGCCCAGCAGGACGAACCTCAGCCATCAGCCTCGGAAAGGAAAAAGAAAGAAAAAAGTCAACATTGAGGCTATCTATTTATAATTGCCAGTCAAAACTGCAGAGTTGATCTTGGAAGTGGGGGGGGGGAAGAATGGGCTGGATAAATGGGGTATCCTGTGGGTTGCAGTCACTGCCCAGCTCTGTGGGTCCAGCAAAACCCCACCCATGATGCTCGGTGGCTGTCCATTGCTCGAGGGGAGTGTGATTGCTCACAATATTGCTTTCTGGAGGAAAGGTCCATCGTGGTGTTGTGAGAACAGACCCCCCCCCCCCAGGGTTGGCGCAGACTTTGTTGGGGTTTTGGGGGCTGGCCGTGCTCTGCCCTAGCCATGCCTGCAACGACTCTACCTTTTTTCCCCTGGCTTCCACAGCCACGTGCAACCACCATGAACTCTCCTGGCTCACAGCACACTGCTGCAGCCACGTAAAACTACCAAGCTTCCTTCGTGGCTCTCTAGCCAATGCTGAAACCACTAAGCTGTTCTTCCAGCAATGCAAGCCTGGACCATTAAAGACCCTTGCAATGTAGCACAGTGGCAACAAGAGGTTTGGCAATGGTAAAAACAACAACTCTGGTGAGGAAAAACACTTCTTGGCAAGAGCCACTGTTGGGAGCCTCCGCTCTGTACCCCATTTGTGGTTAATTTGGCCTTCCAGAAACACTTGCATTGCTATGCTCAATGGTCAGATGCACATAATGCTAGACCTGTACAGGTTTAGGGGTAAGACCAGAATGTAAAGCAATTTTTGACTCCATGTTAGATTTCAAATCCTGGGAGTTGGGCTGCTGTCCTGCAAGAAGAAAGGTCACAAAGGTGAGTCTCTTGGCACAGACCTTTGCAGACATTCCAAGGTCTCCCACCCTAAGGGTCTTGTTAATGCAAATCTGGTCTGACAAAAGGCTTATGCAATGACAAAGTCCTGCCTAAATTCAATCAGCCAAAAGTTTCCCCTCATCAGAATTCAACTGTAGCTGGCCACTCCTCAGGGTGATTTAAGGTACTTACTGTTATCAAATGTGTCAAGGGCTTGTCTGGTCTAAAATGTCTCCTATCTGCTTTTGTGTGCCAACCTATTGTACTCCTTGATCCTTCCTGGAGCCACAGTAGAGGGGGAGGGACAACCACAGGGAGAACCAGTCAGATGGCTCACATCCCAAATGGCCAATTACATTGGGCCAATTTCTTACTTGCTGTTGTCAATCTACATTTTGCATACTCAACTGTATAACTAACCAAACTCAAATGTACAATTTGCACAAGTCCTGTAGCTCCTTGGGGGGGGGGGCACAAGTTCTGTACCTCCTTGGAGGCTCAAGTTCTGTATCTCCTTGGAAGCAATGCTGCATCTTGTGTCTGTTTTGCTAATGTCCTACACATGAGTAAAATGTACCTTTTTCCAACAACAAAGTCCAGCTGGTATGTCTCTCTCTCTCTCTTTCTGTCAACGTTAAGCAATTGGTATGCTATAGCAGGGTCTGTGGGGCTTGGGTAGTTGCAGCAAGGACAGGGAGCGCACGTCAGGGTAACGAACCTTCAAACTCATGTCTCTTAAATTTAAAGGGACAGACCACGAGTGAAATCAAATTGGGACCTGATTTCCTCCAACTTCAGTGGGCTATAGGCAATGATGGATTGTGCAACCTCCTTACAAAGGTGGTGGGCTACTGTTACCGGGTGCAAGGGAGTGGCAACAGGATGCAAGCATCTTGTTGTCTCATGCCTCCCTGGGGCACCTGGTGGGCCGCTGTGAGATACAGGAAGCTGGACTAGATGGGCCTTTGGCCTGATCCAGCAGGGCTCTTCTTATGTTCTTATGTTCTTAATAAGCAGTGCATGGCGATGCAGGTTTACCCAGAAGTAAGTGCTAGTGTGTTGGGCGGGTCTTACTCCCAGGTAAGCAAGTATGGGATGGCAGCGAAGGCAAATAAATGATTTCGTGCCTGAAGTTTGGCATGGCGGTTTGCAACCATGAAAATTCAGGACTCTGCCCCAGGGGGCTTACAAGGTGACTCAAGACGGATAACATAAAGAGGGAAGGGGTGTATATTGCCCTAGTCAACATGCATCTTGACTGAGAGGGCAATCAGTGTTCGAGGGGGGCATCACATGCATTATAAAAGTATCAGAGCGCAGTCCTGACCTGGAGTTAGGCTGGCACAGTTAAGCCAGCAAAGTTTGGCTGGCAAAAGGGCCACCGTAAAGCGTGTTTGGACCCCTCTCGGAGTCAGAGAGACCAGCACACAGACGTGCGCCATCCTCCCTGACTCCAAGAGGGGTCCAAACACGCTTTACGGTGGCCCTGGTGCCGGCCAAACTTTGCTGGCCTAACTGTGCCGGCTTCACTCCAGGTTAGGATTGCGCTCTGATACTCTTCGAATGTACGTGATGCCACCCTCGTACATGCTTGTGCATAGAATGAAAAGACGAGTCCCTGCCCCAACAGGCTTACAATGCAGCAACTGACACCATGGAGGGAACAGGGATGGAGGTGAGAGTAAACTGAGGACCATCTGCAACAGTTTCAGACCCTCATCTTTGACTGTGTCTGGAGTGGGACGCAAGGTCTGCACGCCTGGGATTGGGTCTTTCGTGTCGTAACGCCCCTATTGTGTCTCGAACAGGAGGGCTGGCCAATGCCCCCCCCCGCGCCAGCTGTGATGTTGTGGTTGGCGTCGGTGCCCTTTGCCTCTCCAGCAATGCTCAGCAGGGGTGGGAAGGGGCGTCCGTGACACTGCTGAAGGTTCCCTCTGGAAACAGACGCTCTCTCGGCTCCCGTCGAAAGCGAGCGACTCGTGAGGCTGTTCTGAGCCGGGAGGGGCGCCGTGGGCTTTGTGCGAAGGAAAACCGAGCCCTGAGAAATTGGCGGCGCCAAGTGTGTGCTGCGGGTCTGGGGAGCAGAGCAGCTCCTTGGCTTCTCTTTGGTGGTGAATAATATTTCACTGCCAGACTGGAAGCCTGCTGGAAAGGCCGGCTTTGGGCCAAGTGCTCTGAGCACAGCCAGAGGGAGGGAGATCAGGGGCTTGCAAGCCAACCATGAGGCTGTGGCTCTGAGGCCGGAGCACCTGATCTGCTGGCCAAAGTCCCAGTGCCCGCCCCACCAACTCCCAAGGCAAGGAAGACCCCCACCTGGAACTCTTGAGAGCTGCTGCCAGTCTGTGCAGACAAAGCCCAACTTCGCTGGACTCAGCAGCAGTCACTTCTACTTTGGCACAGAACAAAAAGGTAGTATTACATAGCGGTTGGAGCAGGGCGGCTCACACACACACGCACAAGTCAAGTTCAAACCATAGGTGGGGTACGTTTGCAGTGGTGTAGCTAGCCCTTCTGGCGCTCAGGGCCATGACTCTCAACTTCACCCTCCGGATGTGCTTGACCTGGAAGTAATTGCAGGGACGTGATGATGTCACCGCCAATTCCTTCTGGGTTACGGCAGGCATGGAGTGGGTTGCACGCTGATCAGAGTGGCCGATGGCCTTTTTGGCAGGAAAAAAGCGACCGGCCACTCAGAGTGTCTTGCAACCACTCTGAGTGCCCACAAAAGGTGGCATGGAGGCCTTTTGACACCTCTGAAGGTGTGGCACCCAGGACTCTGAATGTCCTCCCCGCCTTAGTTATGCCACTGGATGTTTGTGCTCTGGCAGGTAAAATTCAAAAGGAGATTTCAGCAAAGTCTGAACAGCGAGAGGAAACCAGCCCTGCAGGCACAGAGTGCCTGGATCTCCCAGGAGAGCAGAGAAGCTTGCTTCCAAAAGCTTCTCTTCCCATCAACGCACGCTTCCTCCAGCCTCTGTCAGGCAGGCCAAGTGCAGCCTCGGCTGTCAGAACAGATCCTTTCCTCCTGCATCCAAGATGCTAGTCCCTGTCGGCACAGATTAGCTTCACTGCCGCAGAGGTGAAGGCGGCCACGGAGGCTCTTGGCCCACGTTTTCCTGCCTCCTCGGCTTCCAAAATGGAAGTCTTCGTGCTTGAGGGCAGACAAGCTGGCCCTTGTGAGGCAGACTAGCCAGGAAGGATTGGAGAAAAAGGCACCTCTAGGAGTGGTGGTTGTCTCAAATTTAGCACTGGGAGAGCAATTGCCTCCGTTTGTTCCAGCGTGGCATCCTTTCCAGTGGCTGTTTGCTGGGGCCGCTTGTATGTATTTTTGTGATCCCAAACTTTGGGGGGCAGGAAACCAGCTTCATGTTCTTTATTGCTTCCTAAACCAGCTTTCGCACTTCCTCTTGAGCTATACACTCTGTATAAAAAGCAGCATATAAATACTAGTAATAGATGCAGGGCCAGCCCATTCACGAGGCCAACTGAGGCATTAGCCTAAGGCAGCGTATTGGCAGGGGGCACCCTCCTCTGTCCACTCACTCAACTCCATTGTTACTTCTCCTCCAGCTTCCTAGACTGGAAATGAAAGAGGGGATGTAGCAAACGTGCAGAGGAGAGGAGAGTGGTGGGCACTCTAGGCCACCATTCTCCTCTCCTCACTTCCTTTCTTTCCACCTCTTCCTTTTTTCAGTCCAGGGAATGGAAGGCGCAGAGAAAGCCCATCACCAGTTAAGGAAGGACTGCATTTGGCAGCTGCCACAGATACCAGGAACCAATCCTGTGCATCCCATTGCAAGAATTATGACTTTGCACAGACCACCCAGTAACTTTTAACACAGCCCCTAAATTACAAGTGCTGGTTGGAAAATTAATTGAGCCAAGCTGTCATCAATTAACAGGCAAGGGCAACATTTGCAAGGGGGAATAGATTGAACTGTGGGAAGGGGGTGAATGATGGGGTTGTAATGACAAGACTGGGATGACAATGTACTGACAACGTCACCCCTTCCTTGTTCACCCATCTCTAGGTGGTTTGGGGTGACTCAGCATTTTACTCTGCCTCAGGGCGCAATCCTAAATTGTGCTGGAATGGTGAGGCCGGAGGGCTTCCAGGAGCACACAAGATGCCTGCATCCTGTTGCCACTCCTTTGCACCTGGCATTCAGAGAGATAAGAGGCTATCTCAAAAGCCGGAGGTTGCAGACGGTCATCATGGCTTGTAACCTGTGATGGACTTTTCTTCCATTGATCTGTCCAATCCTTATTGAAAGGTGTCCAGGCCAGGGGACATCACCACATCATGTGGCAAGGAGTTCCACAGAGGAATGCCTTCTCGCGTAAAGAAATGCTTTCTTTTGTCTGCTCTGTGCACTCCAGGGTTTCAGAGAGGGGTCTTTCCCAGCCCTTCCTGGAACTGCAGCCGGGACTTTCTGCCTGCAAACCCATCACTTGACCACTGAAGGACGGATTCTGCCTTGGCGTCGTCTGCTTCCCCCAGCCCATTCCTTGCTCTTGTTTTTCACTGTCACCAATCTGATCCTTGAACACAATGCTTGTTTGTCTCAGGAAATATCTGTCAGGAGTTTCCTTGCATTTGGGGTCGTTGACACACGCCCCAGAGAATCAACACCACACCGGCATCCTTTTGGGCTGCGTCACGTTTCCCGGCAGAGCAGAGCCACTTGCGGCTGCAGCGTCCGAGAAGGAGAACAATGCCAGGGGACTCGAAGCTGCCCGCCAAGTGACCTGCGGATGCTTTGTGTGGCCACCCAGATTCCGAGGATGTTTGCACCATACCTTTTTAAGCTGTCGGCACTGACAGTACCCCAAAAGCTGGAGCTGTAGTAGCTCTGCTTTTCACACAAGGATGCCCCGGCTGCTGTTCTTAGCAGCATCTCCAGGCAGGGCTTGAGGAAGATCCCTGTCTGAAATCTTGAGCAGCTGCTGCCAGTCAGTGCTGCGCAACGCTGGGTTAGACAGGCCAGTGGTCAGACTCAGCATGGCAGTGTTCGATGTGCGGCAAAGCGCACACCAGATGGGGCTTACACCCCATAGTTTGGGTCAACAAAACTCAATGGAAGGCAGCTTCCAATGAGCCTGCCTGGCTTTAACCAGCCAAGTCCATGCCTCAAAAGGGTACCCAATCTATAGGATCCATAGAACTCCTTTTTTTCTTCTTGACTTAAACCCTTCCCCTCTTGAGTTCTGCCAAGCAGAGGGTTGGGAGTGTTAAAACAGATAAAAGGAAGTACTTTTTTACCCAGCGGGTAGTTAATCTGTGGAACTCCTTGCCACAGGAGGTGGTGATGGCATCTGGTCTTGATGCCTTTAAGAGGGGATTGGACGGATTTCTGGAGGAAAGGTCCATCATGGGCTATAGGCAATGATGGATTGTGCAACCTTCTTACAAAGGTGGTGGGCTACTGGTATCGGGTGCAAGGGAGTGGCACCAGGATGCAAGCATCTTGTTGTCTCATGCCTCCCTGGGGCACCTGGTGGGCCGCTGTGAGATACAGGAAGCTGGACTAGATGGGCCTTTGGCCTGATCCAGCAGGGCTCTTCTGATGTTCGTATGTTCTTCAGCAGGTCAGACATTAAGCAGGTTGAGTGCGCTCTCAGGGTCTATTAATTACAGGCTTCCCCTGAACTCAAGTCTGCAGTAGCACCCAATATGCAAGTGGGTGGGGGTGGGGTGGGTGCCAAGGACCCCCCCCCCACCTCGCGCGCAACCTGGCGCCAGCTCTGCCTGCCAAACTCCCACTGTTGGCTTCTCACTTTGTTCCGGAGATCTAAGGAGCGCGGCCTTGATTTTCCGTTGCATCCTTGGGGCACTGCCCCCCTCCGAAACCACAGGAACATGACTCGTCCCTGGGAGCGCAGAGGTGCCAACGGTTTCTTAGCAGCGCGGTTGCAGAAAGGCAGCCTTGCAGTCGAGAGGCTTGGCCGGGTTCCCAGGAAGCAATTATGGGGGGCTGCCAACATGGAGAGCGTTCCCTGAAAGAATTCGCTCTGCTACGTGTTTATCGGGAAATCTTTGCACGGCCTTCGGGCGATGCCTGAAGTCACTGTCGGCTTCTGGAGTAAATGGGGCACCTTTCCTGGGGGTGGGGGGGTGGGCTTGGTTGTATAACTTTGGGTGGGGCACCATAAGCAAGCCCCCCCACCATTAGAGCTGCCAACTCCAACTGCAGCTCATCCTGGGTCCTTCCCCCGCCCTCCAACATGACCCCAGGCTAGACTCCTTGGACAAGCAATACCTTCAAAAGTTGGGATGAATGCCAGAATGTAGCCCAAAAACAGCAGCACCCCCTGGCAGTTTGGGAGGGGATGTGGTAGTGCCCCTGTTTTGCATGCAGAAGGTCCTAGATTTAATCCCTGGCACCTTCAAGCAGAGGTGGAAAAGACCCCCGTCTGAAACCTTGGACTGCTGCTGCCGGTCAGTGCCCAGCAATGTTGAGACTAATGGCTTGGCTCAGCCCAAGGCAGTCTCCTATGCTGGGGTGGAGGTCATCGTTCAGCTGCAGAGCACCTGCTAAGGATGCTGGGGGACGGTACCAGGTTCAATCCCTGCCATCCCCAGATAGGATGGGGAAATCCCTTTTCCTGGAAAGCTCCTGCCACCCAATGTGGCCAATTAGATCAATGGTCGGATGTTACAAGGCAGCTTCCCTTGTGCTCCAGTAGAGTTGGCTAGAAGATAACTGACGTCTGAGGATCGGAAAGGTGAGTCCGATACTTGGGGCTGGCCCAAGACCCCTTGTGCCAAATGCTGCCCCCTGGTGGTGCCCTGGTCTTCTGCTGCTCCTAGTCCCTGAATACGAAAAGTGGGACGGGGGTGGGTGGGGTGGGGGTTAAGGCATATTGACAGACTAGCCCTCCTCTGCACCATCCTTCTTCCTTGTCCATTCCAGGGATTGAGAAGACTGAGGCCATAGGCAGATGGAAAGGAACACCCCCCATCTGTTACCTGATGCAACTGTCTCAGCCGGCCTCCTGATGAGCCGGCTCTGCAGATCCAACCACTGTGAGGTGTCCTCTTTGGTTCCATATAAGAGCCTTGACTTTCCAGGGTTGCAAAGATACCTGTCTTTTCTGTTTTAAAGCCCCCCTTCTTGAGCCAAGCAAACAGCTGACACCATTCAAATCTTGCTCCGTGTTTCCTAACCACTGGCCAGATCCAGTATTTATCCAGGTGGCAGCAGTTGGTCTCCCTTAACCCTCTGGGTATAAGGCAAACAGGTTGTAGCCTTCCAGACATCCCCACTTTTGCTTTGACAGCCATGATAACAAATAAATCAGCATCAGAAGAAACAACCCCCACCGAGATGAATGAAAGCAGAAGCTACGTCAGGGGTCCAGAAACAAACTCCGGATGTTGGAGCTACAAAGGAGTCAAACCGAGCTCTTTGTTCTTGCCCTTGGTCCTTGCGGGTTATTGATCTCCCTCTCTTTATTCTCCCAATGGGAACGGCAAGGATTTGGGTATTAAATATGTGAGAAAGGCAGCACATGACCGACCTTGTCTAATCATTCAACTATTTATGGCTCGAAACTCAGTGGAAAAATCCAGCGCTTTAAATTTAGATTGTTGGGGAAAAAACACCCCATAATCTCTCTCTCTCTCTCTCTCTCTCTCTCTCTCTCTCTCTCTCTCTCTCTCTCTCTCTCTCTCTCTCTCATCCTTGCGGAGAATGTAGAAATAAAACAGCTCACAAGGTTTTCATTGCAAAATGGAAAGGGATCTCCCTTTTCTCTCACCTGGCCTTTCTTACCCTGAGGCCATTCTGAGGACTGCAGAGGGACTGTCAAATTATCCCAGTAAAAGGTGGAAGGCCGGCAGGTGGAAGGCAGGGCAGAGTTACTATCCCCTCTTAGAGGTCAATTGGCCGGAGGCAACAGCAAAGCAATGAAACAGGGAGAGAAGCTGGAGGAAATTTCATCTGTGAATGGGCTTCTAAGATGCTTTAGGGCACAATCCTAACCTGGAGTTAGGCCGACACAGTTAGGCCACCGAAGTTTGGCAGGCACAAGGGACACCGTAAAGTATGTTTGGACCACACTCGGAGTCAGGGAGTTTGGCGCACGTCTCTGTGCTGGGCTCTCTGACTCCGAGAGTGCTCCAAGAATACTTTATGGTGTCCCTTATGCCAGCCAAACTTAGCTGGCCTAATTGTGCCGGCCTAACTCCAGGTTGGATTGCACTCTGAATTATCTGTATTTATTCCTCATAGCACACTAGCTGTTTTCCCACCCCACAATAGTATGTCGCAGCCCACCCCAGAAATAGTTGATCTGGGAGCATGATTGATTCCCACTTTGCGCATGAAGGGTGTGAAAGCTTAAAAACTGAAAAAGCAGCTAGCCTCTTCGGCAACACACAAACCGCTGGCCTCTTCAGCAGCACATAAGCACGTCCGTGTTTTTGCAGCCTGGCCAGGAGGAGCCTTGTTCAGCCAGATACAGTCAGTCAGTCCTCATTATCCGCTAGGGTTAGGTTCCTGGAAATCCCCACAGATAGTGAATTTGTAGATACTGAATCATTGATCCTATGAGATCCATAGGGTTAGGTATAAGGGGTATCTTATCTGGCATCAGAAGTATCCAGCAGAGACCCGCAGGAAGCCAGCAGAGTGCAGCAGGAAGTGCCAAAAAATCTCTGAATGCTGCAGAGGCTTCAGGAATCTTCCAAATGGCACCTGTGACCAGCATGGACATGGCCGGTGGATTCACTCCAGAGTCTGCCATTCTCCATTTCTAACCCACCAAAGGGTTAGCTCTGGCTCCAGTGAAATCTTGCCATTTTCCATCCTCGCTCAATCTGGAATCTGCCAGGGCTGCCCTGATTGGGCAGACTGCACCACCTTGACCCATCTAGAGAGCCAGCAGTTTTTCAGCTTAACCCTCAGCCACCACGTCTTGAAATTGTGCTTGGTTTCACGTATCCCGATCCTTGAGCCAAGTCCCGATTCCAGACATTTTCATGTTAAATCACTCCGCTGGACAGCAGGGAGGACCTCAACAGGAAGTGTTTCCTGTGGGCTGCTACACTCCTGGCAAGGCTGAGCAAGTTCCTGAGCAAATTTTGCAGCC
>JAJKFI010000061.1:1767207-1827409 GCA_029204185.1 Lerista edwardsae | reverse complement strand
CCCCCCACTCTCAAGGGCAGCCGCTTTACTTTGCAGCCCGGAAAAAGGAGGTTTGCAGCTTGCTTGCTCCAGGCTTATGCAAAGCTGAGAAGGGGCTGCGATGGTGTTCTTGTCTTCAGCCCTTTGGATCCGGCGTCGTCTGAATGACCGCATGTGGCGCAAGCTAGAGCTGCTCCAGTATGCCCGGGTAAGCACGCAGGATCGGGCCCCGAAAGCCCCTCCCACCCAAGAGCCCCAAAGCGAGAAAACAGGTCCCTGCCCCAAGCAGCTTGCAATCTTTAAAAAAAGTGACATAAAGGAGACGATGGAGGAAGCAGAGGAGAGCGGTGACAGTGTAAATGAAGGCGTTTCAATGTACTCTCGTATTTAGGCCTAGCAGTGGCGTTTCTACGGGAGGAACGGACAAAATACTACGTTTCGCAGGAGCCTGAGCTCTTGTGTGGTGCGGCCCCTCCCCTAGCCTCCAGAGCGATTGGTGGCTCAGACTGCTGGCTCAGAGGCTTTGCTCTCTGAGCCGCGAATGGCTCTGGAGGCCAGGGGAAGGGGCCATGTTACACAGGAGCTAAGGCTCCTGAAAAACTTAGTGTTTTGCCCCCTCCCCTCATAGGAACGCTGCTGAGGCTTAGGGCCCAATCCTATCCAATTTTCCGGCACGGATGCAGCCACAATGCAACCCCAAGGTAAGGAAGTAAATGTTCCCTTACCTTGAGGAGGTTGCTGTGACTATCCCTCCACTGCAGGATGCTGCTCATACCCAGTTAAGTGTGGATGCACCAGCGCTGGAAAGTTGGATAAGATTGGGCCCTTAGTTGCAGGGGTGGGGTGAAGAGAAGGCTCTTCTATATTTCAGAAGCCATCGTCCGCTTCTATTTAAAATGGATCGTGACTTCTTTTGTATTTCTTTTCTACTTAGCACTTCCGTGGGCGGAAAAACCGTTGTTACAGCTTGGCCGTCCGGGCCGTCCGGAGAGCGTTTGTGTATGCCACAAAAGCCAGAAGCTTGAAGAAGAGAGACATGAGAGAGGTAATGCTGAAAGCAACAATGCGTGCAAGGGTTTTGTGCTCTAAAGGCAGCCACCACCCCCAGTGCCTTCTCTTAGGGGTTCCAAGCTCTAACCCAGGGGCCAAATCTGGCCCACCAAAAGGTTGTATCCAGCCCACAGCAACTTAAAATTGTGGACATTTGTACTCACTATACATTCTTAGTTTAAGCATGGCATTGTTTCTTTGTAAATGCCACATTTCTCTTTTGTACTGAATCATATCATGCTGATTAAAAAAAGATCCAAGTAAAATTCATTCATTCATTCATATAACAGATCTTTTTTTTGCCTACAAAAATGTGTAAAATATATGATGTGACCAGTGGTGTCATCTAAATGATTTAAGAACAGGTACTCACTTTTGATTGGCATGTGTCAGGACCCGCCCACCAGAAGTGATGTCATAAGCCGGAAGTGAGGTCGTGGCAGGAAGTGACATGAAAAAAGCCCTTTTTTAGGCCTCAGACAATTTTAAACTGACCCAACAGTTGTAACAGTATTCCATAGCACCCCCAGAACATGTTAAGGAGGCCTGGCATCATGTTAAAGTAACCCAACAGTTCCAAAACCCCAGAGCAGCTCATTTTTCAGTGGCAAGGCAAGGCTCCGCTCGCTGCCTGCCTGCCTGGCTCTGAGAACGTGCTGGCAACTCAAACGTGCAGGAAATTCAAACGTTGCAGGGGGCGGAGTTGGTGAATGGGCGGGGCCAGCTGTAATCCTAGGAACCAGTACTCGCGTACCCCCTGCATGACATCACTGGATGTGACCTCAAAACATAAATGTTTAGAGATCCATGTCTTAAGGCAATAGATCTCAAGTGGCAGCAAGTTAGGTGAGAATTTTATTCACTTCATTCATTGCTAATTAATTATTCTTATGGAACAGCCAAAACTGCATTTTTGTGTAGTGGTGGGACATTTTTTCCACAGCAAAAGGTGGTAATAGAAAAATGCTTTTTGTTACACTTGCACACAAACCTCCTGCTTCTATATCACAGGCAGGCTAGGGACTGGCCTGGATTCAAAATTCACTTTGGCATTGAGTCTGGAACACAGTACCTATCTGTAAAATGGGTATATTAGGGCCCAGTCTAACTTTGTTTGCTGCTGGTTAGTTCCTGCTATGCTATTCTTTTCACTGGTTTGTTTTTCTTTTGACAATTGGTGTGTGTGCGCGTGCATGTACAGCAAAATAGAAGAGCACGGTGTACACAGTTTTCAACCCGTTTCATCTGAATCTCTCTGCTTCTGCTTTCAGCTGTGGATTACCCGAATCGAGGCGGCATCTCTTGAACACGGCGTGAAATACCACGTCTTCATGAGTGGTCTATATAAGGTGAGTCCCTCTCTCGGAGGTGGTTATCTTTTATCTCTCTAGCATTGCTGCCCCCATATAAAGCCTACGCAGTTTGTGAGCTGTCAGAGTTTCGTGTGGGCAGGCAGCCCTTCTGTGGCAGCTGAGCTGGGGGCTTGAGAAGTGGAGCACGTCAGCTATATGCCAGGAACTGCAGTGGAACTGGGGGCGGATGAGCTTGTGTCAAACACCTGGCAAGGCTATCACACGCTGGCCTTTTAACTTAAGTTTTAGTTGGCTCCTTTTTGTAATTATCGTGATAGGATTCCAAACAAAAGAGAAATGTGACATTTGCAAAGAAACAACACCATGCTCAAACTGAGAAATAATATATACGTATAATGAGTAAAAATGGTTAAAATGCCAAATATTTTAAGTTGCTGTGAGCTGGATAAAATCTTGTGGCAGGTTGGACTTGGCTCCCAGGCTGTAATTTGGAGACTCCTGCTATAGCCTGATGCTTTGCATTTTTTGAACATTGTGCTGTTTCAAGGGGTAGAATTTTGAGAGTAAATGAGGTTCTAAATTTCCTCCTCTGAAAAAAATTGTTCTTTGATTTGAAGCAGAAGCTGCTGCTGATATCCTGACAGCTCTTGACTCTTTTTCCTTCCATTTCCAGAGTCAGGTAGAGCTGAACCGGAAAGTACTTGCCGATCTAGCCATCTACGAGCCCAAGACTTTTAAGTCCTTATCTGCTTTGGCCAAAAGGAGAGGAGAAGAAGGCCTTCTTGCTGCCCGAGGAAATGGAAAGGAACCCGAAGGGATATTTTCACGCCTTCTCAAATATTCCTGAAGCCACATGTTCTTGCTTATTTGTTGAGCTGCACTAACGTTAAAAAAGGATGCTATTTTTTTAATTAAAAAAACGAGAAAAAGCAAAATGTTTCCCTCCATTTGTGAAGAGAAGAAAATCTACAAGTTGAGATGTTTTGGGCTGTGCCTTGGTGGAGTGCCGTGAGAGATCACGCTTTTGTGCTGTCTTTCTTCCAAGAGATGTGGATGATAACCTGGGCGACAAAAAACTCTTGTGTAGGTTTTCATAATTGTTGTGCCTTCAAGGAAAAATGGACAGGCCCCATTGACTCCCCCCAAAGCTGCCATGCACAAATGTTATAGGAAAAGGGCTCTTTAACCCCCTCGGCTCCAGTGTGGGCAAGAAAGGCTTTTGCAGAATCTTCTGTGAGGCAGCTCATCCACATATTTCCCTTTGTCTCTGTTTGTGAGCAAAACTGATGGAGCCCATTGCCGGTTGCTCTGCTTGAGAGAAAATTTCGGAGGCACATGAGGCTCATGGCTTCTGCCAAGACCTCTCCTGCTGTCCATGGTGCAAGACGATGCTTTAAAGAGCCCTTTGCCCATGGCTCTGCTTGGGAGAAAGTCTCGGAGGTCCATAAGGCTAATGGCTTCTGTTGTGGTCCCTCCGGCTGTCCAAGCTGGTTTGAAGAGCCCTTTGCCCATGGCTCTGTTTTAATGGCTGAAAATGGTCTTGGAATGTATTAATTCAGAAGCAGAGAGATGTGTATTTCTGGACAATTTAAAATTGTGATTTTTATTTTTATTTCCTTGGGGGAAAAAACCCTGTTCCCTGACTTGTGTGTGTAAAATGAATAACCACACTTGAGAGTTAACATGGAACTTTGAAAGTCAAGGATTGCAGTTGTGTGTCAAAATTCGTAATTTTAAAATACTGTAGTCTGCTTTAAAACCAGCCGCCTTAAATTCTCAGGCCTGAGCCAAAGAATGGAGGGAAGAAATATTACGTCAGGTCTTAACTTGAAAGAAGGCTTCGGCCTAGTCTCTCCCTGAGGTGGTCAACGTGTGTGGGCTGAACTATTTCGAATTGTGGGGGGGGGGGAAGACAGCATTTCTTAAAAAGTCTCTTCAGTTAGAAGTGGTGAAAGAAAAACTCCATCCTAGTCTTTTCACTGTCACATTGTTTTCTACACTGTTTTCTAGTGTTTTCACATTGTTTTCTACACTAAGGGCTTTTCAACCACGGGAGCCCCCTAAAGCTTGAAATGGTATATCCCATACAAAGCGGTCGACCATCTCGAGATAACTTTTCAAGCGGTGGGGGGGGGGGAAGAGATATCAGCATACGTAATGCATGCCGGGAAGCTATTTTTTCCTCTTTCTCCCCCCCCCTCGTTCGAAACTTGAAAAAAAAAAACCTGAATTCCCCGTCTTTGCGTCACAAGGAGGGGAAAAACAGGCACAGCCAATAAGAGTAAGGCGCCTCGTTGTGGCTAGCCAATGGGAAGGCGGCGGAAACAAAAGGCTCGCGGCAGGCGGAAGCTGCGGGAGAGAGGGCGTTAGTCAGTTTGAGGTGAGGTCGCGACGTCGTTGTCGGCCAGACAAGATGGCGGCGGCGCTAATGGCGGCCGCGGGAGGAGGAGCAGCTATGGTGGCGGCGGCGGCGGGTTGTGTGAGCGCCCTGGGTGGCGGCGGCTCGGGGTCGTCGTCGTCGTCCTCTGGCGGCTGCCCCGCGGCGGCTCCGGCGCTCCCTCCGCCCCCCGGCGCGGTGCGCATCGGCGACCGGCTCTACTCGGGAGTGCTGATCACGCTGGAGAACTGCCTGTTGTCGGCCGACGCCCTGCGCTTCACCCCGTCCATGGGCAGCGGCCTGGACGTCGAAACCGAAGCGCAGCTCCGAGTCACCGGCTGCGAGCTCATTCAGGCCGCCGGCATCCTCCTCCGCCTCCCTCAGGTATGAATGAGGAGCCGGCTGGCTTAGGCCTCTCCTCCCGCACTAGGCCCAGGAAGCGGGGGGAGGGGTGGCGTTCGGCTCCCGGCTCCCGTACGGTATTGAGTGTTAGAAAGGAATTAAAATGTGTATGCGTATGACGGGCGTGTGTGTGTGTGTGTAAATATTTGTGTGGGTGCGTATTTATCTGAAGGGTTTGGGTTTTTACGTATTGTGATCATATTCTATTTGCTATTAAAATCCCTGTAAAATTATGTATTAATAGTAGGTGTGTGTGTAAAATTTTGGACTGTAATGGCACCTACTTCTGAGTAGAGGCGCATAAGATTGGGCTCTAAGACATTGTACTTTAGTACTATTGATACAAAATCAAATAGAATTACTGTATTTACTAACAAAATGGGTGGTAATCGTTTTTAATGAAACTATCAGTCTTGTTGATAGTTCTTGTTTGAATAACTATTTTTTGCCCGATTGAAAGGATAAGCAAGGCAGTTAACATCTTAAATGGCTGCGTTTGGTTAGTTATAGTAAATACCTGTTTTGCCCCCTCGCTTGCTGGCCTATTAAAATGATAAACAATCCAAATGACTTGCCTCTGAAAAGAAGCTAAACTTGTAACAATGACACTTTTTTGTTTAATACCAGTAGTGAAAAATAGTCTTTATTATGTTGTTTACTCACTCCCCATTTCTGCCCCACTGAATGGATAATTGAGACTAAAATAGTGCCTTTAATAAAAATAAAAAATATACTTTAAAAAATATCCAAATTCTGCCTTATCTATTTACAAAAAAAAAAATAGAAATATAGTAAGGGGTCTCAAAGCGGTTGTTAATAATCAAGGTAGCTTATACAACAGTTTTTTAATTGTCTGTTACCCTACTTTAGACTAAAAACATAGTAGCTGTCTAAGGAAGGCAAGAACCTAAAACAGCCTAGTTATTAACAAAGCCAGCGTGAAACAGACAGGTTTCAACTACTTATTTACAGTAGCAATACTGCATAAATGACCGACAATAAATGTTGTCACAGCCCAGTCCTAACTTGAAATCGGCCAAGAGACCTGGCCGATTTCAAGTTAGACCCGGCCATAGCCAGCACAAATTAGGAGGTGGATGCTGTGGAACTCTGGGTAATAGTATATATTTCCCCTTCCCCTGTGTTGTGCAGCAGCCACCTCAGTGGGGCCACTCGGATCGCCAGCAAAATTGCTGGCTCAAATCCAAGTGGCTTGGGTAAGGCCAACCCAGCCAGGGGTTAGGATATGGCCTAGGTCGCCCAGGCTGGTCCCACCCCCTTCCCTGGCTTGCCCTTTCCCATCTTGACCCCCCCGCCAGACTCCCCCGCCCTGCAAAAAAAAACAACCCACACTACCTGCCTCAGCCGGCACAAAACTAGCCCCTGTGGGCCCAGGATCTGGTGTGCATCCTTGTGCCAGCCTCCTTGATTTTGGAGTAGTTGTGAACATGCTTTACAGCACCTTCACAACACTCCCAGGCCAGCACAAGGGATTTGTGCCAGCCCATCATGAAGGTAGGATTGTGCTCTCAAAGGCTCAACATAGGAAAATGTTCTGAGTAAATGACCCTCTGTTCTCAAAAGGACACAAATTAAAAAAAAACACGTTTAGAAGGTGAAAGGTTCGAGAGAATCTTGTAATGGGGTGATGTGATCAACTTACTTTTTAATGTATTTTGAGTGAAGTGGAGTGTGGGGCTCTGGGAAGTGCAATGAGAGAGTATCAGAGAGAGACCTTAGAATTTAAAAAAAACCACCTTGGAAGGGAGCTAGAAGTATTGTGGGGAAGGGGTTTATAAAAGGAACAGCCAGAGAGCTTTGTTTTTAAAAAAAACCCACAAGAGAGATTGCCTCACCCCTCTCTGGGAGGGAATCTTGTACATACAGCACAGCCTGCCAAAAGGCTCATGTAATCCTATATTTATATTGTGTTCCCATCACACTGGTCGTCACTGACCATGCCTCTCTTGATAACCAGGACTCCGGATTCTCAGGTGAGATTTTGTTGAGAGGATCCCTAAACAAGTTGAAGGTGCAGTGAGAGAAAATGTGTGTTGTGGGCAAGATTGTTTTCTCATTTTCAAAAACTAAGAGGAGGAATGGAATGTGTTTGAATTGGGGCCTGGGTAAGGGGGAGGTCTATTTGTGGCACCCTGGACTCCTGGGTGTATAGTAAGGGTTTGAGGAACTTGAGACCTAGTAGAGACCCTTGGAGCAACCTCTTTGTTTGGGTTTTTCCTGTATCTAGGCTTTTGTTCTTCCCCCTGGGCAGATGGCACCCTAGAACAAAGAAGCTCAGGCTTCCAAACATAATAGGATCTTCAGATCCTCATGGAGATCCTGTGGGCTTGAGTTTGTTGCTGTTGGAAAAAGGGAGAAAGACAAGGGGAAACAACCCGCTTTGTTTTGTGGCGGTCCCTGGGCTCAGCCCAGCTGACGGTCTGTTCCAGGAAGCGGGTGATGTAACAGGCTTGCCCGGAAATGACAGCTTTCCCCCTCCTTTGCCTCTGCATGTGTGCGCGCGTGCTCGCACACATACGCAGTCCTCCCTGGCATTCCTACTGGTTGAAAGGGATGTCTTGTTGTGTTCGGACGCAAAACCGGGTTGTTGTTTTGCAACTTTCCTCTGAGGTAGAGATAATGACTCGTACTTTAGGGCTTGATTGTTTCACCTCACTATTAAAGACTTCCTGTATTCTTCTATTTTGGTTTCCCCTTCAGGGCTGCCTGTGATACAATCTGTCCTCACAGTTTGGCTTTTTGAAGGATTTTTTTTTTTAGCTTTAAAGAAGCTGAAAATAAGAGAGCAGAAAGAAATGAGGTGTCTTGGGTGAATAGAGCAGCTGAATCAGGCAAAGCTGTAACTGGTACTAAGGTTTTAAGTTTGAGACTAAAGAAATATTTTGAATTCCTAGCTTGCTTTTCAGCCAATGGTAATGATGGTTGAGCGTTAGCAACACTTCAGATACTGTAGAACAGTGTTTCCCAACCTGTGGTATTCGTATCACCAATAAAACTTCAGGTGGTGTGTGGTGGTACCCATGGGACTTCCAGACCCTGTTGCCTCGCAGTGAGACCAGCAGTGCAATGTAACAAACGATGATAGTAGGCTCATCTTAGCAGGCAGAGCTCCAGTGTGCACTTCTTGTGTGCCCGAAAAGGCTCTCCCATCCATCCTGAGCTTCTTACCAGTGCTTGTCACATTACATCTGGACTCCTAATCTGGAAGTAAGTGGTTATGATATCACCAGTTACTTTCAGTGTTACTTCCAGTAGGTGGACAATGCAAAATGGTACAGCAGGATACAAACCGAGAAACATTGCTGTAAAAAATGTGCTGTAGATAAGCCTTCATTATATTTATAAAGGCGTTGTCAACTTTCCAACTCTTACCAGTTGGAGCACAGAAGAGTTTTGTATATTTCTCCACTGAAACCTTTTCTTGTGGGGGGGGATTCACTTTTCTTGCTTTGGGGGAGATGTAGATTTTATAGTTCTATGGTTTTATTTCTATTTTTTATTTATTTTAAAGACTTATTAGCCACCTTGAATGCCTTTTGGGGAGAAAGGTGAATTATGAGTTGAATTAATAATGATGATGTTGAGCAGCTTCAGGCATTCAGATGTTCAGCACTTGGTGAGTTGCTGAAACCTGGAGAGTAATTGGGCTTGGAGCTGATATGACTAGGGGTTTTCAGAGGCTCAATATCCACGTCTTGTGATAGAGTTGGTCGCTTATTAAATGGAGAGCTTGGTAACTGGTTCACATCAATTACATAAGTGAACCCTCAATTTAACAGACTTCAGAAACCACCTACATTTTCTGCTCTATTAAAAGTAGTCGTACTTTGGTACACCTGTGCCTCTGACGTCAGTGCATTCAGATTTAACAGACTTTCAGCATTCATGGACACCCCTTCCCCCCATTATCTGTTAAACCAGTGTGGCTGCTGCATTTACTTCTGATTAAAAAACACAATTTTCAAACATCCCTTGTAATATGAAATCTGCCTCTCTTTTTTTGTAGGTTGCCATGGCTACTGGGCAGGTGTTATTTCAACGTTTCTTTTATACAAAATCGTTTGTGAAGCATTCCATGGAGGTATGAAATTGGTTACAAACCTAACAAATGTAAATTCTGTCCTTGTATTGCAATTTCTGCTTTGTATCCCCATTTCTGATTTCCCCTAGATATTGCTTGAGCTCATTTCCTACTAAGCACATATAAGATCAGTCTATCTGTGATGCACTAAAGACAATACTCCTCCTTAATACAGCTGCTCTGAATTTTAGAATTAAGTCTACACCACTTTTCAGACAGAGCTGGCACTGAAAACATCATTTTCATAAACAGAAAAAGTCACAAAGACTGCCATTATACTTAAAGAACAGTAGGTGCATCAGTTCTAGCCCAACAACAGGCAGAGTAGGCTGAGACCTCCAACATCCTGCCGATAGGCGTCAATAGTTTCTCCTCTGCCTGTTTGGAGGGGATCACCTCTGAGCTGGAAGGAGATTTCATTGTTGTGTGTGCTTCCTCTTCAGCACGTCTCAATGGCCTGTGTCCACTTGGCATCCAAGATCGAAGAAGCACCTAGGCGCATAAGGGATGTGATTAACGTATTCCACAGACTTCGATATCTTAGAGAGAAAAAGTAAGTGTGGAATGTCGGGGGAGGAGTTATGTCAAACTTGAAACATTTGTGTCACCTGCTTAGTTTTTAGGATGCAGTGGGATGCAAGTCATAAAGGCCAGTAGCTTGGGGTGGGGGTGGGGGGCAGGGTTTGGTGTTCAAAGTAGAACTGAAGGGGCCAGTGTGCCTTGTCATTCCCAAGCTAGGAGGCCTCTCCATGCATTCCATTGCTTAAGAACATGTGATTGCCCGACTGGAGATGAATCTTGCTACAAATCTGAACAGCAAAAATGGCTAATAGCTAGGATTAAAATGGAGGGACTTCCTGTTATGGCTGCTGTCTCCTTCTGGTTTATTTGTTGGTTATTCCTTCTGATGCTGTTGGCATCAAAATCCATTGATTTCCCAGGCAGCTGAACTTGTATGCCTCCATGGTGGTTGCTCCATTTCCGTTTGGGCTGACATTTCTGATGCCCTCCACTTCCTCTCCCAAACAGGAAGCCTGTACCTCTAATACTGGATCAAGAGTATGTTAACTTGAAGAACCAGATCATCAAGGCTGAACGGAGAGTCCTGAAGGAGTTGGGGTTCTGTGTGCACGTGAAGCATCCTCACAAGGTTGGTGTTGTCTCTTTGTGAAATGTAGTTCTGAAAGCCGCTGTGTTTCCAGAGTAGCCGTAACGGGCAAGTGTGTGGCCTGTGCTTAACGGAGCTGACCCGTGGTTAATGGCATCTGCTGTCTCTGTTTCTCATTTCAAGAATCACCTGTTAGTTGGCCGTGTCTCATTTGCTGAGTGAAGACTTTTAAGTGCTGCTTAAGACTTAGCTGAACTTGGCTTTCCCACTCCCAAGTTCTTAGCATGAAAGCAGCTTATTCTTGTGCAAGCAGGTAATGGGTGTGCCTCCATTGGGTGGTGTATAACACAGTGGTGGGGGGCTTGGTCTGCTAATACTTGGTCCACTCATCCGCTGGCATAGTCTAGAAAGAGCTGGAGTAGTTCAGAGTGCTGCTTTGGCATAAAGGTGGTAGACATAAGTACTTTCCTCTCCCCCTCTTCTTTTCCTGCTCTTTTTACTTTTGTGTAGTGTCCTTTATGCCACAAATGTGTAGCTGAACACACCATTGCCATGAGGTTACTTGGTTGTATCCAGGTGCAATCAAGCCAGCTACTGTGGGGAGTAGGGACACGTGGTTTTAGCTGGTTCTGGCTCCTGCTTCTCTAGTGGCTACTTGCTTTGGCGAGTGTCTTGCCAGGCACAGATGCTCTTCCAGTGATTCCCAAAAAAGCCGCTCTGGTTTTACTCTCGGTCAACTGTGCTAGGAAGTAGCAGCAGCCTCCTGCAGAGGCAGCTTAAAATGTGGGGCTGACATTTGTACCCCAACTAGTCTCATGTGTTGCTGCCACCCTCTGGTCATGCATGCACAGATGCTCTCTACTGCCAGTGGTGCTTGTGCTGCTGATGGGCCACTCGGGCCCTCCTGACTTCAGAAATTAACTGCCAGCACCAGTTTCCTTGAGGTGTTCCAAGTCATGTACTTGAGAGAGTGTTTCACTTTTAAACTTGGGAGATCTGGATTCAGACCTCGTGCCACCAGCAAGTTGCCTAGCTCTCTAGGTGCTGCCCCTCAGGATAATGTGCCTCCAGGATGAAATGTGACCACAGTGCTGACCTTAAACTCATTTCTTTAAAGGGTGGCATTGAAAGGTGGCAGACCTACTACTGGATTAATGGAACCCATAGTTGACAGCCTGGTGTCAAACCAGAAGTGTGAATTCTGCAGCAATATCTTAGGCTTGTGGCAACCAGTAGCGCAGATGTAGTCCTTGGATTTCTGGTTTAAGTCTTGCTTTGTCAAAACCTTTTTGGAGGCTCTGCTTCCTGAATTGGTTCCTTCTCATTCAGCTTTGCTTCTTTCTTCCTCATGGTCTTTTGTTCACATTTATTTAGTAGTGTGCTTGTAGAGAACAGTCTGTGCCCATTTCCTCTTTTCCTTGGCCAATTATGGCCTTTATACATTGAGGCAAACACTCAGGAGAAAGTCATTTCACCCCTTTAAGGAGAATTTCTAGGCATGTTAGAAGCAACTGGCTGGCAGATGAGAATGATCCAGTCAGTGGTCCACAGCTGCACACATTGGGGAAAAGGCTCTGTGCGCTGCTTCTCTGCCTCCACCTGCTAGCTGTCTGTAGGTGCCATGGAGGCCTGCAAGGATATCAGTCCAGAGTAGAATAATCTGGGTTGCGAGGGCACCCACCCGTTTGAATTGAAACCTCTGTCTGCAGCTTGGCCACCCGTATAACTCGATCACCCTATCTTCCAGATTATCGTTATGTACCTTCAGGTATTAGAATGTGAACGTAACCAACACCTGGTCCAGACCTCATGGTAAGTTGCTGTTTCTTGTTTCTCTTGAGGCCGGCGGGGCAGTGGCAGGAATGTGTCAGTGTGTGGTGGGTAGTACCCATGTGCCCTGCTGCCATGCTTGTGGCAACAGTGCGGCTCCAGCCTTAGCTTGGCCCACCACCACTCTTGCCTCCGAATTGACGGGCCTCTTGTTAACAATTCAGACAGTGGCTTGAATGGTAAGAGAGCTTGAACCCCTCACGCACACCCTCTGCTCTTTCCTTCCTCTTACTCCTGCCCATGTGGATTCCTTTTTAAATGGAAAATGGTGTGTGAGCTGAAAAGCCCTGTGATGGATCAGACCAAAGCTCTGATGGCCTTTGGATGCTCAGGAGGGTGTGATGGCTGTGGCTCTCCCCATTTGTCCACAACATTTGCTAGACTGCCTCTGAATTGGAAGGTTTTACAAAGTTATCCTGCCTGACAGCTCGTTTATACTTGGTTGCTGGTATAGAGGGTGGGGGGGGTCTCTTCTGGCGCATGTTTCCCCATACGCTTGACAAGGGACTCCCTTGCATACATTGCTTGTGAAAGGCTATTTCGTTATCGAGCAAAGTCTTGCAGCAATGCAAAGCTTTTCAGGGACTCAGCTTTGGTAAAACTTGTTTTCATGTGTAGTCTGCCTGTTCTGTTTCTCTTGGGGGAGGGGAAATGGGGTGTTGAACTCCTGCCTGGGAAAAGATTGTGCTTAACAGATGGGTAACCTGTGAAACTGACAATGATGTAAAAGTTGATCTGGAAGTCTTTTTTTAAAAAAGAAATGTTTCTGCTGACTGAACTGTCTGGTGCTGTTTTGAAGGAGAACCTCTTTTGACTCTTCTTTTCTGTACTCTTTTGATCAAAGGGTAGCCTCTGAGGGTAAGTGACTAAGACTTCTCCTCTGCTGCCCAAGCGCTATGGTGCAGGGATAACTGCCGTCTTCAGTCAAACCCAAGCAGGCTCCACAGAGAGAAGGCTGGCTCTAGACAGGTGGTATGCGTATGCTAGTAGAGTTAAAAAAAACTGGCCGACTTCTGCTTGTGATCTCCTGTTTCTGTGTTCTGTTTTTGTTTTTTTTGTTTTTGGTTCTTAACTTGCTAAATTTTATTGGATGCCCTCTTCACAGACCAAGTCTGGGTATGTTAATCACTAAAATGGTCTGACACTTGCTGTGTTATGTCTCTTTCAAAGCAAATAAAATGGGATTTGGAATGTAACATGGGGGTGGGGGGTTGAATGTTATAAAACCTGATCATCACGTCTGTAAAATGTTGGCGCTTGAATTAGTTTGTGACTTGAAAATTGCAATAAAAGTGTTAGCTTTCTTCCTCCACCACCCCAAAAAATCACAAACCCCACAAATGGTAAAGTTGTTACAAACTTAAGTTGTGCTTTAAACTTACGTTGTTCTCTGCAGCCTGCCCATCCCTGCTTCCATATGCCTAGTGGGACGTCTGAGGTGCACAGTGTGTTCTGAGTGCATCATGGCATCCGCTTTTGAAGCCCTGGCCATTGGGCTTGACCAGCAGGCAAAACTCTCCTGACAAACATGTGTTGATGGGCTGGCCGCTTGCTGATTTGGTGCAATCAGCCTCTGGAGCCAACGGTGTAGCCTGTCTCAGTGGCAATCCTGCGGGGGCAAAATGCTCCTGTGTAAAGTGGCCCCTCTGCCTCACCTTCAGAGCCATTGGCAGCTCAGAGGCTTTCTCCCTTTGTGGAACAAAGTGGCCAGCTAGAATCGTTCACTCAAACTTCATGTAGTGATTTCTGTGCGCGACAGCTGAGTCACATTTGGGTCACCTGGTTTGAATTCATTCTTTGTACAGCTGATGCAGTACTTGGGTGCCATAGCACAACTCTAGAATCCCATAGCACAACTCTAGAAGCCTTTGTTTTGGATCGTATTTTAACTATTGCCTGAAAACATTGTTTTGACAACATTCCTTTAATGAACTGTTTGACTTTCTGCCACAAGTGTCTGGTTGCCCCCCAAAAGCATTTGTATATTTCCATTCAGATTTCCTTCTAAGGTCACAGCAATGGGCAAGATGTACTGACTGTGGGCCGTGTGCGATATTTTTACAGTGGCCTCATTCTGTGAACATTCGTTTTAAGGCGTCTTGTTGCCACGGGGCAATCTGGAAGCACCCCAAGGACAAGGCAGCAAAGAGGGAGCGGCTTGAATTCGGGGCCCTTCGGCAGCAGCACTACCCAACGTCTGGACTGGAAATAGCCGTGGCTGCTTGTCTTGCACTTTCAGAAGAATTTGTGTGATGGGCACATCCCTGAGCGGAAACTATGCCACCCAGAAGACCTTGTGGCCAGCGGGATAGATTGCTGAGCAGGATCCTCACTTTCTCCCGAAGAAATCCCCAGGAGGAGCAGCTTCAGACTGTCCGTTCTTGAGTTTGCATGCCGCGCTGCGTGATGGGTTTAAACCTAGATTCTGATAGGTTTTTTTCCAACTGTTGTCTGCAAAACAAACAAAACCTTGGCTGTATATATATTTTTTTTTGCATGAGAACAGGCCAGTAGATTGTAGCGTGGGAGAAAAGTAGAAGTTCAAATTGGTTCTCTTTCATAAACTCCAGTTGATCAGTAAATACGTTCCTGACAGATGGCCTTCTCTGGAAGGAAGCTGTCAGTTTTTCCCTTCTTGTCAGGTTTCACAAGGTTATCTAGTGTTCAAACTTAGCTGTTGAGTGCCTAGAAAGATAGCTGCAGAAGAGTGGATTTTTGGTAAGGGCACCTGGGAGGGCTTTTGTGGGCCACTGCAACGTCTTGTCTCTTTTGTCTCAGGAACTACATGAACGACAGCCTGCGGACGGATGTCTTTGTTCGCTTCCACCCTGAGAGCATCGCCTGTGCTTGTATCTACCTTGCTGCTAGAACTTTAGAGGTTGGTATATATCTGGTGTGAGCCGCGCGGCTCCTCTTGCCCCTGGCATTTCAAATGGTGCTCCAGTTGTAGTGTTCCTCAAGTCCTGGATACCTGTAACTTCACACAGTGAGGGGTCAGCAATGGGATCCCTGTTGGTTCTTGTGCCTTCCTGCATAGGAGGAGAGTGTTGGCCAGAACGTTGCATTTGAAAAGCACAGAAATGAGTATAGCAGGAGCCACAATGCCCCATGTAAACAGCCCCTCTCCCTCACAGCTGGAGCCATTCAGGGCAGGGCGAGTTAAATAGCTCTTCCAAGCTACTTTTCCAGAGTCTTGTTTAGGGAATGTATAACCCCTCATACAAGGGGAAGTGGTGTGAAAGCTGAAGCCAACCATCTTTGGTTCCATCAGAGAGAAGTACACAACATAGATGTAGTCAACTGAGACATCTGATGTTGCTGTCATTCTATTGCTGTTGCCACCCTCTTTGTTGTATAAAACCAGCACATAGGCCAATAATTTGTCTGTTGTTCTGAATGTTGCACCGTGCCTTAAAGCCGTTTTGCACAATGATGTTGCTGATGGCCACGTATGCCTACCCTGTCGTCTGCAGATTCCTCTTCCAAATCGTCCTCACTGGTTCCTACTCTTTGGAGTGACCGAAGAGGAAATTCAAGAGATCTGCTTGAAGATCCTGCAGCTGTACACGCGGAAAAAGGTTAGTTGCTCTTTGTGCTTTGGGGCTTTCCTACACATAGGGGTACGGTGTCCGGAGTGTGTTTATTTAAGGGTTTGTGGCTCGATGGAATTGCTCCTGCTTTGTGTACAGGGCATATCGGACTCACTCCCTGGATGCACCTCAGGTGCAGCTGGAGGAAAGACCTGGAGAGCTGCTGCCAGGTGGTGTTGGGCTAGTGGGCCTGCTTGCATGTCAAACCCTGGTGTAGTTTCCCAGTGTTGGAACCATATGAATTAATACGTTGCTGAGGAACGCCGTAGACTCCAGCACTGAGCAGGGAGCTGGACTGCTCACCTCCAAAGTCCCTTGAAAGTGCTCATTCTTTCCTGGTGGGATTTCAGGTCGACCTGGCTATCCTGGAAAGCCGAGTGGAGAAGAAGAAGCTGGCCATCGAAGAGGCGAAAGCCCACGCCAAGGGCCTCTTGGCAGACGGAACGCCCAGCTTGGACACTGGGTCGGGATTTTCCCCTGTCCCCAAAACTGGTTGGTGTTGCTGATTCTGTGCTTGCCTCTGTTTGTGTATTTTTCTTTTGCATGTAGCAAAATGGAGGCCTGGAGTACCTGTGGAGTAATAAGAGTGCTGCGGTGGCAAAACTATGGATTATGCCCCTTCAGGCTGTGGGGGAATCTGTTTTGCGTACTCCTTTTTTTACAAAGCCAAATTTCTCCTCCATCCGGTAGAGAGGGTCTGGTCCTTTGCCTGCTGTGCTGGCTCTGTCCTTGCAAGGAGGTTCTTCTGTCAGCTGCAGTTTGAAGAGATGCATTTGTTTCTGGTGCATCGCTCTGCTTGTAGATGAGATGGGGATTGGGGCCATCTTTAAGGGATCTGAGCCTTGATTACACCAGCTCTCCCTTACTTGCCATTGTGATGCTTTTCTTCATGGGAGTTGTGTTAAAACTCCTCCCTTGTGTAGCATCCATGTTGCTCTCAATGAGGCCCCTGCTATTGATGCTGAGCAGGAAGGAAATGGGAAGACTGATCACATTCTCCTTTTGCTTCTCTAGAATCTCCCAAAGATTCCAGCAAAGGCAACAAGCCTTCCCCCCTCGCAGTGCAGGCAGTTAAAAATGCCAAGAGAAAAATGGAAGGGACGAAGAGAGTGAAATCCAACAGTCCGGTCAATGGGTAAGGACTTGCATCCATGAGACAGTCTCTCCATTGGATATCCCCTGCCTAAGAAAGGTGGAGGAGTAGTCCAGCTGTCTCCAAGCCACAGCCACACATTGAGTTCCTGCTTTTGGGGGTGGGGTGGGGTGGACACCCTGCAGTGCCCAATTCAGCAAGTGAGCTCACCCCACCTTTGCCTGTGTGCGCGCAGTAGGGGAGGTCCTGCGGGTGGTGATGCTTCAGCCGCCTCACCCTCTTTGCGCTGTGTCCTTTGCAGCATCCAGAAAGGCCGAGAGAGCCGGAGTCGAAGTGGGAGCAGAGACCAGAGTTATTCCAGGTCACCCTCTCGGTCGCCGTCTCCAAAGCAGAGGTAGGTGGGGAGGGGCCCGGGCTGAGTCAGGCAGCCAGTCACAAGGTCACCTCCAGGGTTCTCCCATTGGTGGGGAACGTGTTCCGGTGGTGGTGGGTGGGGTCTCCTCTGGTCCCAGGCCTCCACAGCTTTTTGGCACAACAGCCTTGGTTGGACAGTTAAAAACAGAGGGCTTGTCCCTGAACCAACCAAGCAGGGGGTGGTGGTGGTGGTGGAGCAGGAGCAGCATCAAGTGCAAGGCTGGTTGTCGGTGAGCGCTACTGTCTTGCTGTGCCAGGGCCGGGAGCAGCAGCGGGCGTCTTAAATACCCGAGATGGCTGGCTGCTTCTAGGTGTTTTTGTGGTGCCAATCGTGTTTATGGTGTCAGCAGCCCCCAGGGCGCCTCTCCCAGCTGCGTCTCTGGGGTGCTGTGGACAGCCGGTGAGGACGTCACAGTGCCGCCTCTTCCACCCTGCAGGAAGAGCGAGAGCTATTCCCCGTCGAGCGGCTCCAAGTCCCACAGCCGCTCCAGGAGCCGCAGCGATTCGCCCCCTCGCCAGTTCAACCACAGCAGCTCCAGTTACAAGGGCTCCAAGATGAGGAGCTACGACAAGGCCAAGGGCTACAAGTACGCCTCCCCCAAGCAGCGCAAGTCCCGCAGCCGAAGCTCCTCACGGTCCCGCAGCCGCTCGCGGGAACGCGCCGACCACTCTGGGAAGTACAAGAAGAAGAGCCACTACTACAGGGACCAGCGGCCTGACCGGCCCCACTCCTACGAGAGGCCCAGCCACCGCTACGACAGAGACCACCCAGGCCACAGCCGGCATCGGAGATGAGGAGTGGGCGAGGGCGGTCACACGCCAGCACCCTTGGGGAGCGGCAGGGTGCCTGCTTGGACCTGGGCTGGCTTCTTGGGGCTCCCGACCTTGTCTCAGACTCCCCTGTAGCAGCACCCTTGTCCGGCTCGCCCCCCCAGGAATGAGACTGCGGCGGACTTAACTGGGGCAGTGCCAGCCTCTCCTCGCATTGCTTTACGAGGCCATTGGGAGCGTTCAGGCGGTCCCTCCTCCAAAAAACAGGGTCTGGGAAACTCTCCAATCCTGCTGTGTCGTTTGGTGCTAAAGGCAACCCTGGTTGTAACGGACTCGATTGCATTGTTATAACACAAGGTGATTTCCCCCCCCCCCAGTCTCGATGCCTATATTAGGCGGCCTTTTTGGGTGTATATATGCAGTGTCAGAAAGCAAAGGATGGGGGTAAGGCCTTAACCCCTTCAGCTTCACTGGCAGAGTGCAGATGAACCTGAGTCTGCGGGACTTGCCACTGGTCTGTTGAATACAGAGAACTTCAGATTTCCTCCACTGAAAGACTTTTCCCTTCTTTTTTGCATAACGAACTCTGTGGAAATGTGAAAAAGTATTTAGATGCCATGTGGTGGAAAAGTGATCTATTTTTTAAAAAACTGGTGGCATACCTGGTGCTGGCCACCAGCTCAGGAGTTGGGGATGCTTTTCGTATAATAGAAAAAAAAACGTTTTATGTGGTTTAGATAAACTCTTGACTCAGGATCTTTACAAAAGGAAAAAAAGCAAACTGAAGAACCGATAGCTTGTTCACTACTTGCTTGCTTAAGAGAAGGTGTTTATATTAAGAAGAGAAAATTGTATATGGCACAGGGATATCCGTTGTAGTGGTATGTCTGAGCTATTGTCTCGTTTCCCTGATTTCATTAAAGTATTTGATTTTGTATTTAAGAAGCTGAGCCTCTGCGTCCTCAACGGCCGTTTGAGTCTGAAGGGGGCCAGTGCGACTGGGGTGCGACCTGAGGGGCGGCATTCACTGCCAAAGCTCTGCTCAGGAGTAGTGAAGTGAGCACCTCTGGGTGTATTCATAGTGTGTGAAGTGCTGGGCAGCTAGGTGAGGACCCAGGCCCTTCTTGCTGGCTTGCACCCACAGGCACCATAGAAAGGGGGCCAGTTTAGGGACCGCCTGGGGTGTGTGGAGCCCTGGGGCCCCAGTCTGTCTAGTGCAGGTGGATGTACACAGGCCCACTCGTGATAGGAATGGCTTCCCCTGGACTTCTGTGATCCTCTGCCCTTCCCTGGTAGGCAGAATCCTGACACCAAGTTATAAAATGGAGCTAATCCACCAGAGTTATCTGAAAGTAGAGGACCTGCACCCCTAAATCTATCAGGGTCTTGCTAGGCCTTCACTGCACAGTCTCAGAGGGACACAAGTTTCTCCTTTGCCTTTTACATATTTGCTGCGGGAAGTTGGGTGGAACCTGGCTACCACTAACATGGGTCTCCAGACATTTCAGTATGAGAGCCACAGCATATATTCTGCACATTTTTTGCTGAAAAAATAAGTTTGATGAATGAATAAATTTGTATTTGGCATGATAGGATTCAGAACAAAAGAGAAATGTGACATTACAAAGGAACAATGCTATGCTTAAACTGAGAAATGATATGTAGTGAGTAAAAATGTCAAAATATTTAAGTTGCTGCAGGCCATATTTGGCCCCCGGGTCATAGTTCCGAGACCCTTGCTCTAGCATGAAGCTGCCTTGAGTTCCTTTGCAAGCACAAAGGGGTGTAATCAAAACAATGGTCACCAGGGGTCGCTGTTGTGGTAATAGACTTCAGTAATGTTCCTGGGGGGAAAAAGACAATGGATGCAAGGCTGTGTGTATGGAGGGCTGTGTGTGTTTTCAGCTGTCCTGAAGAACGGTCTGGAAAATGCAGGGTGAAAATACTTTAGTGACACCAAACCTATGGGTAAAAGTGGCTCCCTAAAAAGGCTTGCAAGCATTAAAAGCTGTGCCATTTGAGGGATATGGCCATATCTTTTGACTCTTCAGCATTGAAGTCCCAGGAAGCAGGAGAGCAGCGGACTCTTTGTTGCCTGAGACAACAGTCTCAGCTGTCCTCCTCCATGGGCCAGCCCTGATGAGGTACCACATGAGATCTTTCCATGTCCAGAATGATGTTGCCAGAGTAGGGGGAAGAGACGGCCAAGCTGTTCTTGCAGGGGCTGCTCCATGGTGCTTTTAAGTTGTGACCCCCTTGTCTAAGCCAATACAAAATGAAACCAAGTTTGTACTGAGCAGCTAAAAGGGAGGGGATTGGGAAAACCCTTTGTGGCCCTTGGGAGTATAGCCACCACGGAATGAATGGATCTGCTCAGTCTGAGCTGAAGTGGTGCAAAGCCCATTTGAACCCAGGGTGGGACAAGCCTATTTTGCCTGTACTTTGCCCCTGGCTCCCCCAAGGAACGTGCTGGCTTTTTTGGGCTCTCTGATCTGTGAAATTGAATCAGAAATCAAAGCAGAGAAGTAATTTGTTCAGAACAGGAGGATTCACATGCTAACCCTCTCTACCCCCCCCCTGCCCCCAGTTCTGCTAACTCAGCATGTTGTAGCAGGTGGTTGTATCAAAGGAGTAAAGCGCTAAAAGAGCCATAACAGCTCTGCCACAAGGAGGTGGACAGTAGGCTCTCTAACCCCCCCTTTCCCCAGTGCAAATAAAAAAACCTGGTGTAATAATCCCCCTTTAGCTCAAATGTTGGAGTTCGATAAGAGGAGGGGAGGGGATGTTTTCATGCTGGGAAGGAGTTGGTGATGCTTGTTCAGTTGGGCTGTGGAGGAGAAATTGGTTGGGGTTAGTAATGGACAGCTGTGTGGGTTAGAGTTCAGGAGGGCTATACTGGGAGTTATGAGGCTGATATGTGTGGGGATAGATGGAGCATCCCCCTTCGTTGCCTCTCCTTGAAAATGAATGCTGAGTCGGCAGTTAGTGACTGCCATAAGGACAGGTCCCTGCCCTGAGGGGCTTACAATCAAGAGATAGAGGCAAGGGAGGGAATTGGAGGCAGGTGTAAATGGGGGAAATATTTTAATTGCCTAAGTCTAAAGGATTAGGACTGTTGACTAGTGTATCTTTTTTCTTTTTCTACTTTGGTTCTGGGGGATGTTTTTGGGGGTGTCCCCCAAGCAATGCTCCCTGCCCCCCCCCAGCTTGTACCAGCCACTGATCTCCCATCCGCTGGATTAGGGCTCAGCCATAGCAGCTGTCTGCCAGGTGCTGGCGCCAGCTGGGATGGAAGGTGCTCAGCGAAGAGCTTTCGGTCCCGGCTGTAGAGCCTCATAATTGCTGGGTGCTTTGATATGCATCCCTCTTTGCTTGGAATCCGAGGCAGCAGCTGTGTGCTCCGTGAGGGGCTCCCCCCCCCCCCGCGGTTCTCAACAGCCTTTCTCCCCTCCCAGGAACCTGTTTGGATGGGAAGAACAAAGCAATTGCTGAGACTCTCGCGACTCTCGGCTCCCTCCCTCCGGGCAAAAGGAAACTGGAGACACTGGCAGAGGTAAGCCCATGTCCTGGACAGCTAAGAGTCCCAAAACAGTGGGATGGTACGTCCCAGCGACTTAAAGAACATCCTGTTCCAGAACAGGGTGCACCTTCACTCTTGGACCCCACCCCCCCCCCCCCCAAAATGCAAATTGACCTTTGCCAAAAAGAACACGGTGGCTGCCAGATGATGCCAGGGAGGGGCAATTTCGGGAGAAAATGGGAGAAGCGCTGACAAGCTGGAGGCGGAAAGGAATTGCAAGGTGGTGGTGGATGGGGCCCAATTTGACTGGAGGAGCTGTAGGTGAGTGGTAGGGAACGGGTTTCTGTGTTTCAACATCAGGTTGGGGCTGGAGAGCTGCTGCCGGCCTGGGCTAGCAGTACTGACTCAGTAGTCTCAGACTGACTCCGTAGTCTGACTCAGTAGGCAGCAGTCGTTCATGTTGTCGTCTTTTCTCCAGGTCTTTGACTTTTTGCCCCCCTCGGTCATCAGCTAAGTCATCACAGGTGACCGAGCACGGGTTTCCCACAAGCCTCACTCATCAATGACTGTGTGCTCTGCAGGACCAAGCTACTGGGGTTATCTTATCTCCAACTGACAACAAGCAACCATGTAAGCACAAAAATATCCAGTGTGGTGGTGAGTTGCCCTGGCCAGAGCAGGTAGAGAGCCATGCGAGTTTTCAAACTTATCTAGAGATTAGCATCCTGCACGAGAGTCTCCTTTTTTTGCTCTTCGCAGATGTCCGTGAGCCAGTGGGGGCAGGGGCGGAGAAGAATCTTGGACTGAGAATGTTGTGTCCACTCCAGGGGCCCTCTGAAAAAAAAAAAAATCTGGATCTGCACGCTTGGAGCAGGTGCTGGCTATGCATGGTGCTAATTGGCTGGACCCTGTGGTGTGCAGTGCTGATTGGCTGGACTCCCTGCTTGAACAGAGTTCACAGTTGAAAAAGGTGCAAATGAGTCATCAGCAGTTGGAGAAGATGCTGAGCTTCCACCCAGATTCCTCAGGGAGGCCCACTAGCAGGCCTTGAACTTTTATCTTGCAATTTGAATTTCAAAGATACAATGCCCCAGAATGTGGAGAGGCTATGTTTTACTATTGTGTTTAGTAAGAGGATCAGGCCTAAAAATCATCTCTCCTGCAGTGGCCAATCACATAACTCTTGGAAATGCACAAGCAAGGCACACAATCTGGAGCTAACACAGGGCCACCATGACTGGTATCCTTTGATAGGTGGCCCCTCCATGAATTTGTCCAAACACCTGGGAAAGCCACCTCGCCTATTACCGATGGGTAATAAAAATCGATGCTACTGCATCTTGTAGCAGCAAGTTCCACAGATTACCTAAGCACTGTATGGAGAACAGTGTTGACGTGGTCCTAATGAGGCAAAAACTGAGGCCCTGGTCTCATAGCTGCTTCCTCCAACAGGAATGAGACTGCCGTGTTCAGGGCTGACCCAAGAGAACAGGAAACGGAGCAGAAGAGCAGAGTGTTAGAGTGGTGGGCTCCTTTGTACTTCCTCTCCTCTAGGCCACTCCTCTGCACTTCCTGTGCCACTCTTTCTTCGTTTGGAATCCAAGGAAGAGAGAGAGTGACAGAGGTGGACACCTCAAGCCATGCCCAGAGAGGGCCGCCCCGCTAGATGGGCTCACCCTGGTTCCGGGGCCGCCACTGGGCCACACATAAAGGACAGATGTTTTGCAAGGGAAAAGCACCTTCCTCCATTTTAGGCCAGACAAGACTTGGCAGGGCCCTGACATGCCTAACCATTCTAGATGGGTCTTGTTCTCTCTTCCTGTTTAGCGGTGAAGAAACGGGCCTTAGATAAGTGCTACAATTAATATCTCGGTGATTACACAGCGGTGACTCAGGAAAAGCCACCGTTCGCCTTGGGTCCAGAAGAATGGTAACCTATTATAGTAATTCTTTAATCCCAACCGGGAGTGTGTGTCCTGGTTGCTTGATTATTGCTTAACCCTACAAAAGGAAAGCTTCTTATGTGGTGTCGCTCAGAGAAAATAGTCTTCCCGTGGGTATTAAGGGCTAGAAAATGCTTTCTCAGATCAGCCCCAAATCTAGCTGGGAGGGCTTTTGGGAATGGTGGGGTGCTTGTGCATGCTGTTTGCTTTGGGGGGGAACCTGACACTTCTGGTATGCTGCTAGGGTTGGTGTGAACATAGAGACCATGCTGGATCAAGCCAAAAGCCCTTCTGGTCCAGCTTCCTGTAACTCATAGTGGCCCACCAGCTGCCTCAGGGAGCACACAAGACAACAAAGTGCCTGCATCCTGTTGCCACTCCCTTGTATGTGGCATACTGAAGTAGCCTACTTTTAAAACGAGGTTTGCAGGTACCCATCACGGCTTAGAGCTGTTGATGGAATTTTCTTCCAGAAATCTGTCCAATCCCCTTTTCAAGGCATGTAGGCCAGATGCCATCACCACATCCTGTAGCAAGGAGTTCCATGGAACTAATAACATGCTGGGTAAAGAAATGCCCAGGAAATGGGAAATGACTAACCGAGCCACTGGGCTTTTGGCTAAGATAGGTAAGCAAAACCTCCAGCGTTGCAGGCAGTCTACTGTTAAAATTTCAATTTGTGGGGATGAACACAGGAGCAGGCTCTTGTCCATAAACATCTAACCTGTCCCTTTTTGGAAACAGGTTGCTAGGCGGCCTTTGAGTCTTATTCTGGCCAGGTGTGTGTCTCATGTTCTTATATTCTTAATAACTCTGAAGCACACAGGCTGAGACGTCCCCTGAAAGTGGGTTGGTCTGACTCTTGTACATCGCAAATGGAGTCTTGGCGGGGGGGGGGGGAAGAGTGAAGTCTTTGATTTATTTTTTTAATGCAGAGGATGGAAGAGGACATTTTTAGCACATTCAGCGCCCTGACGTTTGAAACGGAGCCCTCGAGCCAGCCCTCCTTGAGATAACACTAACAAAGCCTCACTTAAGCCCTCTGGTGTCCGCATTCCTTCCTATTATAGCCCTGAGATGCCTGTGTAAACCGGGCGGCGGCGGCAGCAGCTCCTCGAAATCCAGCCTTGGGTCAGGTGTTTCTGTCTCCTTCCCAAGATGAGAGTCACCGGCAAATCTCCCCCCTTTTTGTCTTCCTTTTCCCCTTATCTAAACAGTCTCTGCTGGAGCATTAAGTCCCTGGCCCGCACCCAGGGAAGTGTCTCAGGATGTGAAAACATTTCAAAATCCATGAGCATCAAGAATGAGGTGAAGTCATGGGGTGGGGTGGGCAATACACAGTGTGCATGTGCCAAGGCACCTGCGTGAGCGCCCCAGCAGCCAGGAGTTCCGCCGGACAACACAGATTCCATCCCAGGCTTGTCTGCTCTTTGGTACCTGACACAAGTATTTGTGCGTCTGTCCATTTCAGTCTTCTTAAAGTGCAACTGATGGGTAGCAACTGGGGGATTCATACCATAAAGGAAATCAACAGAAAGTTAATTTTTTGGAGAAATAACACAGGCCTACACCCATATTTCTGTTATAAAGGTTAGACCTATTCTTGGGTGTTTTGGGGGTGCTGAATCAAAAAAATAGCAGATTGGCAAGCTGATGCCCTTTTGGGATTCAGCCCCCCCCCCCCGAAAAGATCCTAAATTCATTCAAACATTCTTGGCAATTAAAACAAGTTCTTGTTCTTGTAATCAAGGGATTTTTTTAAAAAAAATTATATAATTAAGGAAAAAAACAGATTCTCTAGGAACATTGGGTCAGTTTGCTTTCCTATTTTACGACGAGACTAGCGGCACAGATTCATGTCTGAGACGTGGCCCATCAGGGCCTTAGATCTGCCCCCAATCAGAGGGGAATGTTCCTTTGTGCTCGGCTGACTTCTCAAAAAATGCTGGCAGCTGGCTGCTCAAAAGAGGTCTCCTTGGAATCTCAAGAATGGGAAAAGCTGTCCGGGTTTGGCAAGGACCAGCCAGCTCCGTTCCCTCCAGCTAAAAGGAGAGGGCAGGGAAGCGTGATAATAAGCAGGTGACAGTCCGGGGCAGAGGCTGCGAGCACTGGAGGCACTTTGAGGTGCAATGCCCTTGTCCCTCCTCTCGCTGGAGATCTGGTGGCAGGCAGGCTTGAAGGAGCCCTGAAACCCTGGAGAGATGCTGCCAGCCTGTGCTTGCGTGTGCCAAGCTAGACGGAAGGAGGGTCAGACTCGGCAAGAGGCAGCTCCGGCTGTTGATCAGCAGCCGCACACACACAAGGCGGTGGAAGCAGAGCTCAAAACTCTTGGACCCCCTTGGCCCTCCTGCCCCTGGGTGGCACATTTGGCCCTGAGGATTCTGGGATCAATCAGCCTAGGTAGGCGGAGCCTCTGACGGGAGCCAGTGTCTGCCTTAGCTACATTTTGATGCTTGCTTGAAGGTGCCAAGACTGATCCCTGACAGCATCTCTGGCTGGGAGAGGGCCCACACAAAGCCCCACGCAGTGTTGTCTGCTCTGACGGGCAACACCCGAGCAGGGGTGTAGCTAAAGAAGTGCAGGGCAACTGCACTGGGCAAAGCTTTAGGGGGGCAACAAGCGGAGCTTGACACTCGTGGCCAAAATGGTTAAAATCTTGGCATGTACTGTATGTATAATACCATCATGTTATATACCGTTTGATGCGGAATTTAATGCAGAATACAATGAAACAAGTTAGAGTGTCGCATCTTCATTCTATCAGAAGCTATGGCCACAAAACCAAGAAAATGACAATACAACTGACGTCACTTCCTGTTGTGATGTCACTTCTGGGACATCATTTTGTTCCCTGCACGGGGCTACACTTTCATTAGCTACGCCAGACACTGAGCTGGCTGCCCAATGGTCAGACTCAGCAGGCAGCCTCACCACCTATGCCAATCAGGGGATGATCCTGAGCAAGATAGAGCAAGGATCTGACTTGGTCCAAAGCCCCTTCTGAAACAAAAGACCCCCTCCTCCTGCTCGAACGGCTGACATTCCCAAGCCATTCCTGCTGCGTCAACATGCTCCTGCAGAATCCCAGCGACGCTGACTGGCCCCAGCAAGCCCTCCGATGTGCTGACAGCCGGGATTAAAGGAAAGCCCAAATGCAAAGACTGCTTAAGCCACAGAGGAATTTGCTTTTTCTCAGGCTCCAGGACTGGGGAGCGGGCGAGATGCAAGAAGCATCTCCGAAAATAGCCCAGCATGGGGAAGGAACGGGTTTTCTTGATTCCTCAGTGGGATTCCTTGTTGCAAATCTGATCAGGTTTAGGAAACATGTGATAGGATGTCACCCCTGCTAACTGGGCAAGAGGCACTTTTTCAAGTGGTGTCCTCTTATATTTAGCAGGGGGAGAGCAATCGTCCCTCTTCACCCCAGCACAGTGTCTTTCTCGTGGCTGTTGCTGGTGGTGTTCTCCATTCTTTTAGATTGTGAGCCCTTTTGGGACAGGGAGCCATTTAACTTTAATGTTGTTATTTGCCTGTAAACCGCTTTGTGAACTTTGTGTTGAAAAGTGGTATATAAATACTAGTGATTGATTGATTGATTGATTGATTGGATCCTTTCACGTTTTAGCTCCCCAAAAAGTGTGCTACAACATCACTTCTCATGCGCAAATGCTTCAAAGTCATAAGAACATCAGACGAGCCCCACTGGATCAGGCCAAAGGCCCATCAGGTCCAGCTTCCTGTATCTCACAGTGGCCCACCAGATGCCTGGGGGAGCACACAAGACAACAAGATGCCTGCGTCCTGTTGCCACTCCCTTGCACCTGGCATTCTGAAGTAGCCTGCTTCTAAGATAAGGAAATTGCACCACTCATCATGACCTGTAGCCTGCAATGGACTTTTCTCCAGAAATAAGTCCAATCCTCTTCGCCAGATGCCATCCCCACCTCCTGGGGCAAGGAGTTCCACAGTTTAATTATTTGTGGGGTCTCCTCCTAAGGTTGCATAGTTATACCCCACAGAACCAGGTTCATAGTCCTGAAGCTTCCTGGGTGACCTAGGGCCAGTCACTGTCTCTCTCAGCCTCTCCTACCTCGCAGGGCTGTTGTGAGGGCAAAAGGAGGGGAGGACCCACATCCACCCTTTCTGAGCTCCTTGGAGGAGCGGCAATATAGAAATGTGAAAAATATTCTTGGCATGTTACCTTGGAGTAAGGCCCGTTAAACTCAGTGGAGTTGATCTCTGAGTAGACCTACTTGGGCTTTTGCTGCTGGTATCACTGCACAGAATTGCCGGCTTAATCAGGCCTGATAGGGGGCTTGACGGGCAGGCTGAGCGCGTGTTTGGGCTCTGCAAGGCTATCCGCTGGGAACGTGCCGGCAGACCAGCCTTCCTTCCCCCGCGGGCGGGTCTGTGTTCCAGAACAGCAGCTCATGCCACCAGCCGGTTATCAGCAAACCTGCTCCAGGGTTCAACGGCCAGCTCTCCCCCCCGCCCTCGCTGGTGGGACATTGGATCCCTCGGGCAAGGCAGGAGCTCATCTCTCTGGGGCTGAGCACAGCCCTTCCGTGGGACTCAAATGCTGGAACCAGTTCTCAGGGCCGGCTCTAGGAGGGGCGGGGCCCCCCCACTCCCCACAGGGCCCCCCCCACACTCCCCACAGGGCCCCCCCACTCACCAAGAAGAGCACTTGCGGTGCCACACACAAAGTGTGGCACCTGGAAATAGTTGGTGGCGACAGGATGACGTCACGGCCAATTGCTTCCAAGGAGGCCCGTTTTGGGCACTTCAGAAGCTGGGGCAGCTGAGAGGGCCCAAGGGAAAGCTGCTCTGCTGGCCCCATTGACCTCCAACCAGTGATGTCATTCAGGGGGAACGGACCAGAACTGGCGTTCCAGACCCTAACGGGCTCCGTGGCTGGTTCCGGGTTCCCAACAAGTGCCAATCAAAAGTGAGTTCCTGTTCCTAAATCATTTGAATGACACCACAGCCTACAACCCTAAGAGATCCTGACTGCAGCAGCAAGCAATATGCTCACTGCACTGGTGCGGCCCCCCCCCCCAAAGCGCGGGGCCCGATGTGATGGCATTGGTCGCATTGGCTGAAGGCCGGCGCTGCCAGTTCTCACAAGACCCAAGCACCAGAAATGTGTGGCGCCCAGGGCTGCAACCACGTCCACATGCGATTGCTTCTCCGGCTTCTAGATGAAACCCCATTCTATAGGAAGCGATGCCAGCTGGATATGAAACGGCTTAGAGCACAAGCCAACAGTTGCGCTAGGCCTGTGCTGGCCCCTCTGCACTGGCCCAGGAGTATCTCCAATGGGCCGTAAAGCAAATGGGCCGTTTGCAACCACTCTGCGCTGGCCCGGCCCAGCTCTAGAGATCTGTGCTGGCTCCGGGATGCCAGATCCACACCAGGATGGGGTAGGCCGGTGCGGGGGGGGGGGAGTGGCAGGACGGCGTCTCGGAGATGGGGGCTTTTGGAGGTGGTGGTGGTCCAGGAGACGGATTGGGCCCAGGAAGGGGTGGAACTGGCCGTGGCAGGCTAAGCCGGATCCTACCCCCCACCCATCCCTGGCCTAAGCAGTCTGACACGGGTTGCTCGGATTTGTGCCTGGGGTGGTCACGAGGGTTTAAAAAAACAGCACGGGGGGGGGGCAGCTGGAATGCATCTAGGGCATGAAGCAGGAAAGAGAACTGTGGTTCGAACATCGGGGGATTTGGGGAGAGGTAAGGGAAGTAAGTGCCTTTGGCTGGATCTCTCTCTCACTCCCCCTCCCCCCTCACTCCCCCCCCCCTCCAGCAGGGTTGGGGTAGCGCTTGGGACAGGCAATTATCTTTCCTTCGTGACCATTGTCGTGCGATGGCAAAGATCCGTGGCTGGAAAGCAGCAGAATCTCTCTCCTCGGTTCTCACACATTCACGTGTTTCCCTCTGTCGATGGCCAAATTTGCCATTGAAAACTGCTGGTCAATTTCCAGTTGGCGGATGCAGCAATGGAGGGAGAAACCGTGTGTGTGCGTGTGTGTGTGTGTGTGGGGGGGGGGGTGATAAGCTAATTGGAGGGGGTTCTCCTCTCTCCCCTCCCCGCTGCTTTTGCGAAGCTAAGGATGCTTTCGCAGGGGCGCGGTTCCTTTACGCACGGAGGTGCGCGCCCGCGGAGCGCATCTGGGACTACGCGCCGGGGCTGCGAGGCGTTCCTCGCTGCGGGGTGCGGGGATGGGCGGCGGGGGGGGGTGCGTGGGAGTGGGCGTGGCCCCTGATCCCGCGAAGGGGGCGCGGCGTCGCCCTTTAAAACGCAGCCGACTCGGCACCCCTTCGCCAGAAGAACCGTTCGGGGCGGCTGGGTTCTCCGGGGGGGCGCGATGACGCGGTGCCGCTCGGTGCTGATCACCGGCTCCAGCAGGGGCATCGGCTTGGGGTTGGTCCGCGGGCTCCTGGCCGCCTCGCCCGCACCGGAGTTTGTCATCGCCACTTGTCGCTACCCGGAGAAGGCGCAGGTAAGGCGCAGGCAACAGGCGAACCTCGGACCACCCCATCGTGGCGGCGGCAAAGGGGATCGGCACGCCCAGCCCTAGATAGCCCCCCCCCCCAAAAAAAAACCAAGCTCCCCATCCCCTGCGTTCGTCACCTGGCCAGGTAGATTGCCTGGCAGAGCCGCTTTTCCGCCCTGTATTGTTTGCGCCCAGATGTTGAATTGTTCTTAAATATTATTCCCAGTCAATTTTGATTTTTCTTCTTGGCCCCTGCCCTGAAACTCTTTGGAGCCCTCCCCTTGCAGGGCTGGTTCAGGAGGACCCAAGTGGGGGGGGTAAATCTGTGCACAAGGGGGCCAAGGAGCCAAATGAGCCCCGCCCCCAAGATTTCCTGGGGATCTTCCATTCTCTGATCTCACCTGGTCCCACAAGAGTGGAGTGCTGGGGGTACCTCGTACCTGGTGCTGGGGTCAAAAAAGGAGCTGGAAATATCCTGGGAACTCAGAAAATGGGCACATATATTGTGTGAAGACTTGCATTCACGTTCGGAGTAACCCGACACGATTTATATATTGTAATTTGCTTATGATTCCATGATCGCATGAGATTATGATCCAATGGAGAAGGGGGGGCAAAAGGAACTTTGTGCCCCCTGATTCTTCTCTGAAATTCTTCTCTGAGTTGTTCTGCAGTTGTCCACCTGGCTCAGTTTCCTCCCCTTTCAGGCAGGGCATGCCCAGCTCTGACCTCCACTGGCAGGACCAGAGACTTGAGCATCACCCCGTAAGCGTCCAGGCCACACCAGCCCCGGGCTCCCGGCATCGTCTGCCCACCCCGGAGTCCTTGCTTTGCCTGCAGCACACTCCCCCTTTCCATTCCCAGCCGCAGAAAAGACCTTTGACCCGGAGGGCTGCTGCTGGTCAGTGCTAAGTCCGAGCAGAGGCGGATCTACAGGGAGGGCAAAGCTCTAAGTGTTGCAAGGAGCCTTACCCTGTCATGTACATCCCTCCTCTCCCTTGCTGCTGTAGCCAATAAGCAACACCAAGATGTTGCTTTTCCCTGTGAGGATTGGCTAAAACGGTGCAGGAGAGGAGTGATTTCCACTGCAAGGTCAGGCTTCTTGCAAGACTTAGAGCTTTGCCCTCCCTTAGATCTGCCTCTGAGTCCGAGGGACCAAGGGGGGGGGGGGACTCTGCAGGCAGCCACGCTTGTGGCCCTTCCGTCCAAAATGTCCCAGATTCCATTGCCTGGAAGTGAGAAAGACGCGCGCAACTTGGCGGGGGGGGGGGGAAATGGCCACCATTGGTGGACTCTTGGAATTGGGGTCTCTTGGAATGCGCTTGCTATCAGAAAGCAAATAGACCCCGACCCTCCAGGCCTGGACTCCTGAAAGGAGAACAAGCTCTCCAGCCTGCGGCGAAGATTAGCAAGTGTTTGCTCTAGGATGGAGCCTCTCAAGGTCTGGGAGATGAAATGGGAGAGTGCTGGACCGCGTTCCTCGCTAATTGGGGTTTCCAGATCTGCAGGGAAAGACGCGCGTTGCGAGTCTTGCGTTTGTCATGAGTGCACAGACCTGGAGCCTTTTCCCCCATGGGTTGCGTGGGCCAGTCTCTTCCTTTTTGAGACTGGCCTCCACTACCCACCCTGAGCAAAGCTGTGTGTGCCAAGGAGGTGATGCTTGGCTGGCACGGCCTCCGGACAAAGGTCTTTCCTAGCTCTGTTACCTGACCCAGAGCACAAGCCTCACCTGGAGTTAGGCCAGCTCAGTTAGGCCAGCAAAGTTTGGCCGGCACAAGGGACACCGTAAAATGTGTCTGGATCACTCTCGGAGTTGGGGAGGATGGCGCCCGTCTGTGTGCCATCCTCCCTGACTCCGAGAGTGGTCCAAACATACTTTACGGTGGCCCTTGCGCCGGCCACACTTTGCTGGCCTAACTGTGCCAGCTTAACTCCAGGTGAGGCTTGCCCTCTAAATATGAAACAATTAGCACAACAGAGCAGGTCAGACTCCTGTGTTGCTGTACAATAATGAGGACATCACTAAATAACAGGCCAGGCACAGCAATCTGTGCCCCGGTGCTATCCTTCTTCCTGCAAAACCTTGGCAGGTTTTGCAACTTCATTGCCTGTGATCCTTTGTTATGGTGTCATCTGCCACCTTGGGTGCTCTCCGTCTTGAGAACGCTGTCAACAAGATTTCAGCTCAGGCTGTTCTGCGCAGAACAGGCTTCTAATTGTCAGGGTGTGTGTTTGTGTGTTTTCTCACTTCCCAGGAACTCCAGCAGCTCTGCAAACAGTACAGCAACATCAAACTCCTCCAGCTTGGTAAGTGGGAAGCAGCTTCTGTCACTGGTCCGAGACCTGATCTAGACAAGGGGAGTGGCTGCAGGAGAGGAGGAGGCTGGGGAGGGAAACCCCCTGCAGGAGGAGGTCCACTTGGACCATAGAGATAGAATTCACTAGAGACGGCATGCCTGTTGATTTAATAGGAGCCCAGTGAAGCCACCTCCAGTAGACAAAAATGGCTGACTCAGATCATCGCCGTGAAGGAGGATACTCAAAACAATCCTGATTCCAAGCATTTCAGATTGCTTTGCTCGTACTGTTTAGGACTGAATAAAAATAAAAACTTACGAAAATAAGTTAAATAGAAGGTGGCCAGACGCACGGACTTCAAAATGTGAACGCGCACATGCGTTCCTCACAGAGGGGGAAGTGGCGGGGAATAAAAACATTATTTGTAACCTTATTACCCGTATGCAGAACACACAGGCATGATTTAAAAGGTTGATATTAACGTTTACACTTGCAGGGAGATTTTTATTTGTGAATTCGCGGCAATCCTCCCTCACGGCGATGATCTGAGTCAGCCATTTTTGTCTACTCGAGGTGGCTTCAAGATAATGACGTCATGCCGTCTCTAGTGAATTCTGTCTCTATGACTTGGACAGTGAACACTCTGTTGACCCACCTCCTTTCACTCTTCCTCCAGCTCTCTGGATTTTAAAAGAGAGGAACAGAGCAGGAAAGGAAGTGTGGAGGAGAGTGGCACTCTAGCACACGACTCTTCTCCCCCCACTTCCTCTTCTGCTCTATTCCTCCCTTTTTTGAACCCAGGAAGGAGGAAAAGGAAGCTGCCAACTAAGGGGAGGCAGCATTTCATCTGTCACCTTGCAAAGCAGGGGATCTTAGGCCGGCCTGGGTGTGGGGGACTCACCCGGGGCCAAGGGACTGTTTGGTGGGAAAAGGCTGGAGGGCTTCGGGAGTGGGAAAACATGCAAAGCTGTGGAGGCCAAGGATGTGATTGGGGACTAAGCAAGGGATGGTGTGCAATGCAATACTTTGTGTGCAGAGTACCCTGAAGCTGGAGGGGTAGAGTAAAAAATTACAAGGAGGGGGGGTGATCAAAGCAGCCCTGCTGACTTGTTGTAAGAAATAGAGTAGAAACATGGGGAGGACTGTTGGGGATCTTGTGGCAGGGAGTTCCATAGGATAGCACGAAGTTGTTCTCCTGGCAGTCTTTTTCCATCCCCCCTCACCTCATCCCTTTCTCGAATCCAGACGTGGTTTCCGAAAGCAGCATCAAGGAAGTGGTCAAGGAGGTGGAAGATCTCGTCGGGGATCAAGGGCTCAACTGCCTGATCAACAATGCTGGGATCAATGTTCTGGCTTCGCTGGAGGATGTCACGGCAGAAACGATGCTCACCATCTATGAGACCAACACGGTTGCCCAGTTGATGGTTACCAAGGTGAGAGTGGTGCCTTGGTCACCTGTGGCGAGCTGCTTTCTCCTGCAGGCGAGCAAGTTGCCCCCAAAGTATTTTGCTCTCTCTTCTAAGCCATATATTGTTGGATATTAATTTAAGCATATTAAGTATAAGGTAATAATATATCATGACAATATAATATATCTATGTATAACATAACTATTTGTGAGCTGTATTTTCATTATTTTGGGTTTTTTGGTCATAAAGTTTGATAGAATGTATAATGATCTGATTAGTTTCATTGCATTTGTCATGAAATTTCACATCAAATGATATATTTATATATAATGCCAGTATTATTCCTAAAACCCGAATTTTAACAAACTGCAATTTTAACAGGACAGTCGTATTTTCATTTTCTGTTGTTTTTTTTTTTGGCCATAACTTTTAATTGATTGATTACACTCTGGTTTGTTTCATTGCATTCTGCATTCAATTATCTGTCCAATGGTGGCTCTATCTATCTAAACATACATGATGGTATTATTCATACATTCCAAGGTTTTCACTGTTTTGGCCCCTAGTGTCAAGCTCAGCTTGTTGCCCCCCTAAAGCTTGTTGCCCGGTGCAGTTGCACCCCCTGCACTTCTTTAGCTATGCCGCTGAGCTGTCCAGTGGGGACGATGCACGTCTGAACCAGCTATGGCAGCGGTTCCCAAACTGTGAGCTGTGCCTTCTCCGGGGAGCCGTAGAATCCTCACGAAAACGCCACTGCAATGTCTAGGATTGTAGCCCTAACGGGGAGCTGCAGCCAATGTCCCAATAGGTCAAGGCAGAAAATGTTCAGGAACCATTTGAGCAACAGGTGTGATTTGGAGGTGACCTGAGGCTGGTGTATCAAAACCCGCTTTTTCTTTCCAATTGGTCTCTTCCAGGCTTTCCTCCCCCTTCTCAGGAAGGCCGCCCAGCAGGGCACCGGCATGGGATGCCACCGGGCTGCCATCGTCAACATGTCCTCGCTGGCAGCCTCCATGCAGCTGGTGGAGGATCACGAGATGTTTCTTAGAGTCTACCCTTACCGGATAGCCAAGGTGGGTCCAAGCACAGGAAGCGGCTGCCTACTGAGTCCGGCCGTGGCTGAGGCTAGTGAAGCATTGCATGGCACTGACTGGCAGCTGCTCTCGATAAGACCTCCTTATACAGGCATGTCCTGGTATCCGCTGGTGTTCCAGCCCAGACCCTCCCGTGGATACCTGAAACCGTGGATACCTTTTTAAAGCTAGGGGACCATTGCTGCAACCGTTTAGTGGTTTTGCTGCAACAAGGTAGATAAGAGATTTATTGAATGTTCCCCTCTCTTTTTAATAGGCACCCCAGTATCCATGGTATCTGTGGATAACTGAAACAGTGGATACCAAATCAGTGGATGCTGGGGCACGCCTGTAGTTTCTTTCTTTCTAATTTCCCTTCTTTCAACTCCCAGCATATTACAAAACTGCCGCCATTCCATTCTCTGAATGTGTATATAATATTTTCTTTCAACTGTTGTTGTTGTTGTTGTTTTAAATGATGCTTTCAAATACTATACAATGTGTACAACCGAATGCACAAAACAGGAAATTGACAAAGCGTCCATTGTAAAATTGCAAGCAGGGAGCCCACTGATGGGACTGTTGGTCCTGAACTGTGACAGCGTCCTGCGTTCAGGGTCTTGGTTCGGATTCAGGGTGGCAAATAGTTTTGGTTCTGTTCCTGTTCGGGAAGGAGGTCATAAACCTCTGAACCAATTTGGGGGACTGGGGTTGGTTTCCCAGCTATGGCTGGGGGTGCATGCACAGCTCACAGATTTCATTGTCATTTTGCCCCCCACCCTCAAGACGGCGCTCAACATGATCACGCGATGTCTGGCCGCGGACTTAAAATCTGATGGAATCCTTTGCATTTCGTTGCACCCGGGCTGGATCCAGACTGACATGGGAGGGAAAAAGGTTAGTGTTGCAAACCATTTTCCTCTTAAGCAGATTCTTCCTCCATTTGCTCTTTCTCCCCCTAACCCCCCCCCCCCAGTTCTGCAGTATCAACTGTGCAATCCTATGCATGTTTACTCACAAGTAAGTCCCACTGAATTCCAAGGCCACATGGGCAGCCATCCTAAACACGTGCCTAGGAATAAGCCTCATTGAACATAGGAAGACTTTCGGAGTAAGCCTAAAGACATAGAACATAGGAACATGCCTATAAAGACATAGGAATTACTCAGGAGTAAGCATGCCTAGAATTGCATGTGACATGGAAGAACAGAGCCCATCTGTGTAGGCAAGCCAAAGATTTTGGTTGTAGTCTTGCTCTCTGTGATCTGGGGCTCAGGAGTTAACCTGTGTCTGGTCTATACCATTTCAAGCACGCCATAAAGTGAGCCTCCCCCCCCCTTAAAAAATCCCTGCACTTAGAAAACTAGCATGTCAGGGGGAGGTTCTAACCTACCAACTTCCCTGACATGCTAGTCTTCCATGTGCAAGGCATTCCCCTCTCCTTGAAGCAGCATTCCATCCTATAAACCCAGATACAGGTCAACCTGACCACATCTGTGAGATTTCCATTTTGGCTTATCAGGGACAAAAGTATTGTTCCTTCCTAAAGGGAAAACTTTTTTAAAAAATTGAGACTTTTTTCTTTTAAAACATGCCTTTACAGACTATCTGAGCAAAGAATCATATTTAAAAGTGGTTTTGTTTTAAAGAGATTTAGCAGGGGAGAGCCACTGTCCTTATCCTTGAGAGAAATGGACATACTTCACACTCATTTTCCCATCCTGAATATCTATTATCGAAGGTCTAGTCATCCTATTAACTTCTGATGGTGCTGATTATTAAATAACCCTGCCTAAGATCATAGCCATATTGAATTTCCAGTTTATGCTTCAGCAATGGGGAAGGGCCTGCCTAGAGGGGAACAAGTGTCACTTCTGGGATAAAGTGCTTTTTTCTCTCCCTCTTAATCCTGCAGGCACCTTTGAAAGTCCAAGATGCTATTCCTGGGATCCTCTCGGTTTTGGCCCATCTCAGTGAAAAACACAACGGCTCCTTTCTGGACTGGCAAGGGGAAACCTTACCCTGGTAGTTTTGGGCCTCAATCCCTAAATGATGTCTAACACAAACTCGTTGTTTTTTTACATTGCTGACTAGTATTTTTCTGCTCTTTTTTATTTTAATAAACTCTTTCCAACTGCTGTATGGGAATGAATTTTGAAAGTCAACTTTGGCTCATCTTCCTGCCCATGTGAAAAGTTCCCTCCAGTATCATTTTTTTTACAAAACAAAACAAACAAAAAGTTGGCCTTCTTTCTTGTGGCTCTGGAAGAGCCAGCACAGAACCATATATTTTTTGCAGCCAAGGTTCCCAGCCACCAGTTTACACACAACTCTGCTTTTAAGTTGATTCACATCAGTCCAAATGGGGGGGGCACCTTAGTGGCTTGTGTTTCCAAAAAATGTGTCGTCTTATCTTAAGTAGTGGTTTTTTGGTGCTACACAACACACCGACAGTAATGCAAACCAGTCATTCCCAACGGAGATAACCCGCTTGGCTGTAGAATTCCCAGAATGCTTTGCAGGGAGGCCCAAGCTCTTGGCCTGGTTCAGATCAATGTTCTTAAACATATGAAGGTACTTCCTGCTGAGCCAGACTACTGATCGGTCTTGCTCAATATTACATGCGCTGACTGGCAGCAGCTTTCCAGCCTCACTGGAGATTGAATCTGCAACCTTCTGGGTTCCAGGCAGGGACTCACCCACTGGATTAGCCTTGCCTTACTTATGCTCCCCTGAACTGAAAACAATGAACTCACGCTGTATGAGTGAACTCATCATCCCCCAAGACCTTGATGAAATTATTTAGTTTTGCTGCTGCCTGCTTGGGACTATAAGGCCATGGGCGTGGTCTAGCAGACTTCAAAGTGAAGGTAGAATCTGGATGGAGCAGAGATTTTCATGTGCTGTTTAATCTGGGCATTGAGCATAATTTCTCACCACCTGTGGCCACATCCAGATAAACACTCCTATGTACCAGACACAGATCGTATGTTTCAATAAAGCCTGCTTGTGTTGTCTAGGCAACTACTTGTACAACTGTGTGTGTAACTAGAGATGTAAGAAAAAAGGATCAAGAAAAAAGGATAAAGAAAAAAGGATAAAGAAAAGAAAAAGAAAAAGGGTAGTTAATCTGTGGAACTCTTTGCCACAGGAGGTGGTGATGGCATCTGGTCTTGATGCCTTTAAGAGGGGATTGGACGGATTTCTAGAAGAAAAGTCCATTGTGGGCTATAGGCAATGATGGGTTGTAGCCTCCTAACATTAGTAGTAGGCTACTTCAGAGTACTGGGTGAAAGGGAGTGGCAACAGGATGCAAGCATCTTGTTGTCTCATGCTTCCCTGGGGCACCTGGTGGGCCGCTGTGAGATACAGGAAGCTGGACTAGATGGGCCTTTGGCCTGATCCAGCAGGGCTCTTCTTATGTTCTTATGTTCTTATTTCTTGTGTTGGAAATATCTATACACCAAACTTGAACCTGTTCTCCAATTTGACTGTCTTGGCTTATTTTCAAAGAATGTACATAATACTTTGTACCCTGTACATAATTGAGGGGGCAATCCTAACCTGGAGTTAGGCCAGCAAAGTTTGGCTGGCACCAGGGCCACCGTAAAGCGCATTCGGAGTCAGGGAGGGTGGCACATGTCTGTGTGCTGGCCTCTCTGACTCCGAGACTGGTCCAAACATACTTTATGGTGTCCCTTGTGCCAGCCAAACTTTGCTGGCCTAACTGTGCCAGCCTAAATCCAGGTTAGGATTGTGCCCCGAATCAGGTTGTGTCTTTCCATAGTGGCTAACAGATGCATAATTCCTGACAACATAGCAACAAGAACTATTTCCCATTTTATTTGTGTAGCACAGGGGTCTCCAAACTATAGTCCAGAGGCCACATCCGGCCTGCCACAAGATTTTATCTGGCCCACAGCAACTTGTTTGCAACATTCGTTAATGTTTGACATTTTTACTCATTATATATCATTTCTCAGGTTAAACACGGCATTATTTCTTTGTCATTGTCACATTTCTCTTTTGCCCTGAATCATATCATGCTGATTAAAAGAAAAACAAAAAACAGATCCAAGTGTAGTAAAAACGTGGAAGACCACCTTGAGGGGGCAGGAGATGTTGCCATCAGTGACCCTAGGGCTAAGTACAGACAGGATCAACACCAGGGAGCTAAGTACAGACAGGATCAACACCAGGGAGGTAGCTGGGGTTGGCCTGCACAGCTGCAGCTGCTCAGAGGCTCGAAGCCAGGATATAAAGAGCACCTGGAGGAAGGAGAGGGTGTGGGTGTGCAGTAGGAGCAGAAGTTTGGTGGAAGTGGAGAGGGCTGGACTGACTAAGCCTGTATCTGGCAAATCTGAACAAACTATTGACTACGAGCTTAGATCCCGATTTGGCTTGATTGGACTGGACTTGGCTTACTGACCTTTGGACTGGCTTACAGACTTGATTTGGCTTACCAACCCTTGGACTGGCTTGTGGGCTACTGGACCTTGCTTGTGGACTAACTCCAACCTTGGACACTGATTCTGGCTGGGGCTTTTGGCCTCCAACTACTGTGGACTGGTACAATTGTGGCAATTGAACGGGCAAATTGCGAAGGTGATGCCTAGTTGTGTCTACTCCACTGCCAAACCAGAGCTATTTAAAGGGGGGACTAGTCAGCCTAAAGTGGGCAACAGGGACCCCAGGGCAGAACACCAAGTAAACCTTATTCATTTAATTTCATTCATTCACTCATAAAACTGATATTTTTCAGCCCACAAAAATATGTAAAATATACAATGTGGACCTCATACTGAAAAGTACAAAGACCCCTGATCTCGTAGCCAGAGATATACTGCCTTAGATCACGGAGGTTCTGCTCCTAACTATCATCACTAAGAGCGATGTCAAGCCAAATGGCCATCTAGTCCAACATCCTGTCTCTTGGCCAACTAATTGGGTCCTGGAAATCCACTAGGAAGCCATGAAAACAATGGCTATTCTTAGCATCTGGTACTCTAAGGTACATTGCCTCTGCACATGGGGGCTTCTCTTCTGTCAGGGCTACTTAGGAAGAGCCCTGCAAGGTCCATCTAATCCCACAGTGACTAGAACTATATGCACCCGGGAAGCTTACACTCAGGGCCTTCACCCCCGCCCCCACTGTTTTCCACTTCACGCCTATTATTCTAAGGTACACAGCACCTGACCATGAAGGTTCTGTGAAATGACCACGGGTGATAGCCACTGATAGACTTCTTTCCCCCATGAGTGGATCTCCATCACTTTTAGCTCTCCAAGCTGGTGGCCATCGCCCCTAGAGGAGGGGGTGATGCAATACAACAAGATATTGATTGAGTGCCCTTTTTAATGTCACAGCAGGGCTGGGCACTTTGACCAGTGCATTGGGCATTGTTTTTTTCTCAGCCAGGAGCATTTTGAGAGCTGTATTGACTTATCCCCATTCTCGTTTGGCAATGGGGTGAGTGGAAGCCACATGTGGGGCTGGATTGTGACATTTCGTGGGGTCCAAATCATTGTAGCTTTACTCAGTTTGAGAATAAATATATATACATAAATATATATATACTTATATATCATATACCTAGTACACTTTTAAATTTAAAAATAATAAAAATGAGAACTTGGAATGAGAATGTAGACTGAAAACACACAACACCACAATACAGGCTTATGGGTTCTGGCTTATGGCTTATGGGTTCTGAGCTGTCTGTGACAGCTCAAGAGAGAGATCTTGGGGTGCTGGTGGACAATTCAATGAAGGTATCGACCCAGTGTGCGTCAGCAATTAAGAAGGCCAATTCCATGCTTGGGGTAATTAAAAAAGGGGTTGAGAATAAAACAGCCAATATTATCATGCCATTGTACAAATCAATGGTAAGGCCACACCTGGAATATTGTGTCCAGTTCTGGTCGCCGCATCTCAAAAAGGACATAGTGGAGCTGGAAAAGGTGCAGGAGAGTGCGACAAAAATGATTACGGGGCTGGGGCACCTCCCTTATGAAGAAAGACTGCAGCGTTTGGGGCTCTTCAGCCTAGAAAAAAGGCGCCTGAGGGGGGACATGATTGAGACATACAAAATTATGCACGGAAGGGGAAGGGATAGTCGATAGAGGGATGTTCTTTTCCCTCTCTCAAAACACCAAAACCAGGGGACACCTGCTGAAACTGAGGGTTGGGAGAGTTAAAAGGAAGTACTTTTTTTACCCAGCAGGTAGTTAATCTGTGGAACTCTTTGCCACAGGAGGTGGTGATGGCATCTGGTCTGGATGCCTTTAAGAGCGGATTGGACGGATTTCTGGAGGAAAGGTCCATCGTGGGCTATAGGCCATGATGGATTGTGCAACCTCCTTACATTGGTGGTGGGCTACTGGTACCGGGTGCAAGGGAGTGGCAACAGGATGCAAGCGTCTTGTGTCTCGTGCGCTCCCTGGGGCACCTGGTGGGCCGCTGTGAGATACAGGAAGCTGGGCTAGATGGGCCTTTGGCCTGATCCAGCAGGGCTCTTCTTATGTTCTTAATTTGCTGTTTTAATCAAGACATTTTGGAAAAAAATCATCAAAAACACCCCCCTATTAATAGGGGACAAACTGGAACAGCCTATACCTTTAACCATTGGATAGACGAGGAAATTTGGGCAGATGCAGATCGACATGGAAGTATTTAAAAAGCTGCACCTGCCCAAATTCCCGCTCCTATACATTGGTTAAAGGTATAGGCGCTCTGTCCCAGTTTGCATCTGGTAATCCTAATTATTAACAACCCGCTTCCGTGCAGCAAAACTTCATCATCCAAGTCCATCTCTCTGCCTCGCTCTGTGTGCCACGCTATCCCACCAGCGACCGCTAGGGGACAGCAGAGACCATAGGCAGGAAAAGCAAAGCTCATAGGATTCTGGGATCCTTTTAACGCCGGAACCTTTGAAGCGGGAACGCGATGCGTAAGGGGACGATGAGAGCGACGGACCCACCGGGTTTCCGGAAGTGTACCATTAAAACTGAACCCCCGATCGTAAACGGGATGGTAAGTGCGGTTGGGGGGAAGAGGGAGGCGGTATTTATGAGCAAAGTTGCCTCCACGGCAAAGTCCCCCTCTTTAATTATTAACAGACGGCGAGGGGGGATTTGAATACGAGGGGGGCTGATAATACATCATTTCCGGTGAGAGGCTAGTGGGGTGGGGTTGAGGGAGCCCTAAGCTGACAACGGGTGGCCAGAACTACGTGACTTGCGGTACTTTGTGCGGGGAGCGACTGAAGGCGCCTTGGTTGTTATTAGTGGCTGATAATTTGTGTTTGATTTGGGGCAGGGGGCCAAGAGTCTGTAACTCGGGGGTGGAGCTCTTGTTTTGCGTGCGAGTTCAGTCTCTGGAGGTACCTGGACATTTTTAAGGACGGTGATAAAGAGCTCCAAGTTGGGCTGGGAAAGACCCTTCTCTGAAACCCTGGAGTCCCACAACGCCAGAACCAGGGGACAGCCCCTAAAATGGAGTGTTGGGAGAGTGAGAACAGATGAAACCAACCAACCAATCAATAATATTTATATACCGCTTTTCAACACAAAGTTCACAAAGCGGCTTACAGGCTAATAATAATAATAAAGCTAAATGGGTTTCTGCCCCAAAGGGACTCACAATCTAAAAGAAATGCAGAACACCCCCAGCAACAGCCATGCGAAAAGACACTGCACAGGGGTGAATAGGGACAATTACTCTCCCCCTGCTAAATATAAGAGGAACACCACTTGAAAAAGTGCCTCTTGCCCAATTAACAGGGGTTAAAAGGAAATACCTTTTTTGGCCAGGGTGTAAATAATCTGTGGGACTCCTTGCCATAGAGGTGGTGGTGTCTGGCCTAGGTACCTTAAAAGGGGATTGGACAGAGGAAAAGTCCATCCCAGGCCACAAGCCATGCTGGGTGGGGCAAACTCCTTTTTTTAGAACGCCAAGTGCAAGGGAGTGGCAACAGGATGCAGACATCTTGTTGATGTGTATTCTCCCCAAGGAGGTTATTCTCCCTGAGACATTGTGAGATCCTGTAGGAAGTTGGTGTAGATGAGCCTTTGGCCTGATCCAGAGGGGCTCTTCTTATGTTGCCAGTCAGTGTTGCCTGTATTAAGTCGATGGCCCAGCAGTCAGACTCAGTAGGAAGCATCTTCATCTGTTCCTCCAGAGTAGAGCACTAGCTTTGTATCCCAAATTCAGCCCTTGACATCTCTAGCTGGGAATCGCCTTGGAGAGCTGTTGATCGTCTGTGTTGACAATACCGAGCTGTATGGCTATGATCTGACTCGGGATGGGAGCAATGAACTATTATGCTTTTGAAATTCAAGGTTTTATGAATAAAGCAGACTTGATCTTTTAGAGTAAATAAATACAATGTGCTCATTAGAAGAAATACCAATATATGTGGTAAGGCTCCTACCTTAAGTACACCTGTGAAAGTAGGAAGCTTTGCAGAGATCAAATGGAATTGATGCACATTTCAATGAGTGTAAGAGGCGAATAGATTCAGATTGTTCCTCTGCTACAGGCTCTGTGGATGCCCTGGGGCATGTCTTTGCAATGGAGCCTCAGTACCCTTGTCTGCAAAATGGGTCAAAAAATTGCAGTCATTTTGTCTGCAAAATGACTCCTTTTCAAAGGGTTTTAGAAGAAAAAAAGTTTAAAACCCACTGCAAATTAAAAATGCTGTATACAATTAGCATGGCTCGGTGTACTTTTGTTACTGAGTCAAGACATGTATGCAAGGGGGCACTTTGATCCAATATTTAAAGGACTTTTGGTAATTTTAAATTATTTCCCGCAGACTGAACCAACATGCTGCTATCACGATTGACATCTCAGGTGGCAAGGGCCTCGAGACTTACAGGTAAGCACCGGCGGTGAGATAATCCCTATTCGTAGTATAGATTTCTGTTTTAGAATTGTATAAACTCTGAGAATGAAAAACACTTGCAAGAAAAGTTTGATGAGAATCTCAGTGCTGGTGGCAACTTTCCTTCATGCCACATAGTGCAATTTTTTTCCTTGGAGCTTCCAGAGAGCTTCTACTCTAGTATTATTATTGTTATTGTTTTGCCTGTAAACTGCTTTGTGAACCTTGTGTTGAAAAGTGGTATATAAATATTGTTGATTGATTGCTCAGTTGCTAAGGTTCTATTGTGCTCTAGGGTGAGGTTGCTAACTTTTAAACTGGCACCTGCTGCTGTGCCTTTAAGAGCAACTTGATACGCAGGCACTAGCCAGGGTGTGTGTCCTTGTCTTCCTACTGTGAAAAGCTTTGCCTGCTGCTGGTTTCTGCTGTTAAAAGTACAGGAGGAACCCAGGATTTGTGTTTTTAGTGCACTAGCAACCCTATTATTATGGTGTAATGGACAGAAGCAGGCAGGGAGAGGCTTTAGCTCAGTGCATCTAGGTTGGTTTGGGTACTTATTAAACCACGCACAGGCAAGGTGTCAGTTTTTGCATCCTTGGAGGTATCCTTAAATATGCAGAAGTCTGTATTTGTTGCAAATGGAAAAATGAGAGGGATAAATTCCAAAAAGACTGAAGTGGACTGAATGTGCTCAATGCCTCCCCCCCCCCAAAAAAAGTGGGTCTTAAGAGTGTTGAAGCATCCTTTAAAAAAAAAATTACAACTTCATAAAGTGCGGAGGAGGGAGGGATAGAGAATTGGCCCATTTGAGCCAGTTGGATGTTTAGGGTTAAGGGAAATGGAAGAAAAACCTGAAAATGTTGCAAGTTGCTATTTTATACCTTGTTGTAGTTGGTGGATTTTGGTGTCGATGCCACGTGCCTTAAGTCTGCTTTCTGTTTCTACTAGTCAAAGAGAAGAGGTCTCTGCCCCCAGTGGCTTGCAATCTATAAGAAGCCCTTTCTGTGGTGGAACACGGTTATTTCCATGGTGTGTATTTTGGCTCCTGTCTGGTTAGTGTTTGTGAATTTACAAGCGTCTTTCTTGTTCACAGGCCGGTTTCTGTCAAGGCCAGCTGTTTGCCACCTGAGTCCTAGTGCGGTTTCGGCTAATTATTGCACGCATCCGTCAAGCAAGAATGGCTCCCACTCCCAGCGATGGCACGCCTTGGATCCTGAGCTGGAAGAAATGCTGGTCCCTCGGAAGATGTCCATTTCCCCCCTTGAAAGCTGGCTGACGGTTCAGTATTCTCTCCCCAAAGAAGGCGTCGTTGTCGATATTCACGAGGGGCTGAATTATGAGCCTGCCCAGCAGTATGATCTCCCCCCACATTCCCAGGGCACAGGGGAGGAGGAGGGAGGTGAGCCGGACCGGAATAAGATAGAGTGCAAGAATGTCTTGAAGATCCGAAGGCGGAAAATGAACAGGCACAAGTACAGGAAGCTCATGAAGCGGACAAAGTTTCTACGGAGGAGGATCAAGGAAGGCCGACGGCGGAGGAAACAGGTGAACCTAGGGAGGCGGAGGGGACATTTCCCATAAGGGGCCCAAGGATTTCATTTGGGGTCCCCAAAACATCCATTCTGGCTTGGAGAGCCCAACCCCAAGAGGAGCATCAGAAGTTTTATTAGGTTTGAGGCTGCAGCCTCAGTGCCAAGTACTGGCTTTACACACAGAAATTCAGTCCCTGGCACCCCTGGGCAGAGCAGGGAACGAGCCCTGGAGTCAGCCTAGTGAACCAGATACAGTCAGTCCTCTTTATCTGTGAACTCACGCTCTACAGATTCTCTTGTCTGGGCTGGATCCTGTGCCCATGTACTCCGCCCCCCAGGTGTTCACTGGGGAAACCTCCGTAAAGCCCCGACTACAGCCCCTAAGTTGCCACGGCCAGCCTCTTCCACTGCCCCAGCAGGCTGTGTGCCTGGATTTTTGGTCAGACGCGGCTGACCGCATTGACTCTTGGGAGTTGTAGTCGGGGCTTTACGGAGGTTCCGTGGCAGAACTAAGAGCTGGTTGCGCCAGGGAAACCTTTGCGGGATACAGTGGTCTCCAGTTTAGAGACCGCTGTCTTTTAGCCTCGGTTCCAGCCCTGCAGGTTTCCCGGCTGTTGCTGATTTAACTCAAAACAGACTAAACTACATTGCCAGTAGAACAGCGAACTATTATACATTAATGCATATGCATTTGCAGGCACTAGGCTACGTTGCAGTGCAATGCTATGCGTTTAAAAGCAAATAACATTGACTAAACATGATAAATTTGAATAAAAACACATAGCCATGTGTTTTGCCTTTTTGATTTTTTTAAGCACTGAAATTTGCAAAAAAAAGTGGATCATTTTCACACCTGCTAGAACCAGCAGCCATGGTTGTGCGTGCGCACACCTGAGGCAGAGCCCAGTTCAAAGAGCAAAACAAAGCAGCATGGTATTTATAGTATACATGGGTTGTTTACTACCAAAGCTGTAGCTGGTTAAATAAAATGTAGCAAGGATGCAGCTGGAAACCGTGGTAATCAAGAGATAACTAGTGCAGGACTAGCACTAGTGCTACAATTATATAATATCTAGATTAGATCAAGCCTCAGTATCTAACATTGCATTTGAATTTGACTCACCCTGTTCAGCCCTACCCTTAATCTCTCCTTGCCTGATCCTTTTTTTTTTTTTTAATGGAAGCGGTTCCCAAAGTATGTGTCATGGCACACGCACAGGGGGCCCCCTGGGATGTCCCAGGTGCCACCATCTTGGATCTCACAAAATCTTGCAAGGTCCAAGATGGCAGCACCCAAACCTTGTGAGATTTGGGCACCACCATCTGGGCTCTTGTGAGATTTTGCTGAGCCAGGAAGAAGAGACGGCTTTGGGATGTGTGCATGTCTCCAGGTAAGTTTGGGAACCCACCCCAATTAGATTTTGGTTTTTGCTGCCATTTCCCTGACCCACGGAATTCCGCAGTCCCTAGTTTGATGTGGTGATGGAAGCCAGGCTTGGTGCTGTAGGAGAGGTTCCTTCTGAGAAGGATGTGACTTTCTAATGTGAACCCGTGTTTGTTTCCAGAAAAGGTTTGAACGGGACCTGGAACGCATCTGGAGGAGAGCCGGCTTGAAGAAGCCCCCAGAAGGATGGGTAGCGCCAAAGATCTATCTCAGGAATGTGAAAGATTGATGCTGCGTCTACTGCCATTTTTAATAGAGTATTTAAAACAGAAATAAGCGTTGTCTACATTTTCTCCCCTGCCCCCAAATCATGTTGATCGTTGTAGCATTAATCAGATGTTTGCTCGGCGAACCTCGCATCATGTTTGTAGATTGCCAAGAGAGAGCTGATGTTTGCTGCAGGGGGAAAAGGAAGGGATGGTTAGGCAATACATTTCATAATAAAGACACACTTGACTATCCTGATCAAACAAGGAGGCGGGGATAGAGACAGGAGAGAGGTGCAGCAGAAGGGAACTACTTGTGAGCCAGGAAAACATTTAACATTACCCAGTGAGGCAAAATACCCTTTACTGGGGGTGGGGGAAATGGGGTGCCTGGTGCTCTTGCCCTTCGCCCTTATGCAGTAAAGGAGCTGCCCCAAACCATACCCAGAGTATGGCTGAATTCAGAAGGGTGACTGCATTCAAAACCATTCCTTGCCATCCTTGTGGGAATGGCTGGGATGGAAGAGAGGGGAAGCAGCCGCCCGGGGAGAAGATCTGATTGGCTGCAGTGGGTCAGGGTGGAGGCCACAACCTGCCCCGCTAGAAGACCCTTTGCAATTCCCAGATCTGGGTCCAGGGAGAAGGCTGCAAGAGTTGCATGGGACACTGTACAGTACGTTTGGACCGCTCGTGGATTCAGAGAGGCCCACACAGACGTGTGCCATCCCCTCCCTGATTTGGAGAGTGGTCCAAATGCGCTTTATGGTGGCCCTTGTTCTGGCCAAACTTTGCTGGCTTAACTGTGCCAGCCTAACTCCAGGTTTGGGTGGCACCCTGAAAAAGGATGTCATTTTAATTAGGGGGCATGAAGATGACCTCCTCCCACTGGACATTGTTCCAGCTAACAATTTTCTTCTACAAACCAGGAAAAAGTGCCTGTCAAGTATTTTTTTAATGTTTCAAAAACTTCTTGTGACCTACCAAAAATCAGCTCATGACCCACAGTTTTGGAAAAGCTGCTCTAAGGAGCCTCAAGGCAGCTCTAGTAGCCATACCTATATGTTGGCAATCTCGCTTGCGGATTCAAGGCTGGCTGGCTTCCAGGGAATCCTGATCCTTGCAATATAAACTATACTCTGATCCAGTTTGAGACATGTCTTCTTCCAGGGCTGTGGTGTTGTAGTAGCCCCTATTTCTTCTGCTGTTAAGAACACAAGAACAGAAGAGCTGGGTCATCAGCCAGAACATCACCACTGGGGTCAGGCCAAATGCTCATCTAGTCCAGCATCCTGTATCCCACAGTGGCCCACAAGATGCCTCTGGGAGCACACAAGGCAACAAGATACCGTGATCCTGTTGCCACCCACATCTGGCATTTGGAGATAGGCTACCTTTAAAACCTGGTAGTTGCATTATAGTAATCATAACTTGTAAACTATGATGGCCTTTTCATCTATAAATCTGTCCAATCCCCTTTTAAAGGCTTCTGTTCTGAGCCAGGTGCCATCCCAACCTCCTGTGGCAAGGAGTTCCACATTACAAGGAGTTGTGCATCACTGGTGTCTTACCATTGGGGATATAAAGTATGATTATTGCGGCCTCGCTGTATTTAGTGATACTGGCATGGAAAGCTTTGCACAAAAGGACAAAGAAGGACCATTGGGCACAGTTGAGATCCACAGGCCCTAGCCATCATTTCGCTTACCCTGACTGAGGTATGCGTCTCGCTCTCCTGTGAACATCAAGCTCAGCAATGCCACGAAACCGAAAGTGTGCCGAAGTTTCCACGTCATCTCGTACATTTCTACCGGATAGTCCATTACTGCAGGGGAGAGAGATCTTGTTAAAGCAATGACAAAACTAGTCTAGCTGAAAACAGGAAGTGACGTTTTTAGGCCTCCAGATGCAATAGGGGTGCACTTTGCAGTCTAGGTCCTGGGCACCAGAGACAGTATTTATTTCCAAGTCTAGATTACAATATCATCATGCATGGAACTTACATGCCATGTCACTCCTGCAATGAGATGCAACTGTGCTGCTTGCATATGAATCAGCAGTGGGGGGGGGTTCCTCCCCAGTTTTTGAAAAAAGAGGTGGGCACCCACAGTCTCCTGCCTGGGTCTTAACTCTCTGAAGACAAAGTTACCCATCTCACAAAATGTTATGCCGTGGCACCCAAATCTTGGCCTTATGACCCTGCGAGTGTGTCTTTGGGAACCCCTGCCTTGGATGCAACAAACACAAATTACAAAGGCAGCTATAGCTCACTGCTGGTGGTTTTCCCCAGCAGAGAAAACAACGTCTCCCTTCTCTTTCTGGAAGGACACAAACAAGATGCCCTGCAGCTGCTCAGAGGGCAGTTCCCAACTGCGGAGCTCACATGCGCTGGCAGTGGGGCCATGCCTGGCTGCCAGCTTACTTACGCACTTCCTGGCAGCCGATGGAGAGAGTATTTATATACAAGTCTAGAACAGAACATCACCATGCATGGAACTTACTTGTCGCATTTCTCCTGCAAAAACAAGAGACACGAAACTGGGTATCAATGCACACCACCACTTTATGGTAACAAACAGAAACAATGGGTGAAAATGCAAATAAAGAACTGAATGCAAAAGAATTCCCGACCCTTGAAAGCACTGGGCTGGGTCAGAGGTCGTGGAAAGCTGTAGGTTCCTACAACACCCTGTAAGCCAGGATTGGCCAGGAGAATTAGCTGGTCTGGCATGGCACTACTACTTTTCCCAGCAATCCCTGCCCCAAAGAAGCACAGCAGCCCATCCCAGCACATTACAAGCCCCAGGAGTGGAATTATCCCCTCTTGCATGTTTGTGGGGCATCCTACAAACGCCTTGTTTGCTCCTGGCTTTTGCAGGATGTCTGAACGAGCCCGATAAAAATGGCAAAGGCATTTAGGGCGCAATCCTAACCCGGAGTTAGGCCGGCACCGTTAGGCCAGCAAAGTTTGGCTGGCACAAGGGACACTGTAAAATATGTCTGGACCATCTCAGAGTGCCCGTACACAGTTGTGCGCTACCCTCCCTGACTCAGAGAATAGTCCAAACGTGCTTTATGGTGTCCCTTGTGCCGGCCTAACTCCAGGTTAGGATTGCACTCTTGAGGCGCTTCAGCCAACCCACCAAGGCCATTATTTCTAACACTACTCAGCAAGGCCCAAACTGGGGCAAGCAAGCCCCAAGTCTTTTCCCCAAGTCCCCCCAGGTAGTAGGGGGCAGGTGATAATGACAAGTATACTTCATTATTTATAATGAAAATAAATGAAGTAAATAAATATTACTTGTAAATAAATAAATAAATATATAAATTGAAGATCCCCTTTTTCCCCCAAAGTAAAGGGGGGGCGTGTCATTTTTAAACAGTGGGTCCCCGGTGCTAAAAAGCATGGGAACCAGAGGGTTAGAGCAATCTTAAGGAAGGAATCTCAAGGAAGGAAGGAAGGAAGGAAGGAAGTTTAAGGAATATTTTTTTTAAAAACACAAGCTAGTTTCATCCCCTTCGAATTGAGAACAGCCCCCTCTTTGTTAACTTTTCGGCGGGGGCTGAAGACCTTTTTATTTCAAAAAGCTTTTTAACTGTTGACAGGTTGGCTGGCTGGCTGGCTGGTTATACTTTTATACTTTTATATTTTATGATCCACATGGCTTGTTTTAAACTTTGTTGTTTAATTTTTTGTTTTATTGTATTTTAATATTGTTTAAATTGTTTTTAATGTTGTTTTTATATTTTTTATTGTTGTAAATGCCGCCTTGAGTGCCTTCGGGCAATAGGCGGGGTATAAATTCAATAAATAATAAATAATAATAATCTCCCCCCCCCGAAGGTGAAAACAGTCGGGCGGGAGGGGTGCCAAGTCGCTGCAAGACAATAATCTGAATCTGTGTGTGGAGGCGGTTGGGGGGGGGGGTTGCGCCCCTTTACCTGCTGCTGCGAAGAGGAGGTAAACAGGAGCCCCAGGAAGGACACCACGGCGGTGGCCACGATCCCGACGGTCGCCACGACCCCGACCCCGACCCCGACGACCATTCTGCCCCGGCAGCGCCTGGCGATCTGTGCCGCAGAGACGGGACGGGGGGCCGGGAGCCGCTGCAATACAAAGGCGAGGGGAGTCTCTGGAGCGACGCGCGGCGAGGAGAGCAGCGCTCCGCCGAAAAGGGAAAGTGAAAGGAGCCAGCGACGCGCATTCTACGGCGGCCGGGCCGGGGGGGGGGCGGGGGGCAGGCACCGCTGGGCCGTGTCTTCCTCTGCCAAGACTGTACTCCCATCTCAGGCCCAGGGGAATGGCCCGGGTCAGTGTTTCTCAAAGTGTGGGTCCGGAGACCCGATGTCTGGTGGGTCCTGCAGAGCCTCCAGTGGAAACATAACAGGGTGATGGAAAGATCCGATGACTCCTTGCCCTAAGCCCTGAGGCTGCTCGGAAATCGGAGAGCTGCAAACTACCCGGCAAAGAGCTGAGCTCCTGCAGTTTGCAAGGTCCTCGCTCTCTTGATACGTGTACACTTGAGACTTGCAGTCTGTATGCTGTGCCAAAGGAGGCTGCTTTCCGAGTTCATTCGCACCACGATTCTTATCATTGCTGTGGTGATGTTGATGGTTTGGTGTCGCAGACCAGCAGGTGTTTGGACAGGGTTTTTTTGGGTGCTCGCTAGCTGGATCTCTACGCAGTAGCTTAAGAGCTGGTGAGATATTGTTTTATTATAATATTTATACATCGTTTTTCGACAAGAGGAGTTCACCAGGCCATTTTACATGGTAAAATAAATTAATGTAAAAATGCAGAAGAGACCTCAGCCGCAGCCACTGGAAAAGATGCTGTGGGGAGATGAAGGACAGCCACCCCACTAAATAGGACACCACTTTGAAAGCTGCTGTCTTGGCCCAGTGGCAGAGTTAAGGGTTACTTCACTTGACCCTGGCAGCAAAATAGGGCAAGTCTGACAGCACAGTCCTAGGCATGTCTGCTCAGAAGTAAGTCCCATTATAGTCAATGAGGTTACTCCTGCATAAGTGTGGATAGGATTGCAGCCTTAGTCCCAGATATAGGGTTGCAGCCCTAGTATCTCCTTGTGGGTTGTCCTGGTTAAGCAACTCCAGACCTCTCTGGCCTGAATCTGCTGAGAACTGAGCTTTCGGCCTTCCCTTTGTAATATGGGGATAATCTTACTAACTTACAGGGTTGTTGTGAAGAATACAAGACCGTCGATCCAAAGTGCTTTCAACGCTCAGAAGCACCATGCTCGTATGAAAATGCACGAACACTGTGCGCTACTCTGAATTTCGTCTCGTTGTGTTCAGTGGGGCTTACTTCCAGGAAAGCATATTCGTGACTGCAGCCTAAGACAAAAATAAAGCAGCATTTGAAGACACAAAGAAAATTGATCATAAAGCCGCAACCTTGAGACAGGCATTGTTTCCTGGTGGTTGTTTTCGTGGAAGAGATTTTTTAAATTTTTGCATTAAAAAAAAAATTCTTTAAAAACAGCATCACGCACCTGCTTTCTCGTCATGTGCCTTGCTTTGAGGAAGCAGCAGGGGGCGCTCATGCCTGAAGAATTCCTGAAGCAAAGGTTTCAGAGGTTCCTAAAGCCAGCAAAAGTCACTTGAGGAACCCCCCAAAATGAGGACTTGGGCCTGCTGCAGAGCAGAAAACTGGGGCATCTGAGAAGAATTGAGCTAGCAGGCTCTGGGGAAGCTCTGGAATGGGAAACGACTTTTTGTTTACTGGTGAGGCCATACCCGGAGCAGTGTGCAGGGGCTATAGCGCAAGAGAACAGGGCTGTAGCTACGGTGTAAGCATACAGCACCTTTTTTGCATGAAGAAAGTGCTGGATTCAATCCCTGGCAAGCAGAACCAGATGAAGCTAGTGTAGGGCCTGCAGCAGTTTGCCCTCCCTCCCATCAGCCTCCATCAGAGAGCTTACCTTCTCTGGCACGCTCTGGTGGTCTGCGGGCGCTGGCAGACTGGCACAGATCTTCCAACTGGCACCAGTTGCACAACCAGGAAACATCCCTGATAGAAAGCAAGATGAGGACAAAATATTATTATATGTAAAAGCTGATGATCGCGTAGAAGCAGCTTGTAGCTATGAGGCTTGGAAAGGCTTCAAGGTCGCAGAGCTCCGGCAAGGAATCACTCAGACAACAGAGATTAGGGTAGCAAGAAATTCTATATTCTCAGAAGAAGGCTTCTTGCAGCAAAGAACAGCAAACAGGTACAGCAAAGCTCCTCCAACAGCAACACTTACATTGCTAGCAACTAACCACAGGCGTTTCTGGTCTGGATTAAATAGTCCCCAGCATCCAATCGGAGATCAGATGATCTCATCCCCACACCTGGGTCAGAACCGGTAACCTCCTGCCTACGTGACATGAGATGGGATTGGCTAGCTCTCTCAAATTCATAAGTTTACATCAAGGTTATTGGCTGGTGTCCCTTGTGGGGTCTCGCAAAAGTCCTATAATTGAGGAAGATTTTCTGTTGTTGAGGGTGCTATTCCATCAGGGCCATGATGCTGCACCTTGGCTGATTGAGTGAAGGCGATTGCCACGAGAACCTTTGGCACACGACCAAAGGGATGGTGAGACTGTCTTTAGTAGAATTAGAATAGGCTTTTGTTATGTTTGTGCTGTGTGCATTGAAATCTGGAAAGCCCTTTTGAATAGCTCCACCGGCTTTCAGTAGGAGTGGCTTTCCTCTTAACTGTGCCTTATTCTAAATAAAATCTTTCTACTTAAAGAACTGACTGTATGTGCTTTCATGGGAGATAACGCTATGGAGGGTAACTGTGTTTGGACCCAAGATTGAGACTGGTGGCAGAAGGATAGCTGTGATTCCCTGGGCAACCTAGCAATATTGCAGGTACTTGAAGCTGGGAACCAAACCTTGCCTGTGAGCTATAGAGTCCAGGAGAGGCTGGCTCTGCAGGGCAAAGGATTCATTAGTAGGGGACTCAGTGTAAGCCAAGTTGCACTAGTAATTCAATCACACACCTTTCTTAATTTGGCCCCTGACAGCTGCAGCCAAACTGACATTTGGCTGGGACTTTTCCTCCCCTGCCATTCCCCCCCCCCGTCCCCAACTCATGTTTTCCATTCTTTTTACAAGTGCTGGGTCTACAAAGCATCCTTTCAGAAATAAACAGGCAGCTTAGTTCCCTTCTTGCCAAGGATCGGTCCACTGCTGGCTGGAAACACATACGCCCCCAGGACAGGTTCCAGCTGCCCAATAATCTCCCAACAGGAACAAAAGTGGTCTTTACATTTGTGGGCTGAAAGGAACTCTTAAAATTGCGTCATTGAAAAAAAAAATCCCCACTGACTGCCTACCTGTCAACATGTGAAGATTTAAAAGCAGAAGGCTAACCTTGACATCTCCGCCAAAGGGGGAAAAATTATATGCCTGATGGATAGATTGTCATAACCTGGCTGTAGGAATCTGGTTCGATTCCACATAAGGAAATCCCTGTCTTGTCAGGCTGAGGGTCCACTTGCTGGAGTGTTGTGGTGAAGAGGCTGGTCTTCGCATCCAGACTTTCCCGGTTTGAATCTCACCTTTTCCATGACCTTGTGAGGTGACCTTAGGCGAGTTGGCCTCAGTTCTTCTATCTGCAAAATGGGTGCAATGGGATACTTAATTAGACGGCTAGTAGCAGTAGTTGCAGGATTGCAACAAAACATGCGTCGCACTCTAGAAGTGCTACATTTTGTGTCTAACCAACCAGCGGGACATTTCTGGGACGCTGTAGCCATCTTGGCATTCAGATAGACTGCCTCTGGAGCATGGAGGTTTGACTGTTTGCAACAAAGATTCATAGCTCTGTCTACTAAGGCTTTGTCTATATTTTTACAAGAAGGTGGCAGGTGCCTCGCTGAGCCATCCAGCACCAGCCTGATTTCAACAGATATTGTGGGGAACTCACAAGGAATGTGTGAAAGAGACCTCCTTTGTCACTTGCTTGAGTGCCTTGTCCTCTAAGGTAGGCTGCTGCTGTATATGGAAGCGCCACCATCCATGGACTTCTCCAAGTCTCTCGTCATCCTTTCCAGCTCGGGGGTGTGTGTTTGTGTGCTGACAGGCTGACCCTCGCGCAGCTCGTAAAACGCATCTTTTGCAGGAACTGGTCGTCCTGCGTGTTTCCTGGAAATGGACGGAGTGAAGATGGAAAGAGATAATAAAAAGACTCTGAAGGGCGGGATGAAGGTCTGGAAACCTTGACTCAACATTTGCAGCAAGGCCGAAGCTGAGCCAGCCAAGTGTGTGTGAGTTTGGGGCGTGTGTGTGGATCGGAACTGCGAGCCAAAAATCAAACACTCTCACTGGGGGCACAGATGTGGTTACGAGGCCTCTCGCGGCCAAGGGATGAGGTCCTCAGGCTGCTCACTGAGTCAAATCCGTTTGCCTTTCCTGTCTGTGTGTGATTTCATCCCTGCGTGGCTGTGAGATGTGCCAGTCCCAGTGTGTGTGTGTTATGTGTGTGTGTGTGTGTGGGGGGGGTGTTGGTTCTCAGCAAACTGCTTAGATGAAAATGCAGATTAAAATGCTGAACCCATGACTCGTGCATTGCGGACCACTGCACCTCTGGCTTAAAAGGATCTCAAGTCACCGTCCGGGAAACGCGCCACTTCTGTAAGCCTTGGAGGGCTGCCAGGCAGAGAGGATGGGCCTCCGGGGCTGGCCAGTGGAGGGTGCTTCCAGTGGCCAGTGGAGGATGGATCGTGCCTCATTGGCGGAGCGCATGAGGGATGCAGTCTGGTCACGGCCAGGTCAGATCTGCCCCAGGAAAGGTCAGAGGGAGAAATGATGATGATGATACTACTACTACCAACAGCAGCAACAGCAGCAACAGCAGCAGCAGCAACAACAACAACAACAACAACAACAACAACAACAGCAACAGACCACTTTTTGGCAAAAAAAAAAAAAGTTCACAAAGTGGTTTACAGAAAAACCTAACTGGATCCCTGTCCCAAAAGGGTGACTAATCCAAAAAGATGCAGAGGAACACCAGTAAAGAGCCACCAGAAAAGACATGCTGGGGTGAAAAGGGGCAATTATTCTCTCCCTGCTACGTATAAGAGGAGCACCCTTTGCAACGCGCCTCTTGCCCAGCCAGCAGGGGATCCACGGAAGGTTCTGTTGTGCAGTAATTCTGCGGAAAGAGGCCAAAGTGATCCAGTGCTTGGACATCCCCATCCCTCCTCCCTCTTGATCTCCACCAGCCCTGGGTCGGGGGCAGCTGGCCACGGCCCAGCTCAGCGCATCTAAATTTGGCATTGGGGCTTATATTATTGGCCCGCGGAGGCCTGCACTGCCTTTTCCAAGTCCCAAATGATTTTTGGTAGGTCCTGGTCTTTTTCTGTCGCTCTATATAAAGCCCTGTGGTTTGGACGTCCCCAGGCAAGTGTGACAACCGTTTGTGGGCAGGCCGTGCGCCATGCTCCCGAGAAAACATGCACACGCTGTTGCTCCTGCGGGCGTTGCCAGCCATTGCCCATTTCTGGTCCGCTGCACTGCTGGGCAATGATTAGAGGTGAGACTGAAAGAGGTGGGGAGCTTTCCTGAGCGGGCCTGGAGGTGCCCCTTCAAAGGGCGGCCCAAGCCCAGCGTGGTTTGAGCATGGAACGGGCAGGCTTGATCTGGTTTGAGGGGTGAGAGCCGCAGGCTGGGAACAGCATCTTTGGGTGGGAATGGTGTGGTCTGAGGGGAAACCGGAGTTGCAGCTGCTTGGGGTGGGGGTTATAAGCACCACATGCTCCAGTGTGTGGGGACCCAGCCAAACCTGGAGCCTGAGGAAGCCTCTGAAGAGGGGAGAAAGGGCAGCTGCTCCCTGGATAAGACTAATGATGCAACAGTGGCTCCCCGGATAAGACTAATGATGCAACAGTGGCTCCCTGGATAAGACTAATGATGCAACAGTGGCTCCCTGGATAAGACTAATGATGCAACCATGATCCAGCAGAAGCAGAGAGTTGTTGCCTGCAGCTGCAGACCTGGCAGATCCTTCACCCCGGGGCCAGGCCCACAAATCGCCACCCCTGGCATTGCCTCTCTGCCTCCGCTCCCCCCCCTTCCGCACTGCCAGCACCCACAAATGCTCCATGTTGGGTAGGTGAAGGGGCCAAACATTGCTCACCACCAAAAATGCCACCCTCCTCTGCGCCGCCCCTTTCCCCCATTGGCACAGCACCTGGGGGCATTTGCCCCCAGCAAGAATATAGGTAGGAGCACCACGTACAGACCACATGGACGTGGTCTGATGTCTTCCACCAGGCCTCCAGGTTGGACCTTCCCTCATCAGAGGGATCAGAGGTTAGACTGAAAGGTGGGGAGCTTCTGATGGGCCTACTCAGAAGGAGGAGAAGGAGGCAGAGCGTGTCAGCACAGGCCTTGGATCAGGGCAGAGCTCAAGTCAGGAAGGAGAAAAGCTTCCTGGCTCTGTTTCAATGCAATGTTTTCTGCTGGATGCAGAATTTGCAGGTGGAACGGCTGACCTGAGTTCCCAGGATGGCTTGGCTTTGCTCTCCAGTAGCCCTGCCACTGTCTCGCTCTGCTTCTTCTGCCCCACGTCTCTATCCTTGGCACACACCACAGTCAGGGGGCAGAGACTGGGCAGGTCGGGGCCTGGCACCTTGTCTGCCCCTTCTTGCCCAGGCCACAGGCATCAACAGACAACTCCCTGCCCCAAGGAGCTCACAGCCAGAGGCGTATCTAGGGTGTAGCGTGGGGTGGCAAGAGCCATGGGCGCCGTGTTCTTGGGGGCATCGATGGCCCTCAGCCCCACCATGCAGCACCCTAGAAGACACGCCCTCCCCCTGCTTGCCGAGCAGGGAGAAGCTGCGTCTTCCCCCCTGCCTCTGATCCCAGCCGAGAGGGAACCGCGCCTCCCTGGCTGGACAGCCAGGGAGATGCGGTTCCTCCTGGCCAGGATCGGAGAGGAGGGAAGGCATGCATCTGCCCCCCCTCTGATTGGGCAAAAATGCCTGATCTGAGGCTGAGGGAAGGCATGCACCTCCCCCCCCTCTAACCAGGGAGGCACAGTTCCTCCTGGCCGGAGGCCAAGGGTGTGTGTGGCTTCTCTCTGCATGGAGAGAAGTCACACCCCTCAATGTCATGACATCACAACGTTTTGACGTCATGACGTGCCATGGGTGCCATCGACACAAGTTGTGTGTCAGTCGTAGGGCCCTCCCCATGGTGGAATTATCCTGGGGCACAGCCAGTGATGTCATGCAGGGGGTACGCGGGGGTACGCAAGTACCGGTTTCTAGGATTATGGCTGGCCCCGCCCATTCGCCCGCCCACTCGTCGACTCCGCCCTCTGCAACGTTTGAATTTCCTGCATGTTTGAGTTGCCTGCACGTTCTCAGGGCCAGGCAGGCAGGCAGGCAGCGAGCGTAGCCTTGCCTTGCCTTGCCACTGAAAAATGAGTTGCTCTGGGGTTTTAACAGGATGCCAGGCCTCCTTCACATGTTCTGGGGGTGCTGTGGGATACTGTTGCAACGACCTCACTTCCGGCTTATGACGTCACTTCTGGTGGGTGGGTCCCGACACGTGCCAATCAAAAGTGAGTACCTGTTCTTAAATCATTTAGATGACACCACTGGGCACAGCCTGTAGGGTTGAGAGGTGACAGTTTCAGCAGGACAGCCCCAAATCAGGCCCCCTTCAAGTGCTAACTTATATGAATTGACACATATAATTGAGATGCCTGGCCAAAGCCAAGGTTACTTTGCATGTGGTGATATTTCTCTAATACACAAAATTGGCTGTGATTTTGTGCAGGCTTCCCCCATTCCAGCACCCCCACTTTTCTCGAATAACACCACTCTCTGGTATTGCTGGAGCTTTAAAAGTAGCCACCTTGGAGAGCAATTCCCGAAAAGGGTGCCGATCCATTTAGGAAAAGTCAAAACTCCCCCCCTTGCCTGCCTTCTCTGGGAATGGTGTTTCCATCCTCAACCCACCAGATGAGCAACCCTGCCTGGAATGTCGCGTCCGTCCTGGCCGTTCTCTGGGCTTTTGGAGACCCAGGAGGCTGGAATGAGCCTCGTGATGTCGATTCCATCTCTTTGTTATTTCCTCCCGAGTCTCTGTGATTCTTCCAGGCCAGTGGAGGAGGAGACACTTTTGCCCGTTAAAACTGTAAATGGGCTGATTCGTAACCATTTCTGTTGTCCTGCCTGCATTTGAATGAGCCGAGCATCGTTTCTCTGAGGTTTTGCAAAGAATGAGAGGACAGTTAGGTCCCTGCCCCCAAAGGGCTTACAATCTGGGAAGAAGGCACAAGGGGAACTGCAGAGGGAAAGGAGGCCCACAGGCTCACTGTAAATGCCACATGCACCATTTCACAGAGATGAGGTTTTGCAAAGAATGAGAGGACAGTTAGGTCCCTGCCCCCAAAGGGCATACAATTTGGAAGAAGGCACAAAGATGACGACAAGAGATGAATTTCCTCCTGTTTGAGGTGCAGTTAGCATACACATCAATCAACATACACCCCAACATACATCCCAAATTAAACTGCATTTCCTTGCATACACCCCAAATTAAACTGCATTTCCTTGCTATAACAATGTCGTAAAAATTGGGTTGAGGAAGCAGAACACTCCTTTGCAGCTCTCTCTTTCTCTTTGCAGTTCCCTGTGTGGACAGTTTATAACTCTACGAAGCACCGAACAGGCATTTTCCTTGATAGCTTTTTAATTTTGCCCCGAAAATAAAAAAGAAGGAAACTGTTTCCGAAATGCACGTCTGGAGAACTCTTTTTACTTTGGAGGTGTTTTATTGGAACCTTGTTTTCCTGGGCAGGCCTTCTGTTTTTGCAGACTGGTTCCTATTAATGGTTTTCTGACAAATTTCAGGAATGTCAAAAGGGAACCCTTGCCAGAATTGGGGCGGGGGGTGAGTGGGAGCAAAAATTTCATTTGGAGTGGGCCTTTCCGTCCGGAGACGTACAATGATGCCTGGAACGAGTATCTGGGTGGAAGCGAAGGTTTTCTCTCTTTGGCTTGCAGAATAGATTGGTAGTGATGGGGGATAAGGGGTGCCACTTAATGCACCCTCAATGCTGCATGGTTTCCTCTTTCAAAACAGGTGGATCTGCCACTTGGAGTATACCAAGAAAACATACTGGGGGGGGGAGAGAAACGGCCTTCTGGAGCGTTCGTTGAGCTCCACATTCATGGATATGGTATGATTATATATACAAAATTACAAAGTTATATAATGCAAAATTAAAAACTTACAAAGTGGACAGTGTACACATGCAAACACACACACACACACACACACACACACACACACACAGAGAGAGAGAGAGAGAGAGAGAGAGAGAGAGAGAGAGAGAGAGAGA
>JAJKFI010000061.1:1741363-1767197 GCA_029204185.1 Lerista edwardsae | reverse complement strand
AGAGAGAGAGAGAGAGAGAGAGAGAGAGAGAGAGAGAGAGAGAGAGAGAGTTCAATAAAATAAAATGTTTATTGTCTGATTCTTTGCTAACCATTTGTTGTTGTGGCAGTGAGCTTTTTTTGTTTGCTGATTGTACAGTTTTACTATGTAAACAGCCGCTTGCTGCATGAAATTTAGGCTCAACACAATAGCACATGTTTGAAAGAGCAAACACGTCTTCGGAGGCTACGGCTGCAATCCTGGATGCACTTTCCTGGGAGTAAGCACCGTTGACCACAGTGGGACTGATTTGTGAGTAAAGCGTGCACAAGAGTGCCAGGCACCCTCTCCCTCTCCTTGCGGAACGCCGTAAATTGCGACCACGTGGGAAGGAGCCCCCTCCTCCCTGAGGCTGTCATTTGGGGGTTAATCAAAGGGTTGTCGTACACAGTAATCAGAACACAGAAAGACTTTGGTAACATGCTGTCCACGAGGGATGCCACGGCTGGTGAGGTCATGGGAGTAATAGGTGGTTGCAGTGCACAACCCTGTAATTGTGGGTTCCCTGCAAGCCCTGGCTTCACTGTGCAAGGAGCCCGGCTCTCCCCGCTGGAGGTTGTGTCAGCCATCCTTGCTGGATTCAGTGGACAGTGATGCTGCCTGCCAGAGCCAGACCCTTGGTGCATCCAGCCTCTACACTCACTGGCAGCTTTCTGAGGCTATAAAGAAACTTTTCCCCACCTGTGGATGCCCGATTCTTTTTAACTAGGGATGGAACCCAGACCCTTGTGTGTGCAAAGGAAGTGTGCGATCACCACCTCTGTTGCAACACAGCCTTCCACGGAGACCCCTTTTCCACCCCAGTCGTACCCGGCTGTTGGGGAAAGCAGGACTGGCATCAAAGGTTGGCCAGGTCAGACACTAGCCTAAGGGCCACACTCATCACAATGTCCATCTGGCCAGGCTGCCCCAAATCCTTATACTGGTGGTAATGGGAGTACCGAGGGCACCGTTGGGGGGTAGAGACATCACAGGGCATTCAGATCAGGGCCCTGACCCCAGATGCCCATTGATCTGGTGCCAGCACTGAAAAAAGGAATGAAGGGATCTAAGAGGAGACTTTGCTGTGCTCTATCATCAGAGATTCTGTCTGAACCCAGTTGAGAGGCTTTCTGGAACCTCCCGCACAGGGACGTAGCTAATGACAGTTTAGCCTGGTGCAGAAGGCAAAATGTTGCGTTGGAAGTGACATCACAACAGGAAGTGATGTCACAATTGTATTTTCGTTTTCTGTTCCTTTTGGCCATAACTTTTGATAGAGTAAAGATATTACACACTGGTTTGTTTCATTACATTCTGCTCTAAATCACCTTTCCAATTATATATATAATAATATGATGGTCTTATTCATATAAGGGACGTGGTGGCGCAGCGAGTTAATCTGCTGTTGCTGGGCTTTCAACCGCAAGGTTGGGAGTTTGAGACTGCGTGACGGAGTGAGCTCCCGTTGCTTGTCCCAGCTTCTGCCAACCTAGCAGTTCAAAAGCACCTAACATCCAAGTAGATAAATAGGGACCACTTCGGTGGGAAGGTAACGGACGTTCCGTGCGCTACTGCGTAGAGTCATGCTGGCCACATGATCGGACAAAAACGCCGGCTCTACAGGCTTAGAAATGGAGATGAGCACCGCCCCCTACAGTCGGTCACGACTAGACCATTCGGTCGTGGGGAAACTTTTACCTTTACCTTTACCTTATTCATATATACTAAGGTTTTCACAATTTTGGTCACTAGTGTCAGGCTCAGCTTGTTACTCCCGAAAGCGTGTTACCCAGGGCAATTGCACGCCCCTGCACTTCTTTAGCTGAGCCCCTGATCATCTGAGTCATAGAGGCTTTTCAGTGGATCTGTGCCCGACCTGCCCTCCCCACTCTCCCCACCTTGGTATCCTGGCTTTGAGAATCAGGATGCTCTAGGCCAGAATGCCCATGCTGTTTAAATCTGTGGAAACAGAGAAGGCTATGATCTGCATTCAGCCAGATTGTGGGCTGCCTCCGCAGTGAGGAATCGGCTTCTGGGATGTGAGCTAGAGAAAGGAACTAGTAGCTTGCTGGATCACCCCCAATATTTGGGGTGCTGTGAGGCAATGACAGGGAATGGCTCAGACTGTGATTAATGAGTCTGATTCATTAATAGACGTTGGATCGATGTGTTTCTGTGTCTTACATCTATCGATGACAAAATAATTGTGCTAATGACTGTCTCGCCATGTTTTGGGTAATTGTGCGTTTCTTTTTCTTTTTTTTTGGAAGGTGATTCCGCCAAAGATTTTGTTGCTGTTCATGCCATGGAAGTCGTAGAACCTTTTGTCTGCATCTCAACTTGTCGGAAAAGGGCAAAGGACTCTGCCAAAATTTACATTACTGTTTATGTAGCAGAGGCATAGGGATGTAGAGTCCTCATTGAAGCGAGTGGCTGAGGTGTACATATGCAGAGGAGGTACTGCCAAATATGTTTAGATACTAGTAGAACACTCACAAGGAAGGAGTTGTTTTAACCTTGTGGCGGGGAGTTCCACAGACTGGGTCCCAAACTTGAAAATGCCCTATCAAGTTTATTTAAAACAGTGGTTCTCAAACGTTTTGGTCTCCAGAGCCCTTTACATTTCGAAATGGATTCTCAAGGAGCCCCACTGGCACATGAATAGAATCTCAAGGTGCTGGCGCATGCAGAGTGGCGCAGCACTGAACACATAGTGGCCACTTATGGTGTGGCCATGGAGTCTCCGAATGGGTCTCAGGAAGCCCCAGGATTCTTAGGAGCACACTTTGAAAAATGCTGATTTAAAACATTGTTGAGTTTTTTGTTGGGGGGGGGGCAATTCCACCTTTGAAGAAGGGATGTCAAACTTTGCAATGTATTCCCATCATCATCATGTATTTTTGGCCGGAGACGACACCCCTGAAAGAGGCTACCAATCAGTGCTACCAAAGTGCTACAGAAAGCTGCCATCTTCAGTCGAACCCAAGCTCTGTCGGCAAAGAGGAACAAGCTCTCAAACAAGCCGGGAAAAGGCAAAAGAAATGAAAAGAGTCAAAGAATCCATTCTCTGGCTGAGGAATTAGGAAAGAATCCTTGCCCACCCCATGGAAACTCCCTTGTGGTGCTGCTACCGAAATCCAAAATGGTGCCACCGGGCAAGGGTAGAGCGACACGTGACAGCCGTGAGCAAGACAAACGGCCCATGATGGAGCAATGATGGAATGCAGAGCTGGGCCTAGTGTTCCTTCCACTACACTGCCTTTCTTAACCCCTCGAGGGAGAATTACCAGCCTTCTGTAAACTAGGAGCGGCGTTCCTCTGCTTCCATCACCAGCTGCCTCTCCAGTTCTGCCCGATTTGCTTCTGGCCGCCGACAAGTTTATGGCAGCTTTTGTCCAGAAGGCTTGGGCCCAGAGGCTTCCAACCAGACCTTGGAAGTGAAGTTGCAAACGGGTTTGTTGCGGGAAAAGAATCCCCGTGGATCTGGAGGAAGAAATGGCCAAGATCTGCAGACCGGACTCCCGCATCCCATTCCAGAAATATTTCTAGCCCGGTCCCAATCCCTGAGAAAGCAGATGGAGAAACCCGCTTGCAGTTCCCCACGAGGGTTTGCTTGTTATTCTTCAGGCCCGGCTGGCACAGAGGGCAGAAACGTCAGCAGGTTTGGTGCCCGGTGGAAAATGGCCTGCGGTTGTACGGCATGGCTGTACACAAACACAACTCGCAGGGCCTGATCAGAGGAAGATTTGCGAGGAGTCGGAGTGACTCTGTGATCAGCCTGGAGGAGCCTTTACTTAGGCCAAATCAGCAAAAGAGCAGTTTTCCCCCACACGCCACCTGGGGCAAATTGGAACCTTAGCATAATTATGCTGGGATTTGTCTTGTTCTAAGTGTGGATGATTGTTGCTGGCAGGGAGGGAGGATTCCCACAAAGTGCATCAGCACGAAGCAGCTGGCGAACAGGGCCTCAATCCAGCCCCCTGGGTTTTTTCCATTTGCATCCCCCACTCCTCCAGCATTGTCTTTGATCTCCAAGTTCCCCTTCTTTATAATGTGCCCTGTTTGCTTTCTCCCAGGCAAGCTGAGATGCAGGCAAAGGGCTCTTTAACCATCTTCTCCCCAGCACAAAGAGCAGCCAAGCCCATGCTATAAGCACATCACCCACCTCCAGAATAGGCAAAGGGCTATTCAAACCTCTCCCAGATGCTCTTCAGCCACTCACTCCCAGAATAAGCGAAGAGCTTCCCACTGCACATAGCAGTGCTCTTCCCAGTGCACGTAGCAGCAGAGGCTCTGGGAGTATTCTCCCACTGCACCACTGAGGAAAGCTGTTTCTTTGGATAAGTTGTGTCTCATAGCTACTGGGCATACCTCACTTTGAGTATGGGCTGGAAATAGGCAAACTTGGTAGCTGTAATATAACAAGCTGAGGAAGCAGAAAGAGTTTTGCAGCTGACTGGGAAGAAGGAGCCTATTCAGGAGGTCAATGGCATGCTGTTTGCTTTTGGGGGGGATGGACACTGCTTAAAGGCCTGTTTGGCACCTGTGTTCAATCCCCCATGTTCAGCTTGTAAATGAATAGATACCTACAAAACCACTGCTCTTTTCTTTTTCTTAGGACATGAGTCTCCGAAAAGGTTAGTCCTGGGAACCTCCTACCACTTGAAGAAATAAGAAGTGTGGAATGGTGTAACAAAGGCGGCCTTATTGCACCAAACGTTGTGGTGGCTGACCAAACACCCCTGGACAGAAGTCAATGGCACTGTTTTCTCATTGATCATCTGAGATCTGAGACTGCAGGAAAAATGTGCAGAGGGGAGCCAATAGATCAAGGCAAGGAGCAGGGAACCAAAAAAAAAGCAGAATGAAAAGAAACAGACCCATCTGGAGGCCTGTCAGAGCAACAGTTGGATTTTGTAAATGCCCTTGAAAATTAATACCATACTCAGAAGGGAGGGAGGTGGGTGGGGTGGAGGTTGTTTTTGGAATGAGGAGCTGTCTGGGGCCAGCAAAAACTCACTGAGACAAAAAAACCTGGTGGATCAAAAGCGGCTTGGAGTGCATGACAGAGAGGGTTCAGAAGGCAAGCGCTCGTGTTATGTAGAAGTTGAGCGGGGGAAAGTCGGGAGAGCGGAAAGGGGAATGGGGAGGAAGGCACTGAGAAGGAGTTAAGAAGATCCCTGTGTGTTCTCGGCTTTTGGGCTGTGAACTGATGAGATCATAAGTGTTTTCAAGTGAGCAAGGAGGAAAGCACAGCCTACAGAAAGTTGGCTTTGGGGAAGAAAAGACGACGAAGGGGAGAGACATGGCGCAAACAGGCAGATTCATTTTCTGTCTGTGGCTGATTTTGCAAGGTAAGTTTTGGAGAAGGACAATGAACTTCTGTTCGCCTTTTTTTCTGTTCAGAACAAACTGGATTTTTTGCGGGGGGAGGAGGCTGTTTTTCTTGTGACAGCATCATGTTCTTTTGTTTGCTTCCCCCCTCCCATGACTTTTCTGGGTGACAAACAGGGAACAAGGGGCACGTTATGTACGTTTTCTAGCATGGGGGCAGTTTAGAAGGCTTGGTACAGGACCTGTTTTGTGCTAGAGGGAACCCAGTCTGGACAACTAGGGATTTGTTTTGTGCAAAAAATGCTCGCATGGACGTTGTGCTTTCTGGCAAAGCATGGCAGACAGAAATCCAACAGGCAAAACCTCCTCTCGGTTGATGCCATGCTTGGAAAAGCTGTGTTGGATGAATTTGGGTCAGGCATGCGGCGGTGGAAGGCATCGGCAACCCTCCCTATATGGAAAGTGATTGTGTAGGGTTTGTGGGTTTGTGGTCATCCTTATGGTTGCCACCCTTTTTAATGGGTTCTGCTCTGGTGCCTTTAACAGCTCCCTGGTGCATAGAAATCCAACAGGTGCTGCCTTTCCTGGCAAGACAGAGAGCGCTAGGAGAAGCTATGCCTGACAGATTTCGGTCTGTCAGACTGCTGTTAACGGCTCAAGAGCAGAGGCAATTAAAAACATGGCAGCACTGCTTGTATTGAGAAGCAGTGGGACTCTTGTTCCCAAACTGTGGGTCAAGGCCCACCAGTGGGTTGTGAGCCAATTTCAGGTGGGTCGTGAAGCACCTAGAGCAGCCATATTGAAAATATGGGAAGATGGGATGCTGGAAAGGGGGAGGGCTGCGCAGTTGTTTTGCTTGTGTCAAGGTTGTAAGTAGGCTTTTTTTCTTTCTGATTCACTTTGCTATTGGAAAATGGCTGAGAAATTACCCAACTTATTGCTGCATTGTCAGGAAAGCAGCAGGCTCTGGTGTCACAATGGCAGCACTTCAGGCCACGGCATCACTTCTGGTGGGTCTCGGACAGAGTGTCATTCTAAAAAGTGGGTCCTGGAGCTAAAAAGTTTGAGAAACACTGCAGTAGGAAAAAGCCTGGAAGGGAGAGGCTTGCCTTCTCTGCTGTGGACTGAAAAGAAAACTCACTCTCTCTTAGCCTTCCCATCTGTAAAATGGGACCATCCAGACAGCTTGCCATGTATCAGAGGGGGAGACGGAGCCTGTACTGTTAGAGATTTGCTAAAAGAAAGTTCGTCGAAAGATCGGTTGAAAAGGGGCAGAGTGTAGAGAGGTGGGGAGGAAAGAGAGCTTTTTGAAAGTGAAGCGGCCAGCTTGAAACAGTTTTATTGGTAGATTAATCCAGTAGATGTTTAGTTGATTAACCAGCAAGGGCTAGTTGTAGGCGAGGCTGCAGGACTGCAGCAAAATTACGCAGAGAGGGGGCAAAAGCTCTGAAATCTACAAAAGGCAAGAGAAGGCGGACAGAGAAAAAAACAACCACTCTGGCAGGGATTTGCTAGAATGTCAAAGGGAGGAAGGAACAACTGGATTTGAGTAGCTTTGTGTGCATTAACTTGTAATTTATCTGTACAGTTACTGGGCAACTGTTTACAGTTTCACATAGACAGTCCTATCAGGGATGGAGCCTCTCTTGCAGACAAGCAGGGAAGAGCTGCTTTGCAAAATCACATTCAGCAGATTTTGCAGACGGTTTATCAGTGCCAACGTTTGCAAGCTTTTGACCTACACCAAATTCCTCATCATGCCAGAGAAGAATTCAGCAGAATACAGTGGCTTGCTTCATTCAAAGCCCTCCCTAAAACCAATCTGCTCCAAAACTGTTCTATGCTCCTTTGGTGTCTTTTCCTCTCGGGACCCAGAATGACGGCTGTCATCTAAACCAGGCTACAAAATTGTTTGCTTTTTCCCTCCTTTCCAGCTGAATTTTTTTTTAAATGAGGTTTTGTGAGCAGTTCCAAAGCAAAGATGCTTTACCTGGGAGAAGCCAAGTGGAAAATTACTGAGAATTAGAAATGGTTGCTGGTATAATTTTTCATCCAGTTTCTTTTTCTTTTTGGGGTGATATTTTATGCTGATCTACTGGGGCTCAATGAGACTGGACTGTAACAAGGACAGCTATCTGAGTTTTGTAGCTGACTGGCAGGAAAGAGCCTTGGGGATTGAGTGCAGAGTCCAAAGTCATGTTGTATGCTTTTGGGGGACTGATGCTGCTTTAAGATCATGCTGTTCAAAAAGTATGTAGTAACGGAGAACTGGTACAGCAGCATGAGATAAAGTGTTATGAAAAGGCATTCCTAAAATACAATAACCGAGAGGGCTGGTATAGTATCGTGGCTACAGCTGTAACCCTATCCACACTTACCTTGGATAAAATAACATGTTGAAAGAGAGAGACATACACAGGCAGACCAGAGCTCAGTACAGTATGCCCGAACATATCAGATGCACAGTACAGTGAACATGCGTCCCTCCTTGATCCAATTTGGAATTCAAGGTTCTCCTCCCCACCCTTCCTTTTGTCCTCACACCAACCCTGTGAGGTAGGCTAAGAGATGGCCCAAGGTTTCCCAGCTGGGATGCAAACAAAACCCAAGTCTCCCTGCTCTTAACACACTAACCACTACACCGCAGTGCCTCCCTGGTTGGACTTGGGTGGTCTTGAAATGCACTCGTAGGTAAACCGAGGGCAATAAAAGACCCCCCCCCAAAAAAAAACCTGGGTTAAATGCTATTTTTGGCTCGGGGATCCTGCTGTTTTGACCGAACAGCACATCTGGTGTGCTTCCTGCTTTTTGGACGGCCGGCCAAGCTTCTCAAAAAAATCGGATTTGTCAGCTCTTGGATCTATGGAATGTTCCTGTGCAAGACATCATGTTCTTTGCATTAAACCGCGAAGCAGAAGACAGCCTGGGTGTTTTCGCTCTCAGCTTGCAAAGCGCCTCGGTTTTCCCAGGGCCTGTAAGATGAAGGTTGCACGCTTGCTGCAGATGGCCTCGCCCCATCCTTTCCGATATGCAGCCCGGCCTCGAAAACGCGGCACACAACACTGTCTGTCTGGATCCCGATCGGTGGCAGTGGATCAGATGGTCTGTTACACCTCTGCCTCACCCAGTAAGGTAGCTCCAGGAAAGGTGATGCCTTAAGTATTGCAGGCACCAAAATGCACTGTGTAAGCAGCCCCTCCCACTTGCCGTCACTGCCCAGAATGGCTCTGATGGCGAATGGGGGGGGGCCCTGCTTACACAGTGCATTGAGGCGCCTGCAATACCTACTGCTTCGACCCTCCTGTAGCTACGCCACTGGTCTCACCTTTCCTCTGAAGAGCGTAGTGTGGTGGATCTGGTTTTCTCCCCTTTTTGGGAGCCTCACAGCAGCCCTGCAAGAAGAAAGAATGACTGGCCCGAAATCCAGAGCGCAATCCTAACCTGGAGTTAGGCCAGCACAAGTTAGGCCAGCAAAGTTTGGCCGGCACAAGGGCCACCGTAAAGCGCGTTTGGACCACTCACAAAGTCAGGAAGGATGGTGCACGTCTGTGTGCTGGCCTCTCTGACTCTGAGAGTGGTTCAGACATACTTTACGGTGTCCCTTGTGCCGCTCAACTTTGCTGGTCTAAGTGCGCCAGCCTAACTCCAGGTTAGGATTGGGCTCCCACCCTGTGAGCTCCAGGGCTAAGTGGAGATTTGTCTTGGCCACCCCCAATCCAACTTCAAGGCAGTTCTCCACATCTGTTCCGACGTGAGTGTGAACAGGGAACCATAGATCTCTGAACTGTCCTGTTTCTAGCTTATTGCCCTCCCCACTTAGTTTGCCAAGGAAAGCATTTGGCTTGGCATCAATAGGACTCGCTAGCAATATTTCAAAATAAGCATCTTCCCTTCCTTCCCTCTCCCCCCACCCCACCCCACCCCACCCCACTGTCTGCCTCCAGATCACCCGTGGGCTTAGCCAGGTTGGGCTCTGGCCAAGAGCCAGCTCCTGAAGGGCACGTCTGGCAGACCCCTGGCCCCAAAAACCCTGCAGGCAGCGGCAGCACGAAGGGTGGCTTTCCCCCATCTGAAATGTCTGGCAAAAGGGGAAAATAAAAGTCTCTTTAGGGTTTTTTCAGGACTTCTTCCTTTGCTTTGGGCAGGGCGAGAGCTTATGTGTCGCTCGGCAGAGCTTTTCTCGGATTCTGTTCTCCATTTAATCGGAGGCAGCTGCTGAGGCTGCGGTTTGAAGTGGAAGGTTGGCACAGGGGAGCAGGGGCTGGGAAGGGCTTTGGAACCAGCAGCCCCTTTGCAGGATGCTTCCTCTACAAAGCCCACTCCTCCACAGGCTCCTTCTCCCCCTTGTTTAAGAAGTAGTCAGCATGCGGGTCCTTTCCCTAGCAGGGGCAGAAGCAGCTCAGGGCGAGGCTTTTCAGTGGCAAATGGCCGCAAGCAGCTCTTCTCCTCACACAGCCAGTTAACCCTCCACAAGAATCGAGGAACTCCACTCTGCCTAACGTGGAGCTCCACCTTTGTCGATTTGCTGCCTCTGGGTCTCCCCCTTGGAGCTCTGCCCTGCAAGTCTTGCTCTTCCTGCACAGAGCTCTGCCTCTCCCTGTGCGGAGCTCCACTCACCACAGTCTGGCTCCTTGCGTGGAGCTTTGCCTTTAGAGTCTAGCTCTCCCTATTTGAAGTGCCACCCTTTGAGTCTTGCTTCCCTACCTGGAGCTCCACCTGCTTCCCTATTTTAAACTCTGCCTTTTGCACAGAGCTCTGCCCTTTCAGTCCTGCTCTCCCAATGGGAAACTCTGCCTTTGGAGGCTTACTTCACTACCTGGAGCTCCACCATTCTCTGTGCGGAACTCCACCCTTTGAGACTTGCCTTCTCTATTGTAAGCTCTGCCCTTTGAGTCTTCTCTACTTGAAGCTCCTTGCTTCCTTGCATGAAGCTCCATCTTTTGAGCCTTGCTATCCCCATGTGGAGCTCCATCCTTCACCTATTGCTCCCAGCATGGAGCTCAGCACTTTGAGTCCTTTCCTTATCTTTAAGCTTTAGTCTTATTTCCCTACATGGAGCTCCATCCTTCCATGGGTGGAGCTCCACCCTTTGAGTCTTGCTTTCCCCATATGAAGCTCCACCCTTCACCTATGGCTCCCTGCTTAGACTCTTCCCTGTGAGTTTTGCTCTCCTTACTTGCAGGTCTACCTGTTACATTTTATTTCCCTGTATGGAGCTCCTCCCTCTCCGATGTGGCGCTCCACTCTTTGAGTCTTTGAGTTGCTCCTTCTGCCACACAGCCTCAGGAAAAGAGCAGAACCAAAGGAGCCCTTCTCGATTGTGCAAATTCCTTTGTGCGCCACATTGCTGAGACACAAAAACAGCCACAACCTAACGCGAGCAGGAATGTCAAATGGAATTGAGAAGCCTTGCCAAGGAAAAGCTCGACGGAGAGGGATTTGTGTGGCATCGGCCACATGGAACGGACCCTTGTGCACCACATGGCTCTGCTCCGCATTCCATCCATGCGCTCCTCCAATTGCCATGGCGTTGGGGCTCGCTTGCCAATGCCAAGCCTTCAATTTGGCCCCCACAGAGCAATAATTTGGGAGGGGAACATACTTGTCAGCCCTGTCTTTTGAGCTCTCAGACCGCAAATGACAGAGGAGAGGCAAAACCTAGCTTAGGGGTCAGCCATTTTTTTTCCAAAATGGCAGCTGTTGGATGGGCTCCAGAGGCAAAAATGTGAAAAGCAGCAAAGGGCAGGCCTCAGGACAGATATTTGCACACAATGCCCTGTGGCAGAACTGCCTGCACAGAAGGGGGTTAGACTCCAGGTCAGTCCCTTCCAACTCTCTGATTTTGTGATTCAAGACCGACAGGGAAACACTTCATCGCACAAGGCAGAATTATTGTATGAAACTCCTTTAAAAGGGGATTGGACACATGCAGGGGAAGCCAAGGTCTGTCTTTCACTATGGCACATAGTTCACTGTGGAACCTTCAGTGTTCCAAGGTAGTCTACCTGTGAACAAGCCGGCAGCTTTGGAGTAGAACTGCAAGAGAGAGCTGTTTCCTCTGTGTCCTCCTTGTGAGCTCCCCAGAATATCAGAATATCATGCTTGCAACAGAAACAATCAGCGGTCCTCCCCTTGTTTTTCCCCTCTTTCCCATTGTAATAGTCTCCCTGCTGTTATTACCTGCATTGTAAACCCCTCGGGGCAGGGAACTGTCCTCTTGTTCCGTGCGAGGCATCCTGTACATGGATGCACTAAAACCACCTAGTTCATTTTTGTATGTACCTAAAGGTTTTGGCTTTTGAGTAAAAGAGTTGCTTTTTGGGGGGGGGGGGTCCACGTGTGGATCATCTGAGCTGGACTCCCAAATCCAGCAGAGTCGTTGGCCACCCTCCCAGAGAGCAAACAAGTATTGCATTTAGGTTCTCTTTGAACTGGATTAAGGAGTCAGAGCTTAGCAGAAACAGGAGGAAACTGACCTGAATTCTGATCTGTGTCACTAATATTTTTCTCTTCTTTCTTTGTCTTTCAGAGTCTGTTGTGCATCCATATTCAGGTGGGTAACAAAAAGAATATTATCATACCATTACTGTAACACAGGGCGCAATCCTAAACTGAGTTAGGCCGGCATAAACTAAGACAGCAAAGTTTGGCCAGCACAAGGGCCACCGTAAAGTATGTTTGGACCATTTTCAGAGTCAGAGAGGCCAGCACACAGACGCGAACCATCCTCCCTGACTCCAAGAGTAGTCCAAACACGCTTTATGATGGCCCTGTGCTGGCCAAACTTTGCTGGCTTAGCTTATGCCGGCCTAACTCTAGGATTGCGCTCAAAGTCAGAGGATGTTTCATGCACTCCTTACAACAGCCCTATAAAGTAGGCTCATATTGTCCAAGGACACAATCTGAATGATGCTGGCACCTTGCTGGCGCTAAACAGGTGGAAGCCTGGTCTGTGCCTGACCTGAGAATTGCCTGCAAACTCTATGGATGCCACCAGGTTCAACTCTAAGCCACTTCTTCAGGTGGAACGGGAAAAGTTCCCAGTCTGAACCCTGGAGAGCTGCTGCCAGTCAGTGTTGACAATACTGAGTTAAATGGACCAATGGTCTGACTCAGTAGGAAGCAGATTCAATATTGTGCAGAAGTTTCTTTGGCAGGTTGCCTGCAATTCCCTCATTTGGCCAAAGGTGGTGCACGTACAAGCTGAATTACACCGGATGTGTCCTGGGTTCAAGTGCTAACAGACCATGATCGCTGCTTGGCAGATAGCATTTTTAATCAGGGGGGCCTCCTTCCTACCTCACTTCTTTTTCTCCACCCCTCCCCATTGCAGTCCCGGCGGATTCCTCCAATCCCGAAAGTGTCGTGGTGTCCGTGCTGAACGTCACGGCCAAGGCAGGCTCCCAAACGGTTCTCTCCTGCAAGAGCTTCCGGATGGTTTGGACCCAGGACCGCCTGAACGACCGCCAGCGTGTGGTCCACTGGGACTTGTACCGTACCCGGTACGGAAACAATGGCGAGAGGCTGTGTGATATGTATTCTGCCGGCGATCAGCGAGTCTACAACTCCTACAACCAAGGCCGGATATTCATGCCGGACAACGCGTTTGTGGACGGAAACTTCTCCTTGGTGGTGAAAGGTAGATCAATCAATCAATCGCTAGTATTTGTATACTGCTTTTCAACACAAAGTTCACAAAGCGGTTTACAGGCAAATAATAACATTAAAGTTAAATGGCTCCCTGTCCTAAAAGGGCTCACAATCTAAAAGAATGGAGAACACCACCAGCAACAGCCACGAGAAAGACACTGTGCTGGGGTGAAGAGGGACAATTGCTCTCCCCCTGCTAAATATAAGAGGACACCACTTGAAAAAGTGCCTCTTGCCCAGTTAGCAGTACAGGGGTTAGTTAGATGGGAGGTGCAATATGTGTAGTCCCCCCCCCGCCTTAAATCGCTCTGCAGAGTCTTCTGACCTGGAGTGTAGCTAATGAAAGTGTAGCCCTGTGCAGAGGGCAAAATGTTGCCCCGGAAATGACATCACAACAGGAAGTGATGTCACAGTTGTATTTTCATTTTCAGTCTTTTTGGGCATAACGTTTGATAGAACAAAGATATTACACTCAGGTTTGTTTCATTGCATTCTGCATGAAATTCCACATCAAACCATATGTAGCATGACAGTATTATTCCTACAAACCACAATTTTAACAAACCGCAATTTTTATATGATAGTTATATTTTTGTTTTCTTTTTTTGCCATAACTTTTGACAGAGTAAAAATATCACACTCTTTGCATTCTGCATTAATTTACCTTTCCAATGATATATAACACAATGGTATTATTCATACATATCAAGGTTTTCATAATTTGGGCCACTAGTGTCAAGCTCAGCTTGTTACCCCCCCTAAAGCTTGTTCCCTGGTGCAACTGCACCCTTTGCACCACTGTAGCTACGCCCCTGCTTCTGACCCCTGGCAGTCAGATGCCACAGGATCAAGTGACATGGGGCGCAAAGCCGCCAGCCCCTCCTCTGGGAAGAACCTGGAAGTGGCATCGCTATGTCACATGACTGCCCCAGCCGCCAGAGCTTCTTTCGGACCAACAGACTCCCTAATGGCACTGTGTGTTTTGTGTTCTCTCTCTCTCTCTCTCTCTCTCTCTCTCTCTCTCTCTCTCACTCTCTTGTTTCATTGCAATTAAAGACATTACAGCAAATGACCAAGGCATATACTCCTGCAACCTCCATCATCATTATTGCCATCTGGATGAAACAGTGAAAATACAGCTTGATGTCACCGAATATGGTACGTGTTTTGCTGTAAGCTCTGCAATGATCCATGATGGGACGGGAGCAGGAAGGTATGTGCCTCCCTGCTGAATAGTTTGCTTTGGGGGGGGGGCTTTTGCTCTGCAAATGGTCTCTCTCTTTTATATAAGCCCACGTCATCTTGTTCTCGACAGCCTTCAGCCTGCCCTCCTGTTGCACAGCAAGGAGCAAATGAATAGCCAGGGAGCTGTCATTAAGACGTTTGTGGGCATCGGAGCATTTCCTGCCACAGTGCTGCAGAAAAAGCGGGGAGGAGCAAGGCATGTGGAAGAAGAGGGGGGCCGCAGGCTTCTGTTGATAAGAAATGGCTCCTGAAGCAGTTTATGCACTCGATTCTGCCACTTGCCCCTCTGCTGGGCAAGGGTAGCGGCAGCTGGAATGTGCATTTGTGATGTCAACTGCTGCTCCACCTCTGTTTTCCACTGCTGGGTAGAGTTTGCCCAGAGGGGTACACCCCCAAGCTGGATGTTCTGGAGGCAAGGCTGGATGTCACTAAACATGATGATGTCATAAGGCTGCCCACCCATGAAAAAGGAGGTGGGGCAGAAATCTGGCTCCGGTGGCCTGAGATCCACCTTCACCGTGGGATTTGAACGCAGGTCTTCCCCCTCCAAGACTGATGCCCTGTTTTCTCCACTACAGTCTTGGTGATTCACTCTGATTCATGGTGGCAGGAAGATTTGGTCCAGTGGATCAAGTCATATAGTCCTCCACTTCCAACTGATGAGACAAACCTCTTCTCTTGTTCTTTTTGGGCTCGCATCATAGTTGTTGATGACCAACAGATGTTTGCCTAATGGGTCATTTGGCTGCTCTTGTTGAAAGCTGTTCTGGAATATACCTGAGTCATCCTCATTTGCACACCCATCTTCCCCACCCCTCCCAGTGAAAAACGCTGGATGTAGAAGCTCGATTTTCTAGGGACTGGACAGATGCTGCTGCCCTGTGTGCCTGCTACTGCAGCCTTCATGCTCCCAGCAAAACCTGTACATTGGTAAATCCAGCACATTACCAACTCATTATTAGTATTAAAATCCTGGAAAGAGTCATTTCTGGAAAACGGGCCCATCTCCTTGCCCAAAATGTGGTACCAGATTCCCCCCCCCCGCTGCCATTTTTTGAAAGTTGGTAGTCTTGTGACATCATCAGGTCCCACCATGTGACATCATCAAACTGCACCTCAGACAGTAGGTTTTTAGGTGCATCCAACCCAGCACCCATTACCTTGCCTGTCCTCTCTTCTGCACAAAAACGTTGTTGTTGACCTTGTAGTGTTGTGTGGAATAGCATCTTTGCCCCAGTCTGAAGTTGATGAATCTCCCTTTTGTGTGGTGTCTGCAGCTGAAGAAGTCGAGAGGTATTGGGATGGGGAAAAGGTGGTCATCGTGGCCAGGGAGGGGTCCACCGTGCTCCTCCCATGTAACAACTGGAACCATGTCTGGACAGAGAGGCACGATGAGGAAGATCAACAAGTGGTCCATTGGGACTGGCAGCCACCAGGCGTGTCTCACGACCGAGCGGATCGCCTTATTGACCTGTACGCCTCTGGGGAGGGGCGTTTGTACGGGCCTCTCTTCATTCGGCAAAAGATGAACATCACCGACAGGGCCTTTGACCTGGGCGACTTCTCCCTGCGGATATCTTCTCTGGATGCTGCTGATGAAGGCACCTATTCCTGCCATCTGCACCACCACTACTGTGGCCTTCACGAACGGAGGATCTTCCAGGTCTCCGTGGTGGAGCCTGAACCAGAAAAAAAGGTCGTGAACCTCACTCGCCACAACGCACCAGCCGTAGGTAGGTAACTCCGGTGCAAAAAATGGACCCTCTCCTGAGGGCATTCTTTTTGTGGTGACAAAATGGTGGCCAGTTCACAAAAATTAATTACAATTGTTGTGTTTTAATATTTGCTGTTTCTGCTGCCTTGGGTACCCCATTATTATAGGAAGAAAGGCGAGATACAAATATTTTGAACTAAATTTGTCTCCCCATTGATAACAAAGTTGGGAGATAATGAAACGGCTGCCTCCTCGCACACAAAAATGACTCCTCATGAGGGATACAAACCTTGGCTGTGAGAAAATGGCTCCCCTCCCTCATCAAGCTTTGTTCCCTCATGAAAGGGTTGGTTTCTTGGTTGTGAGAAAATGGCCACTTCTTCGCAAATGTTTGACATCACATGAAAGACGGGGAAAATGGCATCAACCTTTCAGAAATGTGTCTCTTCATGAAAGATTTGGACTCTGTACTTTGGTTTTGAGAAAATGGCTCCTTCTTCGCAAAGCTTTGTCTCCCTCATGCAAGATAAAGGAAAATGGCCACTTCAAAAACATTTATCCTCTCATGAAATCTTGCAGGAACTGGGCGCTCCATACAGATAAAGCTTGCGTAAACATCTTCAAGCCTAATCTACCGTTAGCTCCAAGTCTTTTTTCTTCATAGCAATGTAATGGACTTGAAGGCCAGGCCTGCTGCCTTGGTTTTCCGAACGTTTTGATGGAACAGTTTCAGCGGTGAGTTTGCCCAGAACATGCCGACACAATGCAGCTGTGTTTTATAGGTGATCATCAGTAGTGGTGGGCAAACTGTTCTTCTCATTGCGGGGCTCTTGATCAATTGCTGAGGGTGTGGTCTTCAACCTTTCAGGAGCCAAGACCCACCTCATCCCATGCCCCCATGCAATGCGAGACCCCTGCCTTCAAGAGCCTAATAGGTGAAAGAGGTGGGAGAGGGAGCAGCCATACTTCCTGTCATTTTCCTGTCTCATGACAGCCAATTGGCATGCACTGCTACTGCGTCGTTCTGCCCCTTTGTTCCTTCTGCACCAAGTGGAAGGAGGCAGGGGCAGAGGGCACCGGCAGTAGGCATATGGTCAGTTTTGAAAAGCGGAGGAAGAGAAGTAAGGCCAAGTGCAGAGGGAATGCTGAGGAAGGGAAAGCATGTGAGACTGAGGGGGGCAAAAAAGATTTTTGGGGCTTAGCCAAAGTCTTCAGTGAGATTAACCTCACCTGTTACTCCAGAAATCGCCAAGGGTCAGATGCAACTGAATGGATAATTCGATTCGATTCAAGTACCCTAACACGGACAACTCTTCAAATGGTGTAGGCCTAAGCCTCAAAACAAAATGGCTGCTGCAGTGGCACCACCATGACACACCCTAGGCCAAATGGCAGCCCACTCCTAGATCCTGATCTGCCTGTTGAAGAGCTCTGCTCTAAGAATCCCATAACTCCTTGGAAGATTTGAGCCCCACTGTCTACAGTAGAAGGTTCACAACCACAAAGGACGTCGTTTCACACCTTCCACATTTCATTTGCTGCATGCATTCCGTCTGCGGCCTAAGCAAGCGTACCTCCACTTTGTGATTTGGTGCTCTCTAAACCCGCCCCAGACACCATTCCAGGAAATAAAACCTGGCATTTTAATCATTTTTGTGCCCTGCCGGCTACGGCCATGTGCTCATTAACATTTTAAAATATTTATCCCACGTTTAATATTTATTGGCTGCTTAATAACAAATTTGGAGAGGGCACAATGAATTTTTTAACTGTACTGGGGCGGCGCATTCCTAGGTTTAGTTAGTGACAAGAGTTGTGGGGAACTGGGGAGGAGGGGGGTGGAGGCGAGGCGAGAGGGGATCAGATGTCTTTGTGGAATGGGGGTCCTCCTGGAATAGTCAGATCCCGCAATTTGGACTTGGACATGCAAATGTGAGAACGGAGGTGCCTAATGAATCTCCCCTTGCAGGAAATGGCTCCAAATCACAAGGGAACCTAATTTAAACAGTGCAAATAGGACTTTTTTTTTTTTTTTTTTTTTGCTCGCCTGAGCCCTTGGGTGGAATCTGTTCTGAAATGCTGAATCGCTGGGAATTGTCTTGATTTTATTTTATCTTCAGAAAAAAAACAAAAAAAAAAAACCAGCTGGAATGCCTTCTTCGCTGCCTGTTCCCCAACGCCAGGCCCTTATCAACAACACGAAGCAAAGAGTATGTAAATCCCCCGCCATGCCCCACCAGCCCCTGGGAGTCCATGTCAATTTCTGCCTGGCCAGAGCCTTAGCAAAACGCGAGATAAAAAGAAACAGAGAAACAGCTTCTCCCTGAATCCTCTTAATCCCAGGCACGGCTCCAAGGTCTGGAACTGTTTTTGAGACCGGAAATTTTATTCTGCTGACAATATCAACATGGCCTCATTCTGTTTTGGCTCAGCCCGCCACCGAATGTCAAGTTAACTCTATGGCTCTCGAGGGTGTCCAGAAAACAAAATGCCAATACAATCTGTCCCGTTGCGTTAGGGAATGTGATTTCAGAACCCCTGTTCACAAAGGGCAGAAAGTTGAGGAAGAGAATTGCAGTTCTCATTATTTCAATCAGGGCAATGTCCAGTGCCCCCCCCCCTCCCTTATCCTGGTGGTGGGTTAAGATGGCTGTTTTTGATTTTCTCCTGCATCTGTTCTGACATCTGCAGAAAAGGGGAGATCTGGGTTGGGACTGCAGTGGGGGAAAAATAAATAAAAACCCGTGCGGTCTAGAGCCAGATTGGAACTCATGAAATAATGTCACATCGCATTATAAATAATTGCCATCGACAGCATTGTCAGTCATGCAGATCCCAGGCATGAAACAGGCATATTGTTCAGTTTAGCCCCCAGCATTGCCGCTACCACCCGGTTGGCTGGGTTGGTCTAACGGTAACCCTTTGGCTCCTGTAGATAAATATGGTTCGAAATCTTCCTTTTTGGAAGGATCTGCTTAAATCGTAAAGGACACAGATGCATTCCAGGCTGGAGACTTGCTGTCCGTTCAATTTCTCCAGCTTGAGCCTGGACACAGCTACACCCTGCAAAGGAATCCTGGCTTACTGTCTGAGTTTGCTTTACTTAAACTCATTTTTTTGGGATCAAAATTCCTTCCCGCTCATAAGGTTTGCACCAAATAGACTGGGTTGGTTTCATAGCACAGAATCTTGCAATTTAAAGCTGTACCAAGCATGGGATCAGGGAATTGGAAGGATTTGACTGATACACGGTGTTAGAAAAATATCCTCTAAATGCCGTGAGATTAGCTGAGTTCCTTCTTGTGCACAACAGCATGCCTCCATTTGTTCGTGGCTGTTTGCTTCCAGGTCTGTTGAGTAAAGTCGTCTTTCTTTGCTTCTTTCCCATAATGTGAGATTACATTGGTTGCTGGGCATGCAAATAGGTCAGAGAGGAGAATGTGGATCAATGCTGGTGTCACAGAAACAATGGTCTCCAAGGTCTCCATCTCTATGTAGGCTCTATGAGTGTCTCTTCTGCAAACAGAACTGTCTGTTGACCAATCTATATTCTCCCTTTGTTGTTCTCCCTTTGCCACCCAGATCCAAACGCAGGCCGCAGCCATAATGTCTTCAACGTCATCATTTCCGAGAGCCGCGCCCATTTCTTCCAGCAGCTGGGCTACATCCTGGCAACCTTGCTGCTCTTCATCCTGCTCTTGATCCTCGTGGTCCTTGTCACCCGCAAATTCCAAAGGAGAGGTGAGTGTGCTTCCATGCCCCTTTGGTCCTTTATTTGTTATAAGCCATGTGGGGCCTGGCAATTTCACTGGCTGGCATTCAAAGGGTGTTGCAAGACTGCCAATCTGCCTGACTGCAAAGACTGCCTGGCAGCAAATGGGTAGAGTTTGGTGGAAAAGGAGTGGGGCCATCAGAAAAGGGATGGGCCTGATGGAAAAGGGGTGGAGCCTAGCAGCCAGCGGGTGGTGCCTGGTGATAAAGGGGTGGAGTTTGACATTAAAGAGGCAGTGCCCAGCGGTATAGAGGCAAGGCACCACTTCCCTTCTCTTTCACATTTTCTTCGCCATTCCTCTCTTCCTTTTCAAAGCTAGTAGAGTAGTAGATGGGGGGGCTGGCACATTGCTTGATAAGGGGGGCAGCATTTGGCATGCTGCCCCAGATCCTAGAAAAGCCAGCCCTCACTGGAATTCAGGAAGAGCTACAAGCTGAGTGGTGAAGCATGCCCTTTGCACATAGAAGACTACATTTTCCATCCCTGAGCATCTCCTGTTAAGAAGGATTTCTGGCAGCGAGATTGAAAAAAGACTGTTGCCGATCAGAATGAGACAATCCTGGATTTGATGCACCAGTGATCCGACAGCTGTGATAAGGCAGCTGTGATAGGTCTTAAACTTTTTGCGTGATGTGTGTTGTGTGATGTGTGAGGGTTGGGTTTGATCCATGACTTTGCACACATACGAAGTGTGGCAGTTGCTGGGTAACGAATGCACTGATGTGCAAACAGCCTTTTCTCTCTTCTTGATAGGCTTAGAGTACAACGTGAAGAAATATGACGAGTAAGTACAAGCTCCTTCCTTGGGTGACGTGTAGTCCATAAGGCAGAGCCAAGATCTGAAGCAGGAAAGTCCTCGTTCATAGCGAAGTCTCTTAACCATGATTATGTGTTTTTTGGGCCAAAAACTGGGAATGGAGGGTTGGTATTTTTTTGGGGGGGGGGGCATCACTGTGGTGGAGAGTGAAGCCATCTCCTGCCTGACTTTTCTCAACTTTTTATCTTTCCAGCAGCACTGGAATTAGTTAAATAATTAAACAATGATTAATGGAAGAAATTACAATAATTGCAAATTATGAATCAGTATGAGATGAGTGGGGCAAAATGAAAAAAAAATGGAGGGAAATGCAGATTTATTATTGGTCTGCGTTCAGGGGAGGGTTAATGATGTCCTGTGAAGATTGAATACTGGAGTCTTAAGGAATGGCTGTGATATTTGCAGATGCACAAGTTTAGCTGGGTGCCTGTGCATTCAGAGTGGTCTTCAGCATTGTCAGTGTGTGGTAGCCAGTAGTCAGCAGTCATCAACAGCCATCACGGGTCATTCAAGCTTGTCTTCTAGCCTCCAGAGCCCATCAAAAGAACCTCTTTAGCACTACAAAAGCCATAAACGTATGCTGTCTGTCTGCTTTGCATGGCCCAAAAAAGAGAAGCCAGGAAATATGTTTGTCTAAGGTGAACTTTAAAAACAAACAAACCTGTGTATATTTCTTGTGTTGCTTTGCCAGGAAAGAGATGAACCTCAGGGAGTTCCAAGTTGATACAACCAATTTGTCTAACTACAAAAGCGAAGATTTTAAACTGGGTAAGTGCAGTACCGTCCCTGGAGGAGGGTCTGGGGGGCCACATGCCCCCAGGTGCTAGGCCTATAGGGGGGGTGTCCTTGCTGCCACTGAGCTGCCGCCACCCACCTTCTGGAGCCCCCCCTGTTCTCCGAAATCATTCTGAAGCCTTCGGAGGGCTGTTAAACATTACTTCTGATTTTTATCTGAAAACTATTTAAGGGTGCAATCCTTTGGGTCAGCAAAGTTTGGCCGGCACAGAGGCCACAGTAAAGAGCGCTTGGACCACTCTCGGAGTCAGAGAGGCCAGCACACAGATGTGCGACTTCCTCCCAGATGCCAATTCTCACAAATTCTTCCTCAAAGCCTCTCTTGTTCCTATGCTACACTATATCTAAGCCAACATTGTTGGAAAGCCTTGTCTTCTTCAGGTTTCCTGTCTTTCCGTGTCCTTGCTCTGTCATCTCCTTTCGGTCTCTTTTCAATTGTGAGTCCTTCGGGGCAGCGACCCACAAAGGGCCATGCACACAGGTGCCACTGTACAAAGACATTTCTCCTGACCTTTCCTACCGCAGATTACAAGAACAATATTCTGAAGGAGAAAGCGGAGCAGGTCAGGATCCTCCCTGCGAAGAACATCGACCTAGATAAAGGTGAGAGGCAGCGAGGTGGCGGTAGTGGAAGTGGCGATCGGCTTCTCTTCCTATGCCTGATGGGAGAGGCTGTGTCACACGCTGGCGTTACAAAGCTCAGCCAATCCCATTGCTGGCCTCTCTCGCCAAGCCACTACAACTTCCTTACAAGGGGATTTTTTTATGAGTCTGACCAGATTTCGGGAGAGGATGAGTCACCCCGTCTTTCTGGCAGACGGCCAACTTCACTCTCCTTCAGTATCAGATTCTGCTGGTCAACAGAACAGTCTCTTGCTGGCCACACTCGGCTCTGAATTAAAAACCTCGCAAACAGGCCTATGGGTGCTGACTCAGACCAGTTGCTACATCCGGCCATCAAACACACCAGGAAGCTAGCAATCTTCTGCCAGCACAGGAAGTCCTACCCCCACTTTCTCCTTCACACTTCCTCTCCTGCTCTGCGCAAGATCCCACTGACATTCCATTTCCGTCTTCCTTTCAGATTTCAGGAAAGAGTATTGTAAATGAAAACGATGCCCCCTCCCCAAGCGACTGGCTGGCCCAGAAGCTCCATGAAGATTTTAAATAAGCCGAAGATGCTTTGTGTTTTCTTTCTACGTCAGCTACCAAAGAGCAATCTGTAGACTTTCTTCCTTTCTTGGGAGGTGGGAGGAGCACAACAAAATAATAGATGACATTTCAACTTTCTCTTTATTATTCTATATGATCATTTTAGGAAGGGTGGGCTACTTTTTGTGTCTGTATGTGTGAGATTGCTGACTTTTCCTCTTCTGGGCATTTTTACTTCCCTTCCCCTCCATAATAATTATTTGGGTTCATTTGTATCTATACAGGTAGATGATCCCTTATCCAGACATCCAAAATCCAGACATTTTTGTCCAAGACAAAAAAATCTTTCTGTAGCATGAACACTAGAAGGTCTTGTGCTCATTCCCATGTACAGACTGTAAGGTCTGCTCTCAGGCTATAAGTTATGCTCTCTGTGTGCCATGGTTGAAAAATGTCAAAGAGGCCAGCAGACACCCAAGTGGGTCACAGTGAAAAGAGCAAGAGAAGCATTTCTCCTTGTATTGATGCCATTATTCCAAAATCCAGACAAATCTGCAATCCGGACACCTTCCCTTCCCAGCAGTCCGGATAAGGGATATTCAACCTGTATTTTGAGATTCCTTCCTCCACACAGGCCCTTAAAAAAAAAAGCTGAAAAATTAAGAGCTTGGCTTGATGTTAAACGTGAAACAGGTATTGTGGTATCTTTTATTGTACTGACATTTAAAAGAGGTGTTGTCTTTTTTAAAAAACAAACATGACTATGTTAATTCCAACCCGTTTTCTGTGAATGCTGGAACCTGCCGGCTTTCAGGTTAACAGAGAATACTTTGGAGGACTTTTTGGAGGAAGAATCTTCACATTTGTTCTCCAAGGGGTCTGCACTGGAAAAGGCAGAGGGGCCAATCTGAGGCCATTGGATGGCTCCCCAGGGGTGGGGGAGTGCCCCTTATACATTTCCTGTCGATTCTCCTGCAGGCGGGTCTCAATATTTGCTTGGAGAACTCAGCTGAGTCGGGGCTGTGATGGATCCACAGAGGGGTGCCCCAGACCCCTGCCACGTCTCAGGCAATGTCTATGGGCCACCCTTGCATGTACATCCTTTCCCCACTTGCTGCCCAGACTCTGGGAAATGAGGGGGCAGAGGAAGGGATGGCGCTGGCTTCATCTCTTGTTAGGCTGAGAATCGCCCAACTGTTGGCCCGGCTGCGGCAGTAGCGAACACTACTGTTTCCTCTAGTTCCCCGGAACCTGGGTAGTGAGTGGGAAGAGGTAGTGGACCCAGTTGAAGCCTGAGGCGTGGCCAGGCAGGTGGGTATGTGTGGGGCAGCCCCCCATCCTCTTGCCTTTGCCTTAGGTGGCACTCACCTTGTCCCACCCCATGAGATCCACACTGGCCTTCCCTGGGAGACCATCTCAAGTCTTGCATAGCTGACTCCCTTCTTGCCAGCTGCTTCCACTGTGCACGACCTCAGCTGAAGGCCAAGACAGACTCCTTCTCGGCAACAGCAGGATCAATATTTTCAAAGCCTTGAGAGTGGGGGGGGGGGCATGAGAGTGGCTTGAGGTGATGCCAAGCAAGCAATTGCTCTAGTTCAGCCCCCCTCCAAGCGCCTAGCAAGCATCTCCACCAAAATACCAATTGGCGTTCTTGCCAGAACAGCGATAGCATCTCCCACCACTGGCCTCTTCCATCACAGCGGTGAGTTTAAGGCTGGATCTCCTCAGGTGCCTGTTCCAAGCCTCTCCTGTGCCAACTTGAAACGAGGTCACTCGCTCATCGGATTCCTGCTGACATGTTGAAATACGTTTTCCAACATGCCCAAGGCTGGAAAAGTCTTTAGAGCAGAAAGGAAACAAAGGTGTTACTCTAATCCAGGGCTGTCAAACTCTTTCCATAAAGTGGGCCGAATAGCATTCTTGGTGCCTGTGGAGGTCAGGAAGTGACATCATCAAGCAGGAAGTGACATCATTAAGCAGACGATGGCCAGAAACAAGCACTTTGCTCTCACGTAGTAACTCATTACCTGCAAATGGCAGAAGAGAAAATGTGCAAATCTTGTTCATAATTACAAGATGTGAGTGAGCCCAATTTCATGCTGGGAGAGCCCAGTTAGAATAGGGGCTAGAGAAATTGCTTCCAGGGGCTGCATTCGGCCTGTGGGCCTTATGTTTGACATCCCACTCTAATCTTTGCAGTGGACAGGGGTAACCTTTGCATACAGGGGTAACCTCCTAGAGCAGATCGCCACCCCCCATTTCAAGTTTCCAGGGACCTTCTCAAAGTCCACTTGCCTGCCTAGCTAACCCTATCACGAAACCTCAGCTTGCTGTTGCAGAGGATTCTGGGAAGTGCCCTAAAAAGAGTTTTGCACGCTTGCCCAGTTTAACCGCCAGCTGACGGGGAGGGGGTGGAAAGCGCCTGCTACAGTCATTTCAGCGTTTCTGGAAAGGGCTCTTTTCGTCTGGAAGCTGCCGAGACTGTGACATCCCGCTGTGTCCTTAAAAAGGGGTTACGCAAAATGCCAGGGGAGCACAGCAATTCGGAGGGAAGGAGAGAGCAAAGGGGAGAACAACGTTGACACACAGAAAGGAGAGAGATTTTCCCCCCAGAAATTATTCTCCTGGCATCAATATACGCTTGTGTCCTGACTGCCACTAACAGCGCTCTCTTTTCCAGAGGAAGCAAGGGCATCACCTTGGCAACAAGGGCATTCCGGGCCTGTGGCAGGCCTGACCTTTAGTTTGGGGCAGGAGCGCTTCTCCTCTGACCCTTTGGAACATCCCATCCAGACTCTGTGGTGGTGTTGCTTTTGGGGTGGCACAAAACCTGGGTCTGGGGACTGGCGTCTTTTGTCAGGGCTTTTTTTTTTTTACCTCAGGTGGGCAAAGGTTAGCTGCAGGCCATTTGGGGGGGGCTGCAGCAGAGGGCCACCCCTTCAGTGCAAGGTCCCAGCCCTGTGCCAGATTTGTGACGCCAATTTTTCAAGGGTTGGCAGTCTTGGGACACCACCAGGCCGGCTTTGTGGCTTCACCCTTGTAGCCTTGTGGTGTCACCTGAGGTACAGTCCCTACCTCCGAAATCTCAGCATCCAACGAAGCACCAAAAGCCTTCAAGCCTTTTGCTTCTTCGTTGGAGAAGACAAATTTGTTCGTTGGCTTATTTAAAGAATGCATATTCCTCCTTCCCCTTGTCAATGCAAATGGCCCAAGGCAGGTTACACAATGTTCATAAAATGTAATACAAAAATAATTGAACTCTCAAGCCAGGACTCCATTGGTGTTGTTAATAATAATAATAATAATAATAATAATAATAATAATAATAATAATA
>JAJKFI010000061.1:1661805-1741067 GCA_029204185.1 Lerista edwardsae | reverse complement strand
TAATAATAATAATAATAATAATAATAATAATAATAATAATAATAATAGGATTTATATACCGCCTTTCTTAGGTCACCAGATTTCTCTGATGACTATAACACAAGGCGGTTTACATAGGCAGACTTTATTCAGAAACCCGAAGGTTTTTACAATTTATACAGAAATGTTCTATCTTTCAAGAATTACACACATACAGATGGATCTTTCTGGATTTAGTCCTTCTTTCTGGCCACCCGTTTGTCTTCTTGCTGGCTGATAAGCGGCTTCCCTGCTCCCACCAGAGAAGTGGCTGAACTTTGGCACAACTCCCCCTCACACAAGGCAGCCGAAGCTCAGCTGTTAATCAGCCGCAATTAATGAGGTCTGCCGCTCACAGAGACTTCCGGCTGTCCCGAACTGGCGACCTTCAGATCTTCATGCTTCTTCCTACATAAGGGGGATTTTGAGGAAGAACGTGAAGAAAGCAAGAGGGGTGTTTTGGGAGATGGTTCCAGGCACAGGAAGAAAGAGTGAAGATGTGGAGCCAATGGATAGCTGAGGATGGTGATGCTTGATGAGTGAAGGTCACAGGCCAGGATGTGTCAGTTTATGAGAATGGAGAAATAAGGGCAGGGCTTGACAGTACGGGTGAGGAGTGGACAGGAAGTCCGATGAAGTGGGTCAATCTGATGTCACATTGGATGCTTATGGCCCTCAAAATTTGACTCTCCAGGCTCGCTAGCCCTCTGTGACATCACAGCATCTCAACCAATGGCAACCAGAGAGGGCCTAAGATTCCTCAGGCCTCACAAGGCCAGACAGCAAATTCATATGCGAGGCAAAAGACACACAAGCCTGTTGTGACAGCAACACAGACCAGGAAATGACCAGCAAAAAGTGGGGCAGGTGCAGCAAATGGAAGGCCCCAGGAAAGCGACAAATGAGGAGGTAAGGTAGGAGATCGGAGCATCATTGTTGGGTGATCTCCAGCAAGCTTCTGGGAGCCATAGAATACTATTCTAACAACACAAAGGGCCAAATCCTGTCCAATTTTCCAACCTTGATGTAGCAATCCCAATGAGATGTATGCTGCATTCTGTGGTGGAGGGGGAGTCCGGGAGGCCTCAAGGTAAGGGAACGTTTGTTTACTTACTTTGGGGCTGCATCAGCACCAGAACCTTGGATAGGATTGGGCCCAAAGTCTACTGCACCTGATGTGTGGCTAAACGTCCCAGTAAGAGGATAGACCACACTTTGGTAGATATTCTGACCAGTCAGGCCCCACCCTGATCCACCAAGCCCCACCCCTTAGTTCACAGACCCCGCCTCCTCTGAATTTCAGTAGCCCCGGCCACCCTACACTGCTGGGAACGCTGACCGCCTGCATGGACTGATTGTCTTTGCACGGGGCTCATACATCAATTATGAGGATGCACAAGGTGGGGGAAGGAATATAAATTGTAAATTAAAATTGCAAATCCTTTCGGCACTTTGGAAGCGGCTGTTGGAGTGAATAATAACCTTCTATTTGGAGAACTGGGGGTTGGGAACAGAGAATGCTGTCCTCTCCTGCGAGCCCCTGTGAGAGAGACTTAATTTGCAAGATGATTTAATTGGCGGCAGCTGGGGGGGGGTCTTCTGTACCAGGTGCAAAAATAACTAGGGTAGCCACACTTCTCCAACATGAAATTGCCACCCCATGACGTGGTTCAGCTGCAGTTTTGTCAGCAGGAAGCTCTTATTTCCGGTACATGATTAAAAATGTGTTAATTGCTGCACCTTTATATCTGAAGGAGGACCTTCTGAAAGGGGAGAGGTGTAAAGGAAAGCATGTTCTCACAGTGCCTGAAAAAGGGGCAGTGGATGGAGAAACTGCAGAATGAACTGGTTTTGCTCCCTCCTCCTGAGATTTTTTTTTTTAATGCATCCAAAATCATACCAGGTCACCAGCTAAGATCTTGGCCCTACAGCTCTGGCCAATACATGTTTACCAAGTCCCATTTTAGGCAATGGGGCTTACGCTCAGTTAGTGTGTACAAGATTGCAGACTTCACTGCTATACCACACTATCTATCTATCTATCTATCTATCTATCTATCTATCTATCTATCTATCTATCTATCTATCTATCTATCTATCACTCCGGAGTACATGAAAAATGGTTTTCCTTCAAGTTACAACATAGGTTCAACAAAGGGGTTTTATTTAGTATGTATTTTTTCACATTGTTATACTGCCCTTCCTCCAAGCTCCAAGGAGCTCAGGGTGGTGTATGCAATCAATAAATCAAATGAATCAAATAAATCAAATAAATAAATAAATAAATAATCGATTTATATATTGGTTTTTCAACAAAAAGTTCACAAAACAGTTTACAAGCAAAACAAAAACCAGTTAAATGGCTCCCAGTCCTAAAAGGGCTCACAATCTAAAAACAAAAATGCAGGCGCTTCAGTGCTGCTCAGCATAGCACTCTAGGTTTTTTTTTTAAATGTCTTTATTCAATCCCAATTTGCAGAGCTTGAATTGCTGTAATGCTTTTGCTTCCCCCTGGTGGCTGAGTTCTGTCTTTCAAGGGTTCGGCTATTGAGCAGCAGATGTTCCTGATTAACAAAGTGGGCTGTTTCGTCAGCAGACAATTGGTCCCTCTGTCCTAGTATTACCTGCAGTGATGTCATGCAGGGGGTACGCGGGGGTACGCGAGTACCGGTTTCTAGGATTACAGCTGGCCCCGCCCATTCGCCCGCCCACTCGTCGACTCCGCCCTCTGCAACGTTTGAATTTCCTGCATGTTTGGGTTGCCTGCATGTTCTCAGAGCCAGGCAGGCAGGCAGGCAGCAAGCGGAGCCTTTCCTTTCCTTGCCACTGAAAAATGAGTTGCTTTGGGGTTTTAACATGATGCCAGGCCTCCTTCACATGTTCTGGGGGTGCTGTGGAATACTGTTGCAACTGTTGGGTCAGTTTAAAATCATCTGGGGCCTCAAAAAGGGCTTTTTTCATGTCACTTCCTGCCACAACATCACTTCTGGCTTATGATGTCACTTCCGGTAGGCGGGTCCCGACACATGCCAATCAAAAGTGAGTATCTGTTCTTAAATCATTTAGATTACACCACTGATTACCTGCCCTGACTGGCAGCAGCAATTCAGGATTTCAGGTGGGGGCCTTTCCCTGCCTAACCTGCAGATGCCACCAGAGATCAGACCCGACACCTGCTGCATGTGGGAGCCCTCCTGCTGTGCTCCATCACCAAGCCAGTGCCTTTCCCTTCCCTTCCCTGAACTGTGTGCAGGATTGCCACATTGCAAGTGAAGACAAACATTAATTCTTAATGTACACATCCTGTTTCCAGTGCCCCTTTGAGCCTTGAAGCTATGAAATAATAACATTGCCTCTGAACATGTGCAGAACACATTTTAGCCTGTGAGCCCTTTAGAGACAGGCAGCCATTCCTTCATTTCTTTGATTTTCTCTGTAAACCTTTTTGGGGTTTACAGAAGAAAATGTCTCTGTGAACTTTTTGTTGTTGTTGAAAGGTGGAATATGCATCGTCATCTGAAAACTACCTTGCAAGGTTGCACAATGTAGTTTTATGAAAGGCATTCTGAACACACTGGGGCCCGTTTTCCAGAATGCATTTTTCCCTGTTGCAAATATAGTCTTTGCAGATTTGCCCGTTCTCCAAAATATGTTTTTCTTTCCATTTATCCATTGTTTATATGAATAATTACTTTACTGCCAGTTTCGGGATGACCCTAAAATCACGCATGTTTGATCTCAAGAGACAGTGCAGCTGTTTAAGCCTCCCCTTTATGTGGCTTGGCTGTAATAGGTTTCCTCTTATCTGCACCAGCAGTGGCAAGCTGCCACAGAAGGAATCTGAAATGTCTTTCATAAGGGAGTGATATATTTTTATAGGGGCTGTAAATGGAAGTGACAGGGCCTAGATTAATGGAAAAGCCAGGAGAAACGTCCTGCTTCTTCCCCTGCCTGTAACTTAACTCAAGTGCATGTAGCCAGAGCCAGAGTTAGCCCAAGATGGAAGTGCAGAAGCAAGTGGGCAGATGGAATTGAGCTCCCTCTGCTACCTGAAGCAACTGCCTCAATCTGCCTCATGGTTGAGCCGGCCCTGACTCAAGCTATTGCATGGGTTTCCCTTGTTCTGCCTCCACTTCCCTTCCCCCATCATTTTCTTTGTGTTGATTAGAAATGCATCGGGGCAAGGATCTTATGCTGATTTTATTTCAAAAAGCTTTTAACTGTTGACAGGCTATATTTTTGATTAATTTTATGATCCACGGGGCTTGTTGCCTGCTGTTTTTTAAATTTTTAAATTGTATTTTAACATTGTTTTAAATTGTTTCTATTGCTAAATTTTGTTTTTATTGTTCTTTTATTGTAATGCCGCCTTGTGTGCCTTCGGGCAAAAAGGCGGGATATAAATTCAATAAATAAATAAATAAATAAATAAATAAATAAATAATGGCATCTTCTTCCTTTGTTCTTGCCTCTTTCCCTCTTCTTGTCCTCACTGGTCTCCCCGATATAAATACCTACCTAGACCAGTGGTTCTCAAACCTTTTAGCACCAGGACCCTCTTTTTAGAATGGCACTTGTGTCGGGACCAGTGATGTCATCTGGTAATGAAGAACGGGAACGCTGGGCGGGACTTATGTGTGATTGGCTGCCCGTGCGTTCCGTTCCGCGGCTGTCCTGGCCTCGGCGGGGCACCTGCTCGCCGGGGGGGGATGGGTGGGGGGGCGCCAGGTGCCTGGGCGAGCAGCGGTGGTGCGCGCCAACCGGGGCCAGCCCCCCCCCCCCGAGGCCAGGAACGGATGGGCTGCCAATCATGCATAAGTCCTGCCCAGAGTTCCCGTTCTTCATTACCAGATGACATCACTGGTCGGGACCCACCGGAAGTGATGTCATTAACCTGGAAGTGATATCATGGTGGAAGTGACATCATCAAGCAGGTAATGCTGTCATTGTGACATTGTGGCCTCTACATGGTGAGTGCAATAAAAATAAGACTCAAATAGCCCAAGTAGCTCATTTTGAATCCTTAAAATAAGGTTGCCAACATTGTTTTTTTTCCCCTGACAGCTCCTTAGCAGGTGTAGTGTTCCCAACCAGTTCTCTTCAGGGCTTCTTTCCATGTGTTTGGTTGTTTCTGGCTGGCTCAGCTCGTTGAAAACACGCTCAGGGCAGCTGACAACATGCCACACAAAGGGCACCTCCTTCAAACAACATGAGGACAAATTAGCAGTTGCACAAAGAAGGACGGCAACCCAGCAACTGGGAAACATCCTTGTCGTTACAACACAGGTGCCCGGCTGTGCCTGTGGGCTAGGGCAGTCCTTTTGCCGGTGAATCCCTTTTCAGAGGCCAAGACCTGCTGGCACCCGAGGTGGCATGCCAAATGCTGCCCCCTTACCCAATGATACGCAAGCCTCTGCTCCTTTCACTCCCCAAGGATCTAGCTCAGCACTCCCCTCCCCGCCCCTCCACATTTTCTTTTTGTTCCCCTCTTCCTTTTCCAGTCCAGGGAGGGGAAGATCTGTAGAGGCAAGCAGGTGGACTGATATGTGCCCCCACCCAGTGGTGAAATTCAGCCAGTTCTCACCAGTTCTGCAGAACCGGTTGCTAATTTTAGGTTGGGAGAGGGAAGAAAGGCAGCGGCCGCCTTGAAGGACATAGAACTGGTTGATAATTTATTTGAATCCCACCACTGCCCCCACCCACCTGTCGCCTGAGGCAACTGCCTCAGCTGGCCTCCTGCATGGGCCGGCCCTGCTCAGGAAAATACAGCAGGCTTCCGGCTGCAGCCCGTGCATTGGCCATCATTCCAACAAACCCTTGCAAAGCGCTCAGTTCAGCTGTCCCGCAGCAGGAAGAGATGGAGAGATCACATGACTGGGGGGGGGAGGAAGCCGCATAGACTCGCCGTAGAGACACAGGGTGGCTGTCCTTGATCTTGTGTGGTTCTTAAATAAATAAATAAATAAATAAATAAATAAATAAATGGAAGGGGAAGAAGTCTTTGCAAGAACGCGGGGGGGGGGGTGCGCCCGTGCACGCGCCACGATTCCGAGCACCTGGAAAGCGGGGCGCGCGCCTCCAGCTCGCAGGAAAGGCGAGCCGTGTCCCTTTAAACTGCGTGGGCGGGGAGGAGACTGCCAAGAGGGGAGGACTTTGGGCAGAGAGCGAAGCCGATTCGTTTTTTCCTCGCTCCTCTCCCGTGCTCGCCCTTACGCAGCTGGCGCCTGCCGAGAGTTTGCTTTTGGGGGAAAGGACGCCGCTTCCCTCCTTCTGCAACCCCTCCGTTGCCAGCCTCGAGCCTGCCCCAGATCTCCCCACCCCGGGAGATGACACCCTGGCAACAATAACGAGGCAAGCGCCTGCTGTCGGACCCGCGCACCCGTCACCCCGGCTTTGGAGACGCAGCGAGAGCGCGAGAGCTGGGGGCGCCCTCTCCGGATCTGGGATGCCGGGGAGCAGCCGGCCTTGAGAACGATGCAGAGAGGCTGCTTGCGGGGGCAGCCTGCCCGCCCCCACCCCCTGCACCAGGGAGAATGCGTGCGGGGGAGGCCATGCCGAGGCGTCGAGCTCCCTCTCAGCCGCTAGAGGGCAGTGTGGGGCGTCAAATCCACCTCCCCCCCCCCCCCCCCCCGTGCATGGCTTGCTACGGTAGCGTTCAGCAGGCAGTGACATATCCCTTCCTGTTTGGCTGCAACGCTTGCCTGGCAGACAGGCGGATCTGAGGGACTGGCCCCTTGAATTTGGCCTTGACAGGCTCGTGGTTCCCCCCCCCTCCAGCCCCCTTTTTCTCTCTTTCCCCCCCTCTCTCTTGCCTTCCCTCCTTGGCACGTTTCCCACCCCCTTCCCCGGTCTTCCCCCTCCCCTCTTCCTTCTCCCATGGCGGAGACAAAAATAATCTATCACATTGATGAAGAAGAGACCCCCTACCTGGTGAAGCTGCCCGTGCCTCCGGAGAAAGTCACTTTAGCCGATTTCAAAAATGTGCTCAGCAACCGACCCGTGCACAACTACAAATTTTTCTTCAAGTCCATGGATCAGGATTTTGGGTAAGTTGCCTTTTCCTTTCCTGCTCGCGTTTTGCAGATAAGAGGGGCCCCGGGCTCGGAGTCGTCGGGAGACCCGTGGCTTCCCCAGCAGCGTGGGCATTCCACCCCTTCACAGGCTGGGAGTGTCAGCTGGGTTTTTTTTGGGGGGGGGAGATGAGCAACCCCCCCTCCCCACCCCGGCACTTGTTTTATGCCCAGTGGGAGACCAGATCGGCTGTAGAGACCAAGAGACCCCTCCCCAATTTGTGCACTCCCCTATTTTGGGATTTGTGCGTTTGGTTTTGCGATGTGTTTAAATTCTGTGGTTCTGCAAGGTATTTTCTTCCTTTTTTTGCTCAAGAAGAATGAAGCTCATGCTCTGTTCTGGCTGCTTGGATCAGATAAAGGGACGCCAGGCCAGGCCAGGCCAGGAGGTTTACGCGGTGCCAATCTGGACAGGGTGGGCACAGCCTGGGTGCCGAAGGAAATACCGGCCAAGGGATTTGGAGGAGGTGAAGTGCAGGGTTCTGGAGAGGATCGAGGGTGTTTGTCCTTGATTGTCAGAGAGGCTTACAGCGGCAGTCTTTTTTGCTGGGACCTGTGCCAGGGGCCTTGTTGCCTGCCTGGGCACTGCCAGGCTGCGGCGGGAATGTCTCCTGGGCCCTGGAATTTCAGAAATCTGGTGTACCCAAGAGAACCAGGGGTGCCTGTCTGTGCCCGTGATGGCCTAAACCAGCAATGACTACGTTTTTCAACTGGGACTGTGCCCAGGAACCCCTTGTCCTGCTTGGGCACTGCCAACTCCCTCCCTCGGTAATGCTAAAATGGGGCATGGAGTTCCTTAAAACGTGAGACTCCAGAGAAAATCAGAAGAGTATCTCTCTGCTAAGTTTAATAAAGTAATAATTATCTGGCATTTTGGAGGCCAACTATGCCAGGCCCTTCAACCACACCTGGGCACTGCCAGCTGACAAAGGTAACGCCAAGAGGAACCTCACGTCCTAATATCTAAGGGGCCAGAAGGGGTATGCTTTCATCTGCCCCCTCTTCCGCAGGGCCTGCTTCCAAAGAGAACCTTGGAGGGGAGGTCTGGCTTCTGTAAATCTTTGGGGTGCCCCCAGAATGAAGGGTGTCTGGCCATGATTGTTGTTATTTTGGAAAGGGACAAACCAAGAATGTTGCATTTCGGTAAGAACATAAGAAGAGCCCCACTGGATGAGGCCAAAGGCCCCTCTAGTCCAGCTTCCTGCATCTCGCAGCGGCCCACCAGATGCCTCAGGGAACACACAAGACAACTAGATATGTGCATCTCGTTGCCACTCCCCTGCATCTGGCACTCTGAGGTACCCTAACTCTAAAGGAGGTGGCACTAACCATCATGGCCTGTAGCCTGCGATGGACTTTTCCTCCAGAACTCTGTCCAGTCCCCTTTTAAAAGCATCTAGGTCAGATACCATCACCACCTCCTGTGGCAAGGAGTTCCACAGATTAATTACCCACTAGGTAAAAATGTATTTCCTTTTATCTGTTCTCACTCTCCCAACACTCAATTTTAGTGGCTGTCCCCTGGTTCTGGAGCAGGTGTGTGTTGTCTCTCCCCTTCCCCAGCATTGCTAGGAGAGAATTATAGAAGGGGTGGGGGGGGGGAAAACCTCTCTGAAATTGAGGTTGCTAAGCTGAATTGAGAGAGTGAACTCTTTTGAGGAGTGGGCTTCCAAGGGCTGGGCAGCTACACCTTAGGAGATGACGATGGGTGCTGGGGCCCCTTCTTCTTTCCAGTTTGCAAAGACCAGGCCTGGGAGAAAAGGGCAGTCTCTCAGAATTGTGGGGTAGCAATTAAACAAATTGCTTTCGAGAGGTGGGGAAATATTTGACCACGCTGCATCCATTTTTTTTAAAAAAAAAGATTTTTAAATGCATTTTGAAATGTGCCAGAAAGCTTTTATTCCTCCTCCTGGCTTGGGCTTGGATGTGGACGAGGATGTATATTTGAAAATAAGGGTGCAAGAGGATTAAAAAGGGGTGTGAAAAATGATGGTGGTTTGGAGAAAGGTGTAGGGGAGAATTCTGTATGTCAGGAGACATCAACCCACCCCCCATTTTGAGCTGTGCCAGGCAGCAAGTCATGCATTGTTATTGCTTTGAAAACATGTGCTAGTAGAGACGTTTGGAAGCGTTGAGAGAAGGTTGTGACTCCCCAGAAACCTATCGAACATCTCTTTTAAATAATGTGTTGACTGCATTTTGCATTTATGCTATGGCCTCTAACTGATTATGGTGAAAAACTGAACCTGGAATTATAGGGTGCAAGGGGGGATTGATGCCCTTTTAGAGGCTATGAGCCAAACTAGAATTCTTTGTTACTTCCCCCCCCCAAAAAAAAATGTGGGATGTGTGTGTGTTTTCCCCCTGTCCATCCAAACAAAGACTGGAAATGTGTTGTACCTGAAACAAGAAGAATTTGGCTGCTCCTGTGGGTTAGGAGGAAAGGTGGGGTTGGTAAGAAACAAACAGCTGTGGGATTGGTGGAAATAGTAAGGACCGAGGAGATCTCAAGTAACTCACAGTTTTGAGTGAAATTGACCGGACTAAAGAGAGCAAGAGAATCTAGATTTCTCAGTTGTTCAATGCTGTATACATAGGCATGTATTAAAGGACCTTTTCTATAATATTTTTTTTGGGGGGAGGGAGGGGGGTGTTTCTAAATTAATCTTTCAAATTGAAAAGTTTTGTTTTGCTGCTGCCTGCGGAGTCAGACTTTCTGCCCAGCTTGCTCTGCATGGCCAACACTGGCTGGCAGCTGCCCTCCAGGGTTTCGGGTTGTTTTCTTTCCCAGCTCTGCTTGGAGATTCCAGGGATTGGCCTTGAGGCCTTCTCCATGCAAAGCAGGTTATTTACCACTGAGCTGCAAACCCTTGGGGCTATGCCCGCAAAAGCTTATGGGTGTGTAGTAGCAGTATTCTTGCCTGCATTTAGATACCTGCCACACTTTCTCATCTAGCTCTCCGAGCAGATCTGTAGGTTCTCACACCCAACATTTTTGCAATGGTATATGTGGATGTTGTTAATCCTTCAGTATACAGGCAAGGGGGAAGGGAATATTATTATTATTATTATTATTTATTTGATTTTTACCCCGCCTTTTTGCCCGGAGGCACTCAAGGCGGCATTACAATATAAAAAAGATACAATATAAAATTAACATTAAAAAGCAATTAAAAACAATGTTAAAAACAATACAATCAACAAAATTAAAACAGATACAATTTAAAAAACAACACGCCCAGTGGATCATAAAATCAACTATAAAAATACACAAACCAGCCAGCCAGCCAGCCTGTCAACAGTTAAAAGCTGTTATACAGAGAACAGCTCTGTTATACAGAGAATATACAGAGAGGGAAAATAAGATATACATGTGTGGAAAGTCTTGGGTAAAATATATGTGATGGAGGGAATAGGGAGGAATGAGGATACCCCTTTCCCTGAGCTACAGATGGGGGGAGGGGCTGATGGATTGAATGCTCCTTTAAAAGAAAACCACGTGTGGCAAGAAGAAAACTGGGCTAGAACCCATTCCCCTGACAAGCTAGTTTTCTGTGTGCAAGGGATGCATTTGTATTGTACAGCCTCTGGTCCGATAAGCTCCTTCAGCTGGGTGGGAATGTTTCCTGGAGTCCTCTGCTTGGCTGGACATGGGAAACGGATGCTTGGCTCAACTGGCCTGAGTTTGATATCGTAAATGCTGTTTTTTCTGTGAATTAATTCTTAAATCTCTTTGGGGAGCCTGCCAGATCAACGGGGTGGAAGAATTCAACTTAGAATTAGTATGCTTTAATGAAGAGGCCAGAGGTGTTTTTTTTAAATGCAGCCTTGCCAAAATACATGGTGGTTTGACGCAGAGCAAAAAGAGAGTTCCCTGCCCCGAGGTGCTTACAATTGACTTATTGATGCAGATATAGAAGGAGGGAAGGAGGATGAGGGCGGGAGGATAAGCAGGGGAAGCGCGTGCAAGTATTTCAGTGCAAGAGGACAGGTCTCTGCCCCTAGTGCTTACAGTTTAGATACTGGCACAAGGAAAGCAGCAGAGGGAGGGAGGGAGGGGGATATAAAAGCTGGGTAAATCTTTGCTTACATTTCGGCGGGGGCTGAAGACCTTTTTATTCCAAAAAGCTTTTAACTGTTGACAGGCTGGCTGGCTGGCTGGCTGGCTTGTTCATTTTTATATATGATCCACTGGGTGTGTTGTTTTTTAAATTGTATCTGTTTTAATTTTGTTGTGTGTATTGTTTTTTAATATTGTTTTTAACTGCTTTTTAATGTTAATTTTATATTTTATCTTGTTATATTGTAATGCCGCCTTGAGCACCTCCGGGTGAAAAGGCGGGGTAAAAATCAAATAAATAATAATAATAATAAATGCAGGGAAGAAAGCTTTTATTTTGGTTGCATGTACTTTGAAGCGTGGTTACAAGTTTAGTCTCTATTTAAAGGGCTGTGTTTGAGTTCATTGCAGTTCCTTTGCTTGTTTCCCGTTCTTGTGTATGTACATTCTGAAGCATGCCCCCTCCTCATCTCCAGCCCCTGCAGTGCTGCCGTGAATCAGCATCTGAAACTCAATAATATCTCGGTCCTAAATCTCCCCTTTCCACTGTGTGCTGGGTTGCCCGTACCTGGGTCTATTTCTGGTCTAGGAGCTCGTGTTGCATATCGCTTGCGAAAAGGTCAGGCCAGGCAGAGGGAGGAGGAATGCAGGAAGGTCCACAGTCCGCAGCATATTGTTGCCACCCCCACCCCACCCCCCGTTTGTCTTTTGGGGCTCTGCTGTGAACCTAGATTGGCAATGTCTTGAAAACTTTGGTGTCTGAATTAAATTCCAAACCAAGGTGCTAGTCCTTATGATGGCAAAGTAAAATTTGCAAATGGGTGTACCTGGGGTGATCTGGGGTTTGTTAATGGCTCAGGAGAACTTATTTCAGGGCTACGTTTACTCTTTCATTTAGGCTGTAGTCCTAGTCACACTGGGGGTAAGCCCCATTGACTACAGTGAAACTTAACTTGGAGTAGACATGCCTAGGATTGGGCTCTGTGCCAGAGACACTCTAGCCCACCACTCTGCTCCTCTGCACTTCCTTTTTCTACTCTTTGCTCCAATCCAGAGAGTGGAAGGTGGAGGAACAGCAGCACTGAACACGAGCGACAGAGATGTGAGCTCCCCATAGATCTGCTGCCTGAGGAGACTGCCTCAGTTAGCCTCACGGCTGGGCCAGAGAGAACCTTGGAGGTCATCTAGTCCACCCCTTGCTCAATGCAAGCAACTGTGGCAGCATCCCTAACAGATGCTGCCAGCCTCTGCTTGAAAGCCTCTGTGTCCTCTGGATGCCTGAGGAATCAGTGAGTGGCATCGGTGCTGCATTAGACAGCTAGTGTGGATATTTCTCACCAATTGAATTATTATTATTGCATCATCAGTTTCCATAAGCAACAAAGAGCCTTGGGACGCATCTCAGCGTGTGGTGTTTTGTTGCTGGTGAGAGGACAGGTCCCTGCCCCAAGGAGCTTGCAGTCTAGGAGTGGACACAAGGGTGGGGGCGGTGGTTGGATAAATGAGGGATGAAGATGCAGTTATTGCATAGCCTGAATAGTGAAAAGCATTGAAAAAGATGCAGTTATTGCATAGGCTGAATAAAACCCTTCTTCCCTCCCTCACCACCACGTGGAGAAGCCCACAGCCAGGATGAGATGCTACCATTGGCGATAATCCCAATTCAGCATTGTTTGAAGCAATAGGAAGCCCTTGGATACCTGCCCAGAAACTCCTCCTTAATTTTGCCCCTTTTTTGTGTGATTAAGGTTCCTTCTATCTACCAACGCCTGCCTGGGGCACACATTGCCCCACGGGGAGGAGGGATGGCAGCAGGGGGTGTTCACCTGCATCAAAGGACAGGGTTGGGGTGCTGATGGTCTCTCTGACACGAGTCACCTGCCTTGTTTGTGCCCATCTCTTTTGGAAGACGAAGGCTGATCCAAATTCCCCTGCAACGATCCGTTCAAAGAAACGGGATGCTCAGTGAGACTGGGATGACGGCAGCCATGGGAGAAGACCTGAAATGACACGCTGTGCATTTCTTCCCCCTCCCCTCTTCAGACCTGCCGACAACCCATTTTGCAACCAGAATAAATAGCGTGCCTTTGAGAAATCCATAGAACAGGTACAGATTAACCAGGCTCTGCATGGTTCTTTAGGCTGAATAAGGTGGGTGAAGACAGACATAATATTTTGAACAGTGAAGACAAATGTAATGTTTTTCATGAGGGCCACCGAGGCGTTTTCTCCAGCAACGTGATTCCCGCTTTGCAGCTCACCTTAAAACACATTGCCTTAAGTTGAGCGTTGGTTCCAGCTGTACTTTTTGCCGCTTCCCTGGACATCCTGTCCACCTTAATTTTGCTCTGCTGAAACAAAAGCTGGATAGCAGGGGTATAGTCAACCATTGGTGGAACGACATGTACAAACACTCACACAGCGGGGAGGGGGGAGAGAGCGAGAGCGAGCCAAAACCGTTGCTGTCGGTGATGACACAGGCACTAGCCAATTGACCCTTCCCATGGTCATGCCTCCCCACCCCGGTTCAAACAGAAGCATGTCGAATGAGCATCAGATTGTATGCGTTCCTTTTCCTGAACCGAAATTAGTGCAACTGCATGGAAGGCAGCGAGAAGACTTGAAAAGCGGCCTCTCCGTTCTCCAGACATTGCGTCTGATTTTTACCGGCACTTTGGTTCAGTTGGCGGGGTGTGTGTGTGTGTGTGTGTGTGTGTGTGCCACATTCCCTCCTCCCTTCCTCCTAATACCCAAAGCCACCTTTGCAGGAAACCGCCCTGAGATTTAGAGGTTACGTATGCATCCCCCCTCCGACCCCCAATCATCTTGCACAGGCTGTTGGGACGAGACTGGTCGTTGGCAAGTGGCAAGCATTAGCAAGCTGAATAGCGGCACAGCTGAGATCCCAGAAGCCCCATCAGACTGGCGCTTGTGCCCCTCTGCTGCGTGTCTGTTCAGGCTGCTGCTGCTCTGTGGGTTTCGGGCGGCCCCTTATCATTGCGCTTTTGCTCGCCACGACAGACACTCTTAAATTTCCAATTAGCTTTCAGGTTATGTCGCCTTTTTACAAGAGGCTTGGGAGCCACCATAAAAATTGGATTTGCTCTGGAACAGCTGCAGTCGCTCGGGGACTGCAGATGACCTACGGCTTGCCTGCCGTGAAAGGCAGAGAGAGGAGAGGCCAGCACAGCCAGTCGTATCTCCTTGTAACAACACTGGCCTGTGCCTGGGGTCTCCCTGCTGAAACCTGGGGCTGTTGCATGCAGAGCTGCCGCTCGCAGAGTCTGGCCATCTAGCTCAGTGCACTGGACACCGATCGGCAGCGTCTCTCCTATACGGAATCTGGAATTTTTCTCTGCCCCGCAAAGCTATGTCAGTGCTGGGAAGTCGGTTAGGATTGCGCCCTTAGAAGTACCAGTACTTTTGCAATAGTGAAAAATTGTGCACGCACGATCGGAACGTATAAAGCTGCCTTAAACCAGGGGGGAGCAGCCTTATTGACTCTGACTGGTAGCATCTCTTCCGAGGGGCTCTTCCCAGCCCTACCTGAGAATGATGCCAAAGAAGGTGATCAGACACTGTGTTCCGGCCTTGCTTGTTTAGGAAGTTCGTATTCTACTGAGTCGGACCCTTGGTCCATTTGATACAGCCCTGTCGAGCACTGACTGGCAGCATCTCTCTAGGGTCTCAGAGAGGGATCTTTCTCGGCTCTACCTGGAGACTGAAAGGGGGACCATCCGCTTGCAAAGCCACTGGCCCTCCCCACTGCTATAATTCCGTGCTGAGAAGAGGTCCTTGGCTCCTTCCTTGGCCCCAGGTCTTTGCTTCCGTTCCTTCTGCTTGGAATTATGGCTCCGTTCGTCTGCCTTCCTAGCAGGTGGCTTTCAGGTTGTTGCCTGGACGGAAAGGTCTCGGCCACCCAGCTCTTTGGCACTTCACGGGAGTGAGACGTCGTCGTTAGCAAGGTCAAGGGGGGGGCATGGTCCTTGGTGCTCTCGAGGTGCTGGGCTGCCACTCAGCCTTCTTGTTCAGCTCCTGCTCCCCCCGTATTGCTTCCGTGTCTCCTTGCCAGCGGAAACATTTTGGCAGCCTCCGCTGCAGATTCTCCACTGTCATGGAGAAGACCCAGGCAGGGTTTGGGGAATCTTGTCGATTCGATTGCAGAGCAAAGAGGGGCAGCCCTCGTTGATGGCCGTGGGTCATCTTTGGGCCAGGCGTGTAGCCCGCCCTTCGTCTTCCAGAGCTCCGACTGGAGCAGGCTCGGTTTGCAGTTGCCAACTGACCAGGTTTGGCCCGGAGTTGTCAGAAATCTGTGTCCGTCTCCGGCTGATGACTGAAAATTGCCAACAGGGCCTCCTTGTCTTAATAACAGTAAGCTGTGGAACAAACGGCTCCCCGCATCCCAATTCAAGGTGCGGGCTATAAGTCTGACTCCAAGGCAGGTCGTGTCCTACGGAGGAGGTGGAGCAACGGGTGGCCCTCCCTTTAGAATGTATGGGAACGAATTGAAGCCGAGGGCGGGCTTAGCGGCCATGTTTGTACGTACAAAACATTGCTCATTCCAAGTATTTCCAATGGGTTTTCGCATGATGTTTAGGGCTGAATCGTTTACTCCTGAAGTAAAAACTTACCAAAATAACAATGTGTGATCGTGGAGAAACACCATTGGTAACCTAATTATGAGTTAATATGCAATTCCAAAGTTTAATTCCGCAGAATTATATTACTGAACACACCGGACGAAATGCTGTCTATTTTAACTCGGATTGCACTGTTTTGACAGACTTATTTTTTGAAATCTACACAAGCAGAAATAAAACGGCCATGCCCCATTAAAAAAAATGTCTGTTAATGTTCAGAATTTCGAAAATATTACCGGTCGTTTTATTGAACCGATGTAATGTGAATACATGAATCTTTCCGCGGAAATTAAATCCCATTTTTCGTTCAGCGATTTGCACACCCGTATGCAGAACACGAAGGCATGCTTAAAGACGTTGAAATTAACTTTTACACGCGCGCCGTGTGAGCGAGAGAGCCCCTCCGGCGGCAATCCTCGTCGTTCGCGGCGCTGATCTGAGTCAGCAATTTTTGTAAGTCCGGGGCTTCAAGAATGGGCTTCCAGGGCTTCTCCAGCTATTTTTCCTCCAAGGGGTGGAGAGACCTTTTCCTGTGTGTCAAGCCTTGCTCCCCCTTTAAAACCACCGTCCTCATCCGAGGCAGTGCTTCCGTGCCAATGAAATTCAGTTCGTTAGAAGCAGGGCCCCTTCAGTGGTGGCACCCCTCATTTAGAAGGCTGTCCTCCATGGGGGCCAGGCAGGCATTGTGTCTCTTTAAGCCCATCATAAGCCCCTGGCTCTCAAGGCAGGCCAGCCACACTGGTGTGCTCTTCTTTTGCTGGGTGCAGTGTGGCTTCTGGCATTGCTTCTGCAACTCTGTTTGGCTCTTATGAATTGGACATGACCTGTGACTGATGCCGTTTGTTCTGTGTTTTGTTTTAAACTGTCGACTGCAAAGTGTTTGCGTGTGGTGTTCTTTCTGTGCTGTTCTTTGGGTCTCTCCCAAACAGCTTTCTGGTGGCAGCGGGGAAGCTTCTCAGCCGTTCCTGATCTTCTCGCTGTGAACCCCGATCTTTTTCTGATGAGCCTCAGAGTCTCCGTTTCCCCCCCTTCCCCAATTTGCAAACCACTAGCATCGGCTGTTGTGTGCATCTGTTCTGCCAACAATAACCAGAATGGCGAACCCCGACTGGTCTGGAAAATATTCCTTTTTCAGAATTTCCCCTGCCTCTGCTTTGCAAGTAGCAATTAGAGTACTGTTACAGCTCAAGATGTCTAGAGCAAACCTCGACTGCTGTTCCTGGTGTGTGTGTGTGTGTGTGTGCGTGATTTGGCAAGCGGTTTTCAGTTTGCCAAGCCGCCTCTCCCTGCGAGCAAAAATACCCTGTGGTTCTTGTCTTAAGGAAGCAAGTTTCTTTGGGGTGGTTGGGGAGGGGGTATAGTAGGCAGCCTGGCTGGCCAGATCTGACTTTGCAGTTCCGTGTGTGCTGTCATTGGGGCCAGGCCTTTTCCTGGATCCTCCTGAAACAATAACCGACGGCGGTCATAAATAATCCTTGCAGCTTGCAAATAAATTCAACTGGACTGAGTTGAATTTGTTCCCAGATGTGAATGATGAGGGAGTTGGAGGCTGGCCAATATCTAGGCAAAATAGACCTGTTACTTGGTGTCTGTTTCCTATGGGGTGGGTGTGTGCGTGCGTGCGTGCGCGCGCGTACACACACACTCAATCAATCAATCAATCAATCAATCAATCAATCAATCAATCAACAGTATTTATATACCGCTTTTCAACACAAAGTTCACAGAGTGGTTTGCAAGTTAATAATAATAATAATAATAATAATAATAATAATAATAAAGTTAAATGGCTCCCTGTCCCAAAATGGCTCACAGTCTAAAACAATGCAGAACACCACCAGCAACAGCCACTAGAAAAGACACTGCGCAGGGGTGAAGAGAGACGGTTACTCTTCCCCTGCTAAATATAAGAGGACACATGCACTCTTAACAGTACACTGGGCCTAGTACACTGCAGGGCTGAGACCATGCTGTTGCTGGTGGAGGTGATTGCTTGTAGGACAGGCAGGGATCTTTTAAACTCTGCTCTGCTTTCAAACTCCTCCTGCTAAGAATTAAATGGGATTTGCTGTATTGGACAATAGTCCGTTACAGAGCTGGTTGCTGAATAAGAAGTGAATGAGGCGGCTGACGTCCCTGCCTGGAGCGGAAGAATGGTGTGTTTTTTCAAAAGCATAAGGGTCTGCCTTCTGCCGAGTCAGATATTGGTTTGGCTGGGTCAGCTAAACTGACCGGCGGCGTCTCCACAGTTGCGGACAAGGACGCTTACAACAGCCTTGTAAGGAAAGGCGGTATCATTATGCCCATTCTGCAGATGAGGAAGACTGAGGCTGCGTGGGAGCGGCTTGCCTAAGGCCGCTAATGTGTTCGTGGCAGAGGCGAGGTTCAAATTGGGAAGTCCTGATGGTCAGCACAGCCTGTCAGTCTTCACACCACCAGCAAGGTCCAATTGTGTGCTCGATACTCGGCCCCTCCAGCCTTCGCCAGAACTAGGAAAGAATCCCATTAGCTTGGGTGGGGCCCGCTTCTTCCATGACATGCCGGCCGGGGCTATAAAAACACAGCGAAGGGATGCGGGAGGCTGAGCCGTTTTCCTGCAGCTTGTGCTCCACGGGAAGGCAATTTGGAAATGCAATGATTTACGGTCTGTACCACTGCCCCTCGGAGCCTGTGTGCAGTTTGGTTTGTGTAACAAAACCAAAAAACCCGAGCTGGGGAGCAAAAGGAATCCCAATGACTGTTTCATCGCATATTTGGCTCAAAATCTATACTTGTCGGATGGTAAAATTCACCCTTATGTTCTGGAGATTAGCAATGAAACTGTAATCTCTTACCAAGCTACCTCGGACCTCTCTGTGGGCTCCTTTCATTTACCCAGTCCTTACAGATGTGACAAAATTGTGCCTGACTGTACCACTGCAGGGGAGGACTCACCACTGAGTCCACCTCTGAGCAAAATTTCATTGCACTTGGAAAACTAATATGTTGCAGGAAACAGTTCTAGCCATCCCCCTGAGAGTCTAGCTTTCTAGCTGCAAGGAAGGAGGTGCATCCCGTTGTTTCCGCCTTAATTTGCTGTGTATGTTGGAGCTTGAGCAGGGAATCCGGGTTCAGCTTCACGGTTTTGCAATGGAACTCTCTGAGTGGCCTCTGTCCAGTTACTGTCTTTTGAAGGGAGCTATTTCTGCAGGGTGAGCATCAGTGATGTCATTCAGGGGGAACGGACCAGAACGGGCGTTCCGGATCCTAACGGGCTCCGTGGCTGGTTCCGGGTTCCCGACAAGTGCCAATCAAAAGTGAGTTCCTGTTCCTAAATCATTTGAATGACACCACTGGTGAGCATTAAAGATTGGGATATCTTGCACCCCAAAGTTGTCTCTAGATTAACCAGGGCCAGTCCAGCTAAGAAGCAATCGGGCAGCAGGTTTGGGGGAGCAGCAGGCTGGAGCTCTCTTTCCCCCACTCCTCCCCGTTGCTTCATTCTGTTGCAGATGGCAGCACCTATCTAGCCTGTCCAGTTCTATGGGTGGCCCGGCTCTTGTGGCCAAAATTATCCCTGCCTTCTCTTTTGCATCCTCCCTAGCTGCTGCCAGTGCAGGACATATCAGCCTTCTCCCCTGCAGCAAAGAGTAGAGGCAGAAACAGCCAAGGAAAAGGGATGGGAGGGACTGTGTGTGTGTGTGGGGGGGGGGCAGGATTTCAGGCTGGTGCTCTAATCCGGGTAACGTGTGTGGACTGTGTTCACTGTGTCTCGGATGGGAATTCTCTCTGAGCTGTGAGGAGTAGAGTCTGCAGGCCCTCTTAGAGGAGCGTGGGGAACCTGCCCATCGAGAGGACCTGTGGATGAACTCCTCGCAGCTCCTTGTGATTGCCTGTCCAGGCGTGGAGAGACCACCAAGCAGGCTCGTTTGGAAAACAGGCGGGCATTAGCCGCATCTGTCAAGCATTAGGTTTCAACTCTTCACCTTTGGGAGACGTTAATGCTCCCCTGTGCATCATGTACCACTTTCCCCCTTTTTGCGTGGGGAGGAAAGCATTCTTCGCTCCTGACGCATCCTCCTTTGCAACTTGGCCCAATGCTCGAGGTCTGACCGAGAGAGCCAAAGGAGAGCTCCAGTGCGCCCCACGGCTGATGCCGCGCATCCATACAGCCTCGCCTTGCACGTTCTGTGGCTGATGCAAATGCAGACACAAACGTGGTGCTGGACCTCCCCTGGCGTTCAATTGTTAAATCTATCCCTCTTCCCTCCATTAACTCTCCATTTACTCTCCTCTACTCTCCATTGACAAGGTTTGTGCCTCCTTGAAATGATGTTTTGGGCCTTGTGTTCACGAGGTGGTCAAGCGTTCAGACTATGTTTGGGCTGTGTTTCCCACATTCCCTCCACCTAGAAAACTAGCTTCTCAGGGCAGAGGATTGCAACTTGTTCTCCTTGACACACTAGCTTTCTATGTATGAGAAGTCAAAGTTTGTTTTTGTGTGTCTAGGCTTGTTTTTAGTGGTTCTGGAGGTCTCCTGCTCCCACCAATATCTTTTCCTGTTCTCCCTTGTTGTTCCCTACACTTTGTGATACCCCAGGAATCCATTGGCCCAGTCCCCTAGTCCCCTACTAGGGGATCTATCCTGACTGTAGCTAGGGCTCCCAACTTGGCTTGAATCTGTTCCTGAAGACATCCCCCCCACCTCCACACACACACACAGAATGTTAACTTTGCAAATTCCAGGAGTTGCTTTCAGTAGCGGTCTCCAGTAGTCTGAAGCGTTGATACCCTGAGTGTAATTAAGCGTAACAGCCTGATCCTATCTGGCAGCAGTGCCACCGGGAAGGGGAGCAAGGAAGAAAGCAGTTCAGGCCCAGGAGGGAGGCAGGAATGGGTGGCAGAGGCTGCTGCTGGATCCTGCCCACCGTCCTTTCCCAGAAAACCCTTCACAGGTTCTGAGCTGGTGCAGGTCCGAGTAAACCCATGTTGGCAGCCCTGTTGGGCCTGGGCTGTAAGGTACGTGATCCACGCACTGTGCATGCTTTCCCTGCCTCCCTTGTGTCGCTTCTCAAGCACGGACATTTCAAAGCAAAGACCCATCTTTTCTCCCCGCGTGGAATGCCAGGTGTGCAGACTGTGTTGTGTTATTATCAGATTTGCAGTTGGATGCGTGCCAGCGAGCCTCTGCTCGTCAAGGAAGCGCCAGATCCGTTTGGTCGTTGCCTTTGGCCCCTGTTCGGCCCGTGTCCGGCGATCTCAGCCTGACCTCCGAAGACCCCTTGAAAACGACCGGGCCTGCTGTGTTTCGGTCGACGGTCTGGGCGTGTTCCTGGCCATCATTCAAACGTCAAGCTTTCAACCCATCATATTATGGCTTGCAGGGGGGGAATTGCTATTGATTGATTTGCGCAGTTGCTTGAGCGGGCAATTTTCTAGAATGGATGATGGCTCCGGGCGCAGGGGGAAGTCTGTGTGTGCGCTTTTCTTCTGTGGCGTTTGGCCCAAAGTGCGGTAATATTTTTGAAACGGTGATGGGCCTCTCCCCAGCCACCTTTCGCTCCTAATGTGTGATGGAAACGGCTACCTATCCATTTAGGTTTTGCCTTGTCTCTGATATATTTTTTTTCCTTCCTCCTGCCGCCTTCCTCTGGGCTTAATAAACTCCTCTTCCTGCCAGAAGGAGCTCTGAGGAGACAGGATCTGTCATGGCAAAAATGATTTCAGATGCCGCCTTCTTCCCGCTTCTGTGGTTTGATGACTCCTCCGAGGAATAGAATCTCGCTTAATCCTTCCTTCTCAAATGCAGAAAAACGATCTTTTGGCTTTGATTAACATTGTAGCTGCAAGGGGAACTTCCTTCTGTCACGTTCCTGTGGGTTGGTGGCGAGTTCTCTGAGAGGTCCCATATAATTTATGACTCTGGGGGGAATCAGTGAGGTGGGTGGGTAGGTGGGATCCCATGATCGTATTTTCTGGTTTCCAAAAATGTGCATTTATTGCATCTCTACTGCACCAGAGCTAGGATAGCTCAGTGTTGTCTAAACACCCTGGAAGCAGGCCTTTAGGGTATCCAGCATGTTTCCCATCCTTGCCTTGAGATTCAGAAATGGAACCACAAAACTATGTGTCTTTGGCCCCTTTCCTCCAAGGATTTCCAAAGACTTCCTTAATGGTTTAGTTTACCTCTCAAACAACTCTGCGAATTAAGCTAGGCTGAGGATTGGTGATGACAGTTCGCCAAGTGTGGGTTGCATAGTTGCTGTTATCTTCTAACGGGGGGGGGCAGTGAATTAACTGTGCACTGTCCCTTTAAGTGTAGTATAGCCTCCAGATCCCCCCCTCCTCTCAGGCTTTGCAAGACACTGCTGCAGGTCTGTGTGAGGGTCACGCAGCCAAAGAGCTGGATAGAACCTTGTTAACAAATTGAGCTACATTACCAAGACCTTTGTGAGCCTGAATAGAGTAATTAAGGTGGCTTAACAGAAACCTTTCACAAGCGAGACAGACATCAGTAGCTTTTCCCTGGTGTTCAGAGAACACAGGTTGTCTTAGCTATCATGGCTAATAGCCATGGAGAAGTCTCTCTCAAAAAAATTGCCCTGTGAAAACCCTATAAGCTGGCGGCTATCACTGTGTCAAGTAACAGTGAGTTCCACAACCCACTTGTGCATTGCGGGAAGACATACATCCTGTTGCCTCTTATGAACCTGATCTCAATCAGTTTCACTGGGTGACTACAGCTTTTGGGGGAGAGAGAAGGAAAATCTCTTTCTATGCTGTGAATATCTTATAAACCTTTCTTTTTTTAATTTTTATTTATATATATATAGGTATGGGTAAAAACTACCAAACCTAGTGGTAACACAGACTCTGCAGGACCTAGGACAGCTCCCCGTGGAAGCAGATGTTCTTCTGAGTGTGCAACTCTGACCACAGAGTTGAGCCACTAAAAAAGGTCCTTGATAATATGGTAACTTTCTATATGGTGACGTTCTATCATCATCATTGTCATAACCTTTATTGGCATACAAAGTAAATAACAAGCACCAAAAAAAATCACAGAATAGCTAGGGTTACAGAGGATCATAAAGAAAGGGTTAATTTCATAATCGTACCTAAAAAGCTGGCAACAGAATTAGTGATCATGGGACAACGATCGCTAAGGAGGATAGGGAGGGGGTTAGGGAAAGCACTAGAAAGAGAGGACAACCAAGAATCTAAGTGCAGCTGACGTAGAAATTGGAGAGCTGGGCATCTAAGAATATGTTCCAATGAATCCGGGGTAAGGTGACAAAAAAGACATTACATAGTGACTTTCTAATTCCATCCTGTTTCGGCAACCAAGATATCTGTCATTTGAGTTATGTTCCAGTTTGCTAAAAAGATCACTTCGAGTCACATTTGGGGTCCAGAGATTGGGCACTGAACCCCTTTACTTGTGGAAGATTCTGGTTTGAGTCATTATCAGGAGAGTAGCTGGGAGGAGTATTGTGGGGATAATGAGAGTGGCCATCCTCCCTTAGAAAAGAAAATGTACCCTTTGGATGTTGACAGCGAATCATGAATATTAGCTTTGTGCTGAGGGACAAATAGAGTTTGGGGAGGCTTGGTATGGCCTTTGTCCCAAATTTTCGCTTGCTGCTACACAAGAGATTCTGTCCTTGGTCTGGGCACATTGAACCGCATCTGCTCCCCTCCGTTAATTGAACAGGACAGGCCAGTGAACCAATACAAGAAGTGAACAAGAAGGCCTTGTAGCCGGTGAGGAAGAGGACAGCTTCCCACTCTTGCCCTGAATTTAACCCTTCTGAAGTTCGTCTCCCCTTTGCCTGGTAGACCCTAACTCTTTGACTAAGGAAACTGGATTTTGGGGGAGATGCATGTAGGATTCAATATGCATCTTCTTTATGTGTTCTGTAAAGAAGCGTGCCAAGATTATTAGTAATGATTGGAGAATTGGTACCCAGTCCCATGTTGCAATATGGATCTGCCTTGGCTTTAAACTTGCCAGAGATTAGTGGCCCAATCCTATCCAACTTTCCAGTGCCAATACAGCTATGCCAAGGGAGCAGGTGCTACATCTTGTGGTGGAGATGCATTCAAGGGAGGGGAACGTTGGTTCCTTTGCCTTGGGGCTGCATTGCGGCTGCATGAGTGCTGGAACGTTGGATAGGATTGGGGCCTGGGGCTGCACAAAGATTGGCCTGGTGTTTTTGGGAATTGCTACCGATCCCCAAGAGACTACTGAAAGCAAAGCTGCAGATTTGAGCAGGACTTCCCTGGCAAAGGTCGCAATCCTGGACCCACAGGCCTGGGAGTAAGTTCCGTTGAGCTCCATGGGATTGACTCCTGAGTAGACATGCTCAGGATTGCCCTGTTTGTGACATTACATCGTGGTGGCGTTGGGGAAAGCTCCCGGAATAGTTTCAGTTAGAATCCCCTCCTCTACCTGAGATTCTTCTCTGGGTGCTCTCAATTTCAGAGCTCATACATCTCAGAGTCTCAAATCCAAGTAATTTTAAGGAAGGGTAAAAATGCATCTCTTTCTCTCAGGCAGGCTGCCTCCCTGCCTGCCTGCCTTTGCTGTACAATGCCCTTTCTTCCTCTTTCTAATCTAATCAAATCTAAATCCTGTTTTGAACAAATCAAGGACAGGAGGAGGAAACGAATAGGCCAGCTTTATCTCCTGCTTCTCACGCATACTTATGACTTTGGTTTCTAGTTCTTGCTCAGTTTTGAGCCCCTTTATTTATTATGTCTTGGGGTTGCAGCGGCTGCAGAATGTGTTTAATAAAGATGTTAAATTTTATTTTGGCCCTATCGTGGGGCCTCCTTAGGCGTGGGGCCCTCCTGGGAGCAATTGGTCCGGTCGACTTCAAGTGAGCCCTGGTTGGCTGGAGCAACAGCCTGACTCAGCATGAGCAGTTCTGTGCATTCGCTTGCAAAAGTATCCAACCCCCTGGTTGAGACGGCAAGCAAACTGGGTCCTGAGCCGGCTTGCCCTCCTCTTGGGGTGCATCAGTACAGCCATGGGAACATTGCAAACAATTCCTTCTCTGTGCACGATGGGTAATTGGTTCCTCTTTATCTAAACCTCCCCCCCGCCCCGGGGCAATTACCGTGGGCAGCCCAGATGCCACCAGGAATGCTGGCCCCACGCAGTGCGACTTCTGGTCCCAGCTTGCCGGGGGAGGTGGCGTTGTGCGCCACCGAACCCTTGCGAGGAGCAAGAGGCAGAAAGGAGCTGGGGAGGGGGTGAGAATCCAGAAATACGTTTGGCAACTTGCGCCTGTTGTTTTCTACTCTTTGGAAAGTTGCTTCTGTTCCTCCTCGGTTGTGCCTCGACAGGTCCGATTGAGTCATGGTTTTATTTTTAGCGTGTGAAGCATTTCGGAGGTGTCGAGGGGGGGGGAGCACACAGGCACCAACCTCTCTCGCCTCTTTGGCGAATGCTGTCTTTTTCTCAGCTTCGGAGCGCAACTTGGAGGAGGAGGAAAACGGTGGCAGGGAGATGAGCGCACAAAGATCTTCATCGAAGCCGTGAGGGCTCGGGGTGACCGCGGCTGCCTGGCACACAGGGATCGGCGAGGCGAACGAGTGTGTGACATAATTGATCTTGTCAAGCCTGACAAGGCCGCCTCAAAGCGGTTCCCAAGGACGGCTTTGGGGGCTTGATGGGTCTTGACAACCTTGGGTCTGTTGCTGCCACCCTCAATGAGGCCCCGTCGGCTTGGGTGGAGCCGAGTGGGGTTCCCCCCCTTCCGCTCCTTGCCTCGAGAATGCTTGGCCTCTCCTGCTCCAGGCTGGCTCCGTGGTCCGTCCAGCAGTGTTTCTCGGCCTGCGCGTTAAGAGGTTTATCCTCGGTTTGTCAGCCAACGATCGGGGTGCCGTGTCTGTCTTCCAGATGGGCTGGGTGGTGACCGTCACGTCTGAGAGGTCCCGCAAAGGGGCGGGGGCTTGGCCAGTGCCTCCCTCGCTGTTCACGATGGAGGGGAAGTGGTCCCCGGCCCTTTGCCTGTATCCTGGCATGGGGAGGGTGGTGGGGGTCCTTCATGAGACAAAGGCAGTGATGTCATGCAGGGGGTACGCAGGGGTACGCGAGTACCGGTTTCTAGGATTACAGCTGGCCCCGCCCATTCGCCCGCCCACTCGTCGACTCCGCCCCCTGCAACATTTGAATTTCCTGCATGTTTGAGTTGCCTGCATGTTCTCAGAGCCAGGCAGGCAGGCAGGCAGCGAGCGGAGCCTTTCCTTTCCTTGCCACTGAAAAATGAGTTGCTCTGGGGTTTTAACATGATGCCAGGCCTCCTTCACATGTTCTGGGGGTGCTGTGGAATACTGTTGCAACTGTTGGGTCGTTTTAAAATCATCTGAGGCCTCAAAGGGCTTTTTTTCATGTCACTTCCTGCCACGACATCACCTCTGGCTTATGACGCCACTTCCGGTAGGCGGGTCCCGACACGTGCCAATCAAAAGTGAGTACCTGTTCTTAAATCATTTAGATGACACCACTGGACAAAGGGCCCCTGCCACAGCCTCTCTTCCGATTTACACTGCAGGAGAGAAGGGGCAACAGAGCCCTTCACCTGTGGGCAAAAGTAAGCACAGTACATAGCAAGACAAAGGGCACTCGCCAAGGCTGCCATGTTGCCTGAACATGCCTGGACGAAGGTGATGAGTCAGCCAGCCGACCGCTCTTGAACTTGGGAATGCCGGGCCGGTTTTTGAGCGGGCCCCATGAAAAAGCTGTGGGCCCTCTGTGAACAAAGCGAGGAAGACTTTTCCAGAGAGCCTTGGACTCCGGCATTCCTGGGGACTGAATGTGTTTGCTAATGGGGGGGGGCACCTGTATGTGGCAGCAACAAGAGAGAGCAAGTGTCCAAGAAGAAAACATTAATAAAAAGGAGTGTCCAATTTTGCCTTGTTCGTGCTGGAGTTGCAAGCTGAAGTAGCGTGCTGAAGGTGGGGGCTCATGTAGCGAAAGGCTCTTCCACACTAAAATACAAATCGGTCCCTGCACAGAGAAAATTAGCATGTCAGGGAAAAAGAGACCATGGCCTTTTCCTTGACACTCTGTTTTTCTATGTTCAGGGATTTGCTTTGTATATAGATGGGCATTCCATCAAGATGCTCTCGTTCCAAGCGGGACCAGGAAAGTTTCCTTCTCCAAAACCCTGCAGAGGTGCTGCAGTCCAGATCAGGAATCTCGGCTTCGGAGGCAGACGCTTCACCTCTGTGCACAAGGTTTTACTCTTCAACTGCCAGTTTTAGCTCATCTTTTGATGGATGAGCCATCCGGTGCAAGTTTTCCCTTGATTAAATGGTGTGAGTGTCTCTTGTCTGAGGAGTATCGCAAGGAGGAGGTATTCCTTAAGAGCCGTTTGGGATTTTCAAAGGACAATCAGTTTTTATATTCTTTTATCGCTATCCTCTGCTGCTTGTCGGCTGTGCTGCTGAACTGCATATTTTTTCCCCTTGCTGTTCATGGATTTGAGGTTTTATTGTTATACGGTTTTAATTCCATTGTAAGCCTCTCAGCGGATCCACTTGGATTTTAAGAGCGGCGTATGAAATTATAGAAATTAATGAAGGAATCAAACAAAATGGCATGTTGGATTGTGCGCGGGAACAAACTGGCTGCAGGTGAAGCCAAAGTAATGCAGATCCAATGAGCTATCTTAAAGTGCAAAGCCCACTTTGGGTAATGTCAGAGATTGGCCGGGTCATGCATTGGCTGATGAAACCCCAAATTCTCAGGCCTGCAGGCAGCAGTAGCGGCACTCGGGGGCACCATCAAGGAATGAGTGGTGGGTGCCACAGGAAAGTGCATGTTTGTTTCCCAGGGCCCCCAACAGTGTGAAACTAGCATTGCTTCTTTGACTTTGCTGTCCTGAACCTGGGGCATACGAGATGACAGTTTGGGGCCTCCTGTCTTTTCTCAACTTTTCCCATCACTCTTGCCTTTTTTTTTTTTTTAAATGTAATTTCCCCCTCTCCAGAGTGGAAATCGCTAACTAAGAAATCCACTTCTGCTTGACTGGAGAATCAGTTCACAAAGGCTACAATTGTGGTCTTGTTGTTCTTCTCTGCTCTCCCCCTGAATCTGACAAAGTTAGGAATTTTGGACAGGATGGGGAAACCAAGTCGAATTGCAATGCCATTGGGAGTTTGGCTTGTTCACACAACCAGGTAGGGGTGTGTGTGTGTGTGTCCAATCCAAATTAGGAAGCAGTCTGGAATGTGTGAGGAGGGATACAATCTGGGGAACACCACTGCCAACTGCTACCGGAGACGTGTTGTTTTGCACATGGGATGTTGTCAGGATGTTGTGCCAGGGGCAAAATCCACATTTGTCGAGCTTGGCACGTCCTCTGCCTTGCACATACAATCGAGGCCACCCGGGCTTGTTGTTGTCAGTCATTAACGTGGGTCATTCGGGTTTGCGACAGCTTGCCAGTGGTGGGTATTCCGAAGAGCAGTGGGTAGCTGTCCAAAATCTGTCCTGGGAGGGTGTGCTAAGAGCATGAGGAGGAGCCCAGCAGGATCAGGCCAAATGCTTATTCAGTCCTGCATCTTGTTTCCCGCACGGCCAACCACTTGCCTGTGTGAGTGGTGTAGCAGTTAGTGGACTGGACTAGGAGTGGAAAAATCTGAATTCAAATCTTGCCATTGTCGTGAAGCTCATTGGGTGACCTTAAGCCTTAGGGTGACCATCCAAGGAATGTTGTGAGTGAGGGTGAAATTGGATTCAGACCTGGGATGCTCTGGCTTGTAGCTCGCCCTCTGCAAAGCCTCTGTGTTGCACTCCTACTGGAACGGGCATTGCCCAAATGCCACATGGTAAGGGCGTCTTGGGCTTACAGCTTAACCGCTTCCATTTCCCTCCCCTTCCTCTGCTTTCTCCCTTGACTCCATTTCTAGATTGTAAGACTCTTGGGGCAGGGACCTGCCTTCTCATTCTCAGTCAACTAGCACATCAGTCACACATGCACAGCTTCTCTAAAAAAGAAAGTGCAGCCCTGGTATCTGCTGGGGTTCCTGACCTCCCCGTGGATCCCTGAAATCGCGGATACTGGGGACGCCTTTTTAAAGACAGGGAAACATCAGTGCTTTTGCTGCAACAAGGTAAAAAGAGAGATTTGTTTCCTGTTTCCCCATCTTTTCAATAGGTGTCCCAGTATCCATGGGATCCATAGATAACTGGAACCATGGATATGAAATCAGTGGATACTGGGGCATGCCCGTAACTTTTTCTTTTTTTTTTTGCAGTTTCACACTGAAACGTCTGTCCCACAGATTGGGACTCTGGTTGTTGAGTGCAATTTGGGGCCGTGCCCCTAGGGAAAAGGGGGTGGCTTCAGTGTGTGCCACTGAACCAGGACGTGGCCTTTTGCACCCTGAGAAATCAGGATGTTTTCTAGCACTGTCCCGTTCCCCCGTCCCTCCGCTTCTCCAAGCACACCAGGGAGCCGCCAAAAGCGCCTTCGACTCTTCCCCGGGAAACAAGAAGCGGCTGAAACAGACCAGCCCGGTAGAACTAGCCAAGCGAGAAACCAGGAGCTGACTTTCTGCACACGACCCCACCCAGATTCACCCTGCCCGAAGGAGGCTCAGCGTTGCATCTTGGGAGAGGGTGCCATGCTCCCTCTCTCCCGCCTGGGCAAGGAATTTGTGGGCATCGTCTGCCTGGTTTAGCGGTTGTAGCTTAGCGGCTGCAAGGCTGAGAGCCCCGCCTCGTCCCTGAACTCACCACCTGGCCTGAGGCCAGCCGTTCATTCTCAGCCTTGGTCTTCCCATCTGCAGTGTGGGGATAATAATACTGAGATGGCTGCATCATGGCAAGGGTGACATCAGGTCAATACACGCACCACTCTGAATGCCCCGAAACACACAGCACCAATACTGTTATAAAGGCTCCCTTGGGACGCCCACTGTTGACCTTTGGTTTCCTGGGGAGGCCTGGACCCCAGGATGAGTGGCCACCAGGGGTGCCCTTGTCCCACATGGTGGGCACGAGGCTCTCCTCCCTCTTTCACACAGCTAGAATCAGGTTCCCCCATGGTTTGATCCAGCGGGTTTTTCTGTATGTTCCTCGTAGATCCATTTCCTTGGCTTCTATTGCCCCGCTTTCTTTCATGCCTGCAGAGAAATGGATGCCAATGCTACCCCAAACCCAATCAGTTCCCAACGTGGTAGACAGACAAAGATTCAGGGGGCTTGGAAAGAGGTCCTCCTTCAACCCAGTGCAGAATGGGTGTGTGGAACTCCTTGCCACAAGATGTGGTTACCACTGCAAGCTTGGATGCCTTTCTAAGGGGGTTTGGTCAAATTCAAAGAGGTGGAAAAGTCTATTGGTGCCTGTCTCATAGTGGTTATGCACCACCTCTGGGTTCATGGCTCTAAATCCCAGTAGTGGCGCATGCCTTTTCTTCTGCTTGTGGGCTTCCCGGAGGCAGCAGGAAATGCTGGACTTGAACGGGCGTGATCCGGTGGGGCTTTCCTTGCGTTTTCACAAGCGTCTCCTCCTCCTGCTAACACCGTCGCCTTTCTTTCATGTCTGCAGCTCAATTTATGGAAATGCCTCTCCACGCCACTCTCTCCCGAGGGTGCGTGCAGCTTGCAAATATTCTCTGTACTAATCTCTCCATGCGGAATGGCCAGTAATGATCCCCTTCTCCCCCCCCCCCTTCCTCGCCTTTTTCAGAAATGGCTCTACCTACTTAAAACATCTGCATACAAAGCTAAAAGATGTCGTCTGGCTCCGGGCAGAGCATGTTCTACTGAGCCTGTTTGGCGCATTGGAAGAATAATAATAGTCTCCGGCCCTCTTGCTCATTAACAGTGCTGGGCGTCAGGGGCTGAAGAAGGAACCTGAAGTGTGTGTGTGTGTGTGTGGGGGGGGGGGTTTCCGTGCAGGTTATCTTGGGAGCCTCTTTGTTGTTGGGGCTCAGAGAAAGCAGCGATATACAGTTGGCCCTCAGTATCCGCGGGGGTCTGTTCCCAGAGCCCCCGCGGATAACGAAACTTGCGGATAATCGAATCTGCAGGTCCCGGCCATCAGAGGATCTCCAGAAGTGCCCTGTGGTCACATCTGGAGCTGTTCTGAGGCTTGGGGAGTGTACTTGAGGTGTACAAAATTATTCATGGGATGGGCAGAGTGGATGGAGGAAGGTTCTTTTCCCTCTCGTACAGCACCGGAACCAGGAGACAGCCACTGAAATTGGGTTTGGGGAGAGTTAGAACGGATAAAAGGAAATGCTTTTTTGCCCAGTGGGTTATTAAGCTGTGGAACTCCTTGCCACAGGAGGTGGCGATGCCATCCAGCCTAGGTTCCTTTAAAAGGGGCTTGGACAGATTCTGGAGGAAAAGTTCATCGTGGGCTGGTGCAACCTCCTTACATTAGAGGTAGGCTACTTTAAAGCTCGAAGCAGATTTAAACTCGGCGTGGTGGAACGATGTCCTCAGTGTAACGTAAGCCGTTTCCAGTGCTCCTCCTGGACAATGAATCTGACAAAATGCTTCCCCTAGAATTTGGTAACTGTGGATTCCAAACCTGTCAAGCCCCAGTCTTGTGAGTATGTTTAGGACTGAGCAGGCACAAATCTGGAGTGGCCCCCAGCCCCTTTCTCTCCCCCTCCCTTTTCCCCGATGCCAGCAGAGTTCAAGCATGCCTTATCGCGAAAGCCAGCTGTGCCATACGCCTGCCCCAGGAGAGGGCTGTCCCGTCCTCACGGTGCGATGATATCTAGAGATTCTTAAAAGCCGAAACACCTGGAATGGGGGTGAGTTTTCCGCACTGCTGAGGTCATGGCCCAGGCTGGGGTTTTGAACCTGTTTCTTCTTCTGCCTGGAATCTCTGCGCAACCCCCGTCCAAAGGGGGAAAAAAAGTCTATTTTAAGAGCTTGGCGCACTTGCAGCATGCACATAATTGCTCCCAGGAGAGCGTGAAAGAGGAGCCGGCCGTTTCAGATGGGCTCTGGCGCTTCCAGCTGCAGGCCAGTTAAAAAGGTGACCTCGGAGAACAATTGTTTTTTGCGGTTGGTGAGCGGGTGAGGCTGCTTTCAGCTGGCAGCTCATCTCCAGGGTTTCAATAGGGATCTCTCCCCCCGCCCCCAGCCCTGCGTGGGGATGCCGGGGACTTTGGCAGGGGCCTTCCCCCTGAAATTTCCCCCCCCCCCCATTCAAAGAAGGCACCTCCTTTTGCCAAAGTGAACCCAAGTTGGCAAAACAGACTGGCTGGCCCAGTAAATGCTGCTTCCCCTGGTGGAATCGGTGGAACTCCCTGCTACAGGATTTTGTGGTGGCACTTGGCCCAGATGCCTTTGAAAGGAGAGGGGATAGATTTATGGAAGAACGGTCCATCATAGGGTGTCATGAGGCCTATATACAACCTCCAGATTTTAGAGGCAGCCTCTCTCTAAATGCCAGGTGCAAAGGAGTGGCAAAGGAAGCAGGTGTCTCGTTGTCTCAGAGGCATCTAAATCAGACAGCCGCCCCCCCCCCCCGCCGTGGGGGTGGGGAGAGCTGTGCAATTCAGATTCCTTCAAACTCATCACAGCGCAACAGGAGACGTTGTCACAGCACAGCGCGGCTGATTTCTGATGTGCCAAAACATTGGTGCAGAGGAATTGCGGCTTTCCATTCTGCTCCCCCTTACTGAATGGCGGCAAGTGGTCTTTGCGCAAAATCGATTTCACTTTTAAAATTGCATCTTCTAACTCGGGCACTGGAGGCGGAGGAGGCCTTTGTGTCTGAGATCTCCCCCCCCCCCCCGCTTTTTCTTTCTTTGCCACAGGCACCCATTTTATACACCCTTGCGTGTACGTTCAGCCGTCACAATTTGGAGGGTCGTGTTTCATTTTTCCTCTTGAAACCCCTTTGCTTGTGTGCAAGAATCTGCACTCTTCCCAGAGATTTCAAGGAAGTGGCAGTTCTCCCCTTCCAGGATTGCCACTTGTTTTCGTGGCACCCTGCTGGTGCTGGTGGGAAGGCGCAGAGTCTTTTTGGCCCACTGACGCAATCTGTTTTTCTCCCGGAATGACAGTCCCTGAACTCAGCCTGACCTTTGTGAACCGGGAGGTGGCTGCATTGGCTGGGTCCGGTTTGGGGAGTTCTTGCAGGGCTCTTCGCTGCAGCCCCGTTCCTGCTGCGCTGGGCTGTTTCGTCACGCCTCTTGCACAGCTTCCCTCAATTTCAATGTCGCTTGCCCAGGAGAGCATCTAATCCCTGTGGAAGCTCCTGCTGCTGCCTGCTGAGTCAGCCCTTTGGCCCTTCCAGCTGAGGATTGTTGGGCACTGACTGGCAGCTGTCCAAGACCTCAGGCACGGCTCTTTCCCAGCCGTATCTGACAGCATCTCTGAAAATGCGGTCAGAGACTGAACGTAGGGTTTGTGTGCATATAAAGCAGACCCTACCCCAGAATGTCCCATTCTGCTGTCTTTCGAAGAGTGCCAGAAATGTAAGGATGTCAGAAGAGCCCGGCTGGATCTGACCATAAGCCCAGCATAGATCAGCATTCTGTTTTCCAACTAGATGTCCTCAGGAAGCCCATAAGCAAGGCCCTTCTCCTCCCATTGTATGTCCAATGGTGTTCAGAGGTAGAGTGCCTCTTGACATGGAGGTTTCATTGCTGCTGTGGCTAAGAAGAAGAGCCCTGCTGGATCAAGTCGGCGTTCCTTTCCCACCGCAGTTGACCAGTTGCCTCTGGGAAGCCTACAAACAGGACATGTAGCCAATAGCCCTCGACTGCTGTTGTCTCCTTGTGGCAACTAGTTTTCAGAGGTAGACTGCCACTGATTCTGGAGGTTCTGTCATCATGACAAATAACCAGTGATCAACCTTATGTTATTCCCCCCCTCTCCCTGTGTGTAAAAGTGGAATATAAACTTTCATTATGTCCATTTTGAAGGAAAAGTGCCATCTGAGGCAATAATTACATTTTGCCTGCAGGGCATTTATTTTATTTTCATGTTGTTGTGCATTATGGTGGGACCCTAAAGGATCAGACTTCTCCTCTTCCGTGAATGTGCCTGTTGCTCGCTAGAACCTCCATGTTCAGAAATAGTATACCCTGAATACCAATTGCTGGACGGGGGGGGGGAGGGAGGAAAGGGGATACTCAATAAATAAGGGTGGTTTGTGAACGTGCTGTCTAAAAAACATTGGGGGAGAAAGAGGACAGACTAGAAGGGTCTTCAATGTCCCCTTAACTCTGTCCTTTTACAAAGCTGACCCACAGCAACACTTTCGCAGTCTTTATGTATATAATTTTTGTTCCTTTCCAGTCTCATGACTGGCTGGGGATTCTCCCAAGATAGAACTGAATGCCCTTGCTCTATAAATAGGCACCTCCCATCAGAGCTGTTGTGAACATTTTTCCTTTTGGCGGACACAATGAGCTAAGCGAAAAATAATCACTTAACATCTCTCCAGACCAAGAACCCCAGACTCTGAAGGTATTGTCCCCGTGTAAGCAGAGTGGGACATTCAGAAGCTTGACACGAAATCCCCCCACCCCCCATAGTCAGGTCCCAGTGAAACTCTGCTGTAAAACAATCAGCTTTTGAATTCTTCATTAGTGGTTTTTTTTCCCTGCGACTATTTATTTAAAGCTTCCTGTGCTTCATTTAAAGGTCATTTCACCCACCCAAAACTTTTAGGTTGTTTGGATTACGTCAAATGCATTGGAAGTATTTAAAAAAAAAAAAATCCCAGGAAAATATGAAAGGATATTAAAGGGGTAACCTTGCCATGTTTACTCTGAAGTCCCACTGTGTTTAGTAGGATTTACTCCCAGTTAGGTTTGTATAGGATTAGAGCCTTAACAACTATATACTGTCTCTCGGGTGCAGATGTTAACATTAATTCGCGTCCCTTGGCAAGGTTCTCAGTTTGCCTCCTCCTCAGCCTGATGCTGCTTCTCAGCTCCTCTGGAAAAAGTTTCAGAGCCAGCACCTTAGTGCTCCTGCTGTAGGAGAAGCCCTTGGCTTCACCCCAGCTGCAAACAGGGAGCATGGGCTGGAGCGAGGGAGTGGGAATTCTCCAGGTTGCCTTGGGCGGGAAGTGTCCCAGTTGTCCTCCGATTCACAGTCTGCCTGTGTTTTCAAAAGTGTGATGCTATGTGAAGGCGTTCCTCTTCCCCGGCCTTCCAACCCCATTATCTCCAAGGCAGCTTGGCCTTGTGACCTGCCAAACTATTCCCTGCCTTGCAAATTCTTCCCTCCTGTTGGCAGGCTGGAGAGCAGGAATCCTGTGGGGAGCTGGACAGAAGGAAGGCCGAATGACCCTACTGAGAGTGGTGTTGCTTCCATACGTACCTGGAACCACGCTGTGTGTTCCCCCTGCTTTTATCCCCTTCCCCTCCCTCTGTTGCCTCCCTAGTATCCATATCACAGACCTGTTTTTTTTTTCACTCTATGTCCATTACCACAGATATTTATTTATTTATTTATTTAATGTATTTTTATACCGCCTTTCTCCAGATTTCACTGGACTCAAGGCGGTTTACATGGGCAGGCTGTTCCTAAACCCCATTTTTTCAGGTGGGGTCTTTACAATTATTGTTCTATGTACCATTCACAGAACCCTCAATTTCTTCCGATGTTTCCCTTTCAATGTGTGGTCACGATCCTGGCTGCACTCTTGCACCTTCCGAGCCTTCACAGCCCACCACAGATCACGCCTTGGCCAGTTCTTTTGTCAGCCGACTCCTCCACACTCCTTCCGTTCCTCCACTAAGCTCTGTCAGTGACTTCCGGTCTCCCATCCAAGGCCAATCCAAGGCTGATCCTGCTTAGCATCTTCAGGCAAAGGCAACAGCTCAACCTCCAGACCACACTTCCTGCCCTATGATATGGATTGCGCTATATAAATACTCTGAAGCCAATTCAGAACTGTGTCAGAACACTGGCCCTTCTAGCCCAGCACTACAACCTGAACGGGGTGCAGGGGAGATGCTGGGTGCAGGGGAGTGGCAACAGGTTACAGGCATCTTGTTGTCTTGTGAGCTCCCTGAGGCATCTGGTGGGCCACTGTGAGATACAGGAAGCTGCACTAGATGGGCCTTTGGCCTGATCCAGCAGGGCTCTTCTTATGTTCTCCAGGCCCAGATTGGGTTGCAAGTTTATTATAGCTCCCTCCCCACACACAGGATAGCAAATTCTGTTTTCTTAGCCTCATATTTACCTCAGAAATTTACCTGAGAATGCCAGGTACAAGGGAGTGGCAATAGGATGCAGGCAGCCTGTTGTCTTGTGAGCTCCCTGAGGCATCTGGTGGGCCACTGTGAGATACAGGAAGCTGGATGAGCCTTTGGCCTGGTCCAGTGGGGTTCTTCTTACATTCTTATGAATTTGAACTTCTCTGCGCAAAGCAGACCTTCCATCTTTGAGCGCCGGTCGCCAGACAGAATTCGACCTACAAGCCTGTACAAATGTTCCACTCGCCGTCAGCCAGTGGGAAAACAGGTACACCCTGGTTCAAAAGAGAAAACCAAACACTGCACCGATCCCACTTTTATCCTCATTTTTTTCTTCTCTTGGGTTGGCGCATGGACGCGTTTAATGTTTTTCCCCTCCTTTTTTTTTTACAAAAAAGCAAATCTCCTTTAACCCGCATGGCTGATCGAAATTAGAACACGGACTGTAATAAAAAAAAGGATAATAATAAAACGCGGAGCGTCGCGCACGCTATCCAAATCGGCGCTTTAATAACCCAGCGCCTGAAGCGAGCATGCATAAGAGGTGCTGTGTTAACGTTTGATGAGGTTTCATTAATGCAGCTAATATATATGCAGCCCTGTGGTCGAAGAGGAGCCAGCCTCGATCTGAATGGGACCACTGAGCATCATCTTGTCCACTCCGGTCGAGAGCAGATTCCGCTCCCCCCCCCCCAAAAAAAGTCTTGGACAGAGTTCTGACCCAGCCGTGCCTAGAGAAATGCACTTGGCCACTTCTGGGCTCCCCCAGGATATATGTTTTGGGGAAAGGCAGAAATCGTGGGGAGTCGCTGCCAGTCAGCGAACCTGGTGGACCAAGGGGGCTGACTCAGGAGGAGGTGGTTCTTTGGGGTTCAGTGGGGGCATCTCTAGCTCCATGGTAAGGATGCTAGGGATTGAACCTATATTATTTATTTTTATCCCGCTTTTCCCATGCCAAAGCAAATGCCCAAGGCAGCTTTCATGGGCAGGCAAGTCTAAACCATTGTTTTTCCATGGGGTTTTTACAAACACGCAGTATTCTGTGATTCACCGAGTTCTCAGTCCCAGATGTAGCCTTCACAGTGTGGTTCTCTTCTCTGGCTGCCTGCCATCGAGCTTCGGCAGGCAGTCGTGGTACTCCGTTCTTGCCACTCTCACTTGCGGTGGCTCATCAGCGACTCCATCCTGCCAGAGCCAAGACACAAAATGCCCTGTGTGTGTAGGGGTGTGTGCCATTACTAGGGGAAAATAATCCTTTTTCCAATAGTGACGTATTTAAAAATTGCAGCGTTTTTCTCTTTGTGTTGCTTGCGTGGCTTTGCCACCTCTTGCAGCCCAGGCGGGAGTGGCTGCCTGGCTGGCTGTCACTCTCCCTGCCTCGTAGCCTCGGGGCTGGAATTGGTGTTTCAAGTCTCAAGAGCCTTTTTGCCGGCAGCAGCTGCCGCCGGCAAGCGCGGGAACACCCGCCAGCCAGCGCTGCATGAAGGAGGCCTGACTCAAAGCGACGCTGGGCTTTTCAGTGTGCGGCTGCTTTTGTCACGCATGCAGAAAGGCTGGTGGCCTGTATGCACTGGGAATGCTTTGTAGCGTGCCGAAAAATGGCATGTGATTTGGTTCCGTTTGGACTGTGCCGTGTTGCGCTGTGTGTGTGTGTGTGTGTGTGTGTGTGTGTGTGTGTTTGCATGCCTGGATTCTCTTCTCGGTGGAAAAAACCAAACCCAAGCCCAAACATCTTCCATGCTTGTGGAGAGTTAGCATGTCAAGGGGAAACCGAGGCAGATAACTGTGCGGCAGGTTATTTCTTGTGTCACGTCTGGCTTCCGTGGGCTGTTTCGGAAAAAGGAGGCATTAAACCCTGAATAAGTCTATGAATTCAGTTAGTTGGCGAGGGGTGTGTGCTCATGACAGGGGCCTTTTGGTTGTTGCACTGGGATGTGGAACTCCCTGCCACAGGAAGTGTGTCCAGTTTCCCTTTGCCAGTGCCCATCCATCTGGACTGACTTGTGGCCTTGTTAAAACCTCCAGAATTGATGTCCATAGTACCTTGCAGATTGGAGGTTCCAAGCAGTGGCGTTCTTGGGAGGGGTTGGCACCAGTAGTGTCATTCAAATGATTTAGGAACAGGAACTCACTTTTGATTGGCACTTGTCGGGAACCCGGAACCAGCCACGGAGCCCATTAGGATCCGGAACGCCCGTTCTGGTCCGTTCCCCCTGAATGACATCACTGGTTGGCACCCACTGGGCACACCTCTAGGGCTGCTGCCCCCTACCTGGAAGTGCCACCCCCATGCCTGCTCCCCCCCCCCCGAGGTGTTCTGAGGGCAGAACTGACCTTGCTTGGTTTCCCTGGCCTTAGAATGCCTTTTGAGGTTGTCCGGAGGTCAAAAAATAACCCCGAAAATTGAAGTGGTGAGTTTTGGTCCATCTCTGGGGGGGTGGTTCCATTCTGCCCCTTTGCATTTCTGCTTATGCTTTGCAGACATGCGATGATGATGATGATCTTCTAACCTTAGAATACCTGTGAGTAGTGATTTGTTTATCTGGTGTGTGTTTGCATTTTTGTTTGCAGCAAACGAATATCTGGTGTGTGTTTGCATTTTTTTTGTTTTGTTTGATAAGCCATGTCAAACCTTCAGGCCTTCTTGTTTTTGCAGTTGGGAAGGTGGGGTTAAAAAAATCCCAAAAGAAATAACTAGGAACTCAGAAGGGACTTGCTGCAGAGATGTTTATACAGCTGTGAGCTGGAGGCTGGTGTTTCTTAACCAAGCACAGATTTTAAGTGGAAAAGACGTTAATTGCCTTCCTTGTTCTTCTTCCCTCCCTACCCTGGGCGAGGTTCTGACCAAGGCAACAAAGGAGTGGAATGTCTCTTTAAGGGGAGGGGCTCCAGTTCAGTAGAGGAGCACCTGCTCTTCCTGCAGAAGATCATTACATAAGAGCCTAAGATGGCCAAAGGCCCACTTACTGTAGCATCCTGTTTCCCACGGTGCTAGCCAGATTGCCCGGAAAGCAGGAAATGAAGGCATTCCCCTTTCTCGCTTTTGCACCTGCCGTTCTGAGATAGACTGCCACTGAGCCTGGAGGTTCTGCTGGAAACCAATCTTGGGATTTCTCACTCTCAAGGAAATGGGAAACATAAGAAGAGCCCTACTGGATCAGGCCAAAGGGCCATCTAGTCCAGCTTCCTGTATCTCACAGCGTGCCCCAGGTGCCCCAGGGAGTGCACGAGACAACAAGATACTTGCATCTTGTTGCCACTCCCTTGCACCCGGTACTCTGACATAGCCTACTACTAATGTAAGGAGGTTGCACAATCCATCATGGCCTATAGCCCATGATGGACTTTTCTTCCAGAAATCCGTCCAATCCCCTCTTAAAGGCATCTAGACTTCCTGTGGCAAAGAGTTCCACAGATTAACTACCCGCTGGGTAAAAAAGTACTTCCTGTTTTAACTCTCCCAACCCTCAGTTTTAGCGGATGCCCCCTGGTTCTGGTGTTTTGAGAGAGGGAAAAGAACATCCCTCTATCCCTCTATTGAACATGTAGCAAATATGCAGGGGTCGGCTTCCAAGTTTCTGGGCTCTTCTAGCTCTTGTGATTTGTTCTGCTGCCTGAAGCAAGTTGCTGATGTCACACTTTTCTTTTCTCTCTTTTCCCTCCCAGGGTGGTGAAGGAAGAGATTTCGGACGACAATGCAAAGCTCCCGTGCTTCAATGGCCGTGTTGTCTCCTGGGTATGTTGCTCTGGGTGGGCTGTGTAGAGTTCTGAGACCGACACCCAAGTCACACGTTGCATTAAACACACAGGTTGGGTTTGTGTGCCAAAATAAAACAGCAGCCATGATTGGGGCGGGGGAGAGGGCTTGAACTGATTCACAACTGCAGTTCCTGGATTGGTACTGGGGTTTTGCCTGGATTGGTACTGGGGAGGGAACATTTAACCATTTCCCACCACAATCCTGGCCAAAGCACAGGCGGTGGGGATGTGGCGGGAAAGGGTTAATGATGCTCAGCTTCGGAATAGCTCTCTGAATGTGCAGATCACTCTTCTCACGTATTATCTTGAAGGGTACCTTCCAACAACTTCGTAAAGAAATTGAGTGGCATTGTGCCCATTTTGCAGCTGGGGAAGACTGAGCATGAGAGGCGGTTGCCTGCAGCAACTAAGGTGCCTGCAGGGAGATGCCTGCAGTCACCAAGTGACTTCGTGGCAGAGCTTTGAACCAGGGGAATCCTGAGTCACGGCTCAGTCTCCTCACCACATCGCTAGACCACTTTTAGGCGAACCCCTTTCCCCATGTGCCAACGTCTAATCACTCTTCTTCCCCACTGCCTAGCCCATTTTGATGTCTGCCATTTAACTTTAAAAAGAAGGCAACCATGGTTTATGCTTAACACAGTATGATCCTGACTCTCGGGGAACAAAACTCCCCAACGACTGGAGTGGTTCATTGCCATTCCAAAATCTGCAAATCTCCCTTTTTTTCAGGCTGAGCTTTCCCCCAATCCTACTCCAGACCTCACAACCCTCCTTGCTCTTTCCTTCTCCTGCTCTGCCCTATCCCTTTTTTGTGATGGGATGACACAATTGTGCTGCTGCAATTCTCCAGAGGCCGTATCCTGCAGTTGTTGCCTGTCCTTCACAATTGCAAGATGCGATTGCAGCCCCCTCTCTAAGCTCTGCTTGACACTTGGCACATTGGGGGCTGGTTCGCACACACGTGTTTCGAACATGACAACGGCTGCCGCGTGTGTGAGTGAGAGCTGTGTGTGCGCAGCTCAAAACACCCGGCACGTCTGTCCAAGCTGCCAGCAGTTGAGAAATCCAGCGATGTCGGATCCACATTTGTTGTCTTCTACTCTGTGTGTTGTGTTGTGTAACTTACCTGCTCAATGGACCCCCAGCCCACTTAAATGTTTACCTCTATATTTCTGTCTTATCCTTTGCCGCTGTTCAGACCCTTGACAGACAATTATACTACTGGCCCTGTACTTTAACTGGGATTTCTGAAGCATTATTTTTGCACTGGATGTTTACAAGGGGCTTGCAGCAAGAATTTATGGCTCTTGTGTGTGAGAGATTCACAGTCATGTGCTTTTGAGCCAGATCTATGAGTATTTAAGCCTTTCCGAATTTGGCTTGGATCTCTCCACCAGCCATTTCTTCAGCCACGCTGCTTTTCTTCGCTGTCTTACTCCTGGTCACCAAGCTCCTGGTGGCAACTGTCAAATTCATGCGTGCAAAGCATGTCCAGATTGTGCGCCGTCATGTGCAAATGGCCACATGTGACAACTGCACAGGCGAGGACTATTAATTTATTTGAAACTGCTTTATAAATAGAAGTGGGTTAGGCTGATTTTTGACAGTGACTGGACCCAAGTGAGCTTCCCTGGACTGGGTTTCCTCATTCTTTAATCCAGTGCTCTAACCACTAGACCACACTGGATCTATGCATTGTACAGCTGCAAAAGCAGATCTGTGCATTACAGCTGGCCTCACTCTTTACTACTGTTGCATCGCCACTACCAAGCTGCAAACCGTGAGTTCCATGGTGCAGGTCTCACTTTTGCCACCAATTGGCTCAGTGGTCTTAAGCAGGCCACGCCTTTCCTTGGCCTCAGTCAGTCCATCTGCAGCCTGGGCACAACAGATCTTTTTCCTTGCAGGGTTGTCACATCCAGAAAAGGCATGTGGCATGCTTTGCACACTTAAAAAACATGTTACGTAAATGCCGAATGTTTTGTACTGTTCTTTATTTAAAACATATGTACCATTGAAGCCTGAAGCTGAAGCTCAAGTACTTTGGCCACCTCATGAGAAGGGAGGACTCTTTAGAAAAGAGCCTCATGCTGGGAAAGATGGAAGGCAAAAGGAGAAGGGGGCGGCAGAGGATGAGATGGTTAGAGAGCGTCACCGAAGCGATGAACATGAAATTGGGCGAACTCCGGAAGCTGGTGGAGGACAGGGAGGCCTGGCGTGCTGTGGTCCAGGGGGTCGCGAAGAGTCGGACACGACTTAGCGACTGAACAACCACCACCACCACCATTGAAGCCCATTCGGTGCCTTCAGTTGAACTGTCCTGGAATATGTAGCATCTGGGTGAATCTGGCGTTCAGCTGAGCTTCTGCTTAGCAGCAGTCCAGCCAGTGGATGACACCCTCTGCTTCCCTGCAAGGCCTGCAGTGCTTTGAGGGCTCAGCCTTGCGTCACAGTTCGATGCATGTGTTACCCTTGGAGCTTTCCCTCGTATTGGGAAGCTGCAAGTGGCGTCTGCCAAAATTGTTTGGCAACGCGAACTCTTTGCCCTGGGCTCCCGTAGGCGTCTTGGGCCAGCCGAGCCCTTGCTTGGGAGACGGAACGGAGCTGCCTCCTGCTCCCTGCACTGCTTGTTATCGTGGTTTACCAGGAGGACACGGAGGTCTGCTTTAGAGTGGGTGGTAAATTGGCCGGCGTTGGCCAACGGATTCAGAGGGATGGAGCAGTTTCAGCTGGAGAGGAACGACAGCAGATCACTGGTTGGGTTCCCCCATCGTTTCTTGGGCGGCTCCGTGGAGAGCTACTGCCCCCTTCAGGGCATCTCTGGTGCATAAAGGAAAGAGTGCCTGATCATCCCCTGAATGCACGAAGCTGCTTCCTCCTGAGTCAGGCCTTCCCTCCACCTAGCTCAGGATTGTCCACACTGACTTTCCGCCTCCCTCTGCATGTTCAGGGGTTTTCCCACCCCTCTTCGGGGATGCTGCCAGGGGTTGGATCTGGCGTCTTTTTGCATGCAAACCAGGGGCGTTTCTGCCGAGTCACGACCCCTCCCCATCGATCGCACCTACCCAGCACGCTGGCTTGTGAACCCCTCCTTCTCCACTTCATTCCCTTTCCAGAGCGAGGCAAGGTTAGCATTGTGTCAGCACTGCTGAGTCAGCTGACCGTGGTTAGCATGACTCCGCAGTTTTTCCACGCCCACTTCCAACCACGGCTGTGCACCGAAGCGTGGTGCTCACGCAGTTGCCACCGCTGCCTGGAATGGCTCTGACGGCAAGTGGGAAGGGGCTGCGTACACAGGGCTTTCCCGCACCATTCCCCCCTCTGGCTACACTATTGTTGTGAGAAGTTCTTCTTCTCGTGCAACTTCAGAGCAAGGGGTCGTCCGGTGGAAAGTGAGAGGGGGCCCTTTCATGTAGCACAGAATAAAGCCTGTGGAGCTCACTGCCACAAGAGGTGGTGGCATCCGCTGGCTCAGATGGCTTTCAAAGGGGATGAAAGCAGTGATGTCATGCAGGGGGTACGCGGGGGTACGCGAGTACCGGTTTCTAGGATTACAGCTGGCCCCGCCCATTCATCCGCCCACTCGTTGACTCCGCCCTCTGCAACGTTTGAATTTCCTGCACGTTTGAGTTGCCTGCATGTTCTCAGAGCCAGGCAGGCAGGCAGCGAGCGGAGCCTTTCCTTTCCTTGCCACTGAAAAATGAGTTGCTCTGGGGTTTTAACATGATGCCAGGCCTCCTTCACATGTTCTGGGGGTGCTGTGGAATACTGTTACAACTGCTGGGTCAGTTTAAAATCATCTGAGGCCTCAAAAAGGGCTTTTTTCATGTTATGTCACTTCCTGCCACGACCTCACTTCTGGCTTATGACGTCACTTCAGGTGGGCGGGTCCCAACACGTGCCAATCAAAAGTGAGTACCTGCTCTTAAATCATTTAGATGACACCACTGGATGAAAGCCATTCACGGAGAGTAGGTCTGTCCACGGTGACTAGCCATGATGGCTGCACCCTCCCGCCAGGCCCACTTTGCCTCTGAATCCCAGCTGCAGGGGAGCCGTGGTGGGCGAGAAGCCTGCCATCCTCTACTGCCTATGGGCCAGCCAGAGGCCACCGGTGGGCCACGGTGGCGAACGGAGTGCTGGGCTAGATGGACTCCTTTTTGCATGGCTCAGTCGTTGCTCTTCTTATCTTGGTGTTAGCGGAACAGGGAGCTCTCCGTCGCATCCAGCTGTCCTTACCCTGGATCGTAAGCATCATGCGCTCGTTGCCATTTGCAGAGTGAGTCAGTGCTCTCTTTAGCCTTCTGGCACCTCCTTTGCAAGCTCACATCTAGCCTCCCGGGATCGGGACCACCTTAGCTGTTTTTGCAACCTCTCAAACCGCATCCCCCACCGCTGTCCATTTTCAAGCCAAATGCACGCATGCGCAATGCTCGGGGTGTTTCTCGCGCCTCCTTGATGCTCCCGAAAGCACCCCCTTTCCGTTTTTCCTTCGCTGACAATCTGGCGGCTGCCACCCTGCTGAGTCAGGGTCCTTTTGCAAACAAAACAAAAAACCCCAAGAATAAACCGGCACAATTCCGACAGTAGCAGACGACGGGTTGTACACAGTGGGTCGCCATTGTGCTTCATTTTTTGTGTGTTTGGTATCAGAGCATGGTTTTTATCCGATTTGCTGCCTTGCCGATGGGCACGGTTCCCGATTGGCTTGTGGTGATGTCATGTTTCCTTCCTCCGATGGTGCATTTAGGTGCCCGATATTGGGTAGGGGGGGAGAGAAAAAGAGCCACAATATTTCCTGATTTCCCTTTTGCATGCATGTGCACTTTCCGCGCATGGTCCACCCCAGGCTGCCACAATGTCGATAGAATCATTCCGATAGCAGCAGGGGCTCTGTGGCACCGCAGGGAGAGGCAGGCTCCGTTTGCTTAGCAATCCATCACTGATTAGGAATGGACGTCTGATCCAATGTGGAAACCTTTTGCTTGTAAGGTATATAATGTCTTACCTGAGCCAGGTTTCTCAGTGGTTAGAGCACCTGTTTTCCATGCTGTAGGTCCCAGGTTAAATCCCTGCTCAGGTCAGGCTGAAAATGACCCCTGTCTAAAACCCTGTAGGGACTGCTCAGGCAGTCTTGGAAGATGGGGGCAGACCTGCTCCTTCTCCAGGGACTAGTATAGAGCCAGGCAGGGAAAACGGTGCAATAAAGGATGCTTATTAAAAGGGTTTTGGAGTTTGCAAAGGACTGTGAAAAGGGGGAAACGGGGCAGGGGTTAGGATGCAGGGATTGGGGAGAAAAGGTTGGCAGGAAACGGAGCTGAAAATCTGGCCAAACACAACGAGGTTTGCAGGAGACTTTTCCAAACCAGTGTGCTCGTATTATTCTGGGATCTTGGTCCTTGAAACCATGTGAAGCTGGGGGAGCGAAGACAAGTGACTTGAAACACACACCCCGGTTGATGCGCTCAGCGTAATAGATGAGCAACAGGGGCAAATGCGCGAAAGAGGGATTAGATGCAGGAACCTACTTTTTATCATCTGTCTGTGTTCAGCAGGTTTTGCCTGTGGGTGGGATATGTGGGGTCCCTTCCGCCGCCCCCCCCTGGCTGTTCCAGCTCCCTGATCCAGTGAGCCGAATCCCAACCGTGCCCTTCACTTCAGGGGTCAGTTGGGAAAGAAGGGCCCGGAACAGCGGCTGGCAACAGGCAAGCAGTCGAGGGAAGACTGGCATGTTGGTCATGCTCAGATATTCCCATCAGCCAAGTGGCGCCACCAGGGGGGTTCCTCCTGTGGCAGCCCCATTGCGCCGCCCACCCACCGTCCCCGAAACCGTTTCCCCTGCTGCACCAGCGACCAGTGTGCCCAGTTCAGTCTGCTCGTCCTCGTGCTGCAGGCTGCCGCGATCTGTTCCGCCCTGTGGCTGCCGTTTGGGCTGGTGGGTTGTTCCTAACCAGAAATACGGGGGCGGTTCTGGGCTCTTTTAGGGAAACCATTTTTCATCACTTCCCTGGCCGTCCAGCCTGTCTCGGTCCTGCCCACTGCACCTTCTCCCCTTTCGTCCTCTCCCCCTTGGCTTTTTTTTGCTCTGCCACCCCTGGGTGCCGTCTGCACTTTGTCTCGGACGTTGAGCAGGCTGGCGAATGATTGTTCTGTCGGGAAGGCTGCTGTCCCTTTGACGCTCTCATGCCAGTCGTGAGAAGCCCATGAGAACGTAAGAAGAGGCCAAAGGCCCACCTAGTCCAGCTTCCTGTATCTCACAGCGGCCCACCAGGTGCCCCAGGGAGGCATGAGACAACAAGATGCTTGCATCCTGTTGCCACTCCCTTGTACCCAGTACCAGTAGCCCACCACCTTTCTAAGGAGGTTGCACAATCCATCATGGCCTATAGCCCACGATGGACCTTTCCTCCAGAAATCCGTCCAATCCCCTCTTAAAGGCATCCAGACCAGATGCCATCACCACCTCCTGTGGCAAAGAGTTCTACAGATTAACTACCTGCTGGGTAAAAAAGTACTTCCTTTTATCTGTTTTAACTCTCCCACCCCTCAGTTTTAGCGGATGCCCCCTGGTTCTGGTGTTTTGAGAGAGGGAAAAGAACATCCCTCTATCTACTCTATCCCTTCCGTGCATAACTTTGTATGTCTCAATCATGTCCCCCCTCAGGCGCCTTTTTTCTAGACTGAAGAGACCCAAACGCCCAGGTCTTTGCCATTGGATTCCCCCCCCCATGCTTGGCTTTGATGTCCGCCTTGCTCTGAGCCAAATTAGGATGCAGTCCAAGTCCTGATGTTGGGCTGACGCTAGCTGTTAGCAGCAGCCCAGCAGCAGCTCTGGCGCAAGAGCATCGCCAGCCATCTGAACTGCAAAGCAGAGTCCTTGTGTCTTAACTCTCTCTCTCTTTGACACTTGCAGCTGGTCCTGGCAGAGAGCGCCCATTCCGATGCCGGCTCCCAGTGCACTGAAAGCCACACGGACCTCCCTCCGCCCATCGAAAGAACAGGAGGCATTGGAGACTCCCGGCCCCCCTCGTTCCAGTAGGTTTCTTTTCATGCCCTTCTTAGATGTGCTTCTGCTTTGAACACGGCTACGAAAAGTTAAGATAACGCATCTTTGGTCTTAAGATAAGGAGCTCTCCTCGCAGGAGCGCCACTGTACCACATCCAGTGATGTCATGCAGGGGGTACACGGGGGTACGCGGTTTCTAGGATTACAGCTGGCCCCGCCCATTCGCCTGCCCACTCGTCGACTCCGCCCTCTGCAACGTTTGAATTTCCTGCATGTTTCAGTTGCCTGCATGTTCTCAGAGGCAGGCAGGCAGGCAGCGGAGCCTTTCCTTTCCTTGCCACTGAAAAATGAGTTGCTCTGGGGTTTTAACATGATGCCAGGCCTCCTTCACATGTTCTGGGGGTGCTGTGGAATACTGTTGCAACTGTTGGGTCAGTTTAAAATCATCTGAGGCCTCAAAAAGGGCTTTTTTCATCTCACTTGCTGCCACGACATCACTTCTGGCTTAAGACATTACTTCCGGTGGGCGGGTCCCAACATGTGCCAATCAAAAGTGAGTACCTGTTCTTAACTCATTTAGATGACACCACTGACACATCCCCTTGAGGCAGCCATTTTAATTACCCATAATCCCCAGCAGTGGCCATCTTTCACAACGGCTGTTGGGGCATAAGGAGAATTAAAACTGCCACCGCCAGGCAGGAAACGGATGGTGAAGCTCCACCTAGAACTGCTCAGAAGAGGGAGTGTCGACGTGTGCCGAAATTACCCACAACAGAACCCTCATTTCCTCCGCCGCACGCTTGTTTTGGAATGAATGGAAGCCAGGAGTCGGGCAGGGTCTGTTCATGCACGTTTTCGTTCATTCCAAAAAAGGAATTGGCGTGCTGGCAGTTGCCTCTCTGAGGGCCCAATCCTAGCCAGCTTTCCAGTGCTGCTACATCTGTGCCAACAGGATGTGTGCTGCATCCTATGGCGAAGGGGATGTTCATCGTGGAGCTCTCCCAAAGGCAGGGAAGTGCGTGTTCCCTTAGAGCTGCATTGTGCCGCATCGTGCTGGAAGGTTGGAACTAAGAATGAACGAAGGGAAAAAAATGATGTGCCCAGGGAATGGAGCGTTCCCTGCCTGGAACTGCTGAGATCCGCGGCCTGCAATTGAGGATGCAAATCAAGACAAATTGGGCCAGGGTCTGTGTGTGTTTTTTGCTGAGTTTATTCTACGGCGTTGGATAACCTTCTAGTCTGGTTTTTGCGGAGCGTGTCGGTGCTGCCGAGAGAGGGGCAACTATCCCACCTCCGGGGCAGCCGACATTAGCATCAGCATCGCAAGAGGTAGCAGCTGGAGTTGGCGAAGGGTGTGTCTGGGCTCCCTCCAGCCTGTTGAGGGATCCAGTAGCCTCAGGGCTAGGCAGGGGGAGTAGAGGGGTTCCTTCGCCCACTGGTCCTCCTCCCTGCCAGCAGCCTTGCACGGGTTCACTGGCTGGCCAGCATCCTCCCTGCTGGCCGGCCTCCTCCAGAGACTGCCCTCATCACCGGCTAGCCTGGGGTTATATGGAGCCTCCCCGCCCCCTTGCTCCACCCCTTCCTCCCAGCCAGGCTGCAGAAGCCCAGCCTGGCAGCCCTCCAGGTCCCTGATCCTGCAAGCACTCACGCCCTCCGCTTCCCCGGCACCTGCTGACCCCACTCCTCTGGCCCCAGGCGTCGGTCGCCCAGCCGGGCTTCTCCCTTGATTGCAGGGGGACCGGCCCCACTGCAGCCCGAGGGGAAGAGGCAGGACACCTGTCGCTGCTGTGCCTGGTCCTCCACTGCTGGCCACGATCCTGACCGTGTTGGGCAACTCGGGCGAGGGCTTCTCCAGCTTGTTTTCAGGGGTGGGTCACAGTGTACGGTTCCTGCCGGAGAGCGGAAACCTGTCAACGGGGCCTGGCCGATTCTTTCTCGATGGGCTTCTGCTGCCCCCTGATGGCGCTCCTGGTGCGCCCGCCCATTGCATGACTGGCATCACACGACCCGCTGGGATAACTTACTCTTTGTCTTCCTGCCATGGATGAAACCGTGAAGAGCTCTATGGATGATTCAAGCATCTTCCCTATGGTGCTTTCTCCCCCCCCCGCCCCCCATGTACAGCACTCGTCCTGCTCTTTGTCTAAAGAGCTTAGGGTGGCGTACCTGGTCATTGTCCCCTCACCACCACCACCACTGAGGGTAGCAGTGGAGGGACCAACGGGGGGGGGGAATCAAGGCATGTTAATTGATTGCCCGACATCCTTGGTTTCCCCTTCCACAACCCTTTTAAACCTGACGCCACCCCTGCGAAGTAGGGAGAGCTGAGAGGAGGATCCGAAAGTCGCCCGGCAAGCTTTCTGCTTCAGCAGGGACTCGGACCCAGCCCTCCACGCTTCTGGTTTGATGCTCTATCGTGCGACCTTATGCAAGCGATGCGCCGAAGTCAGAGATGCATGTTCAGCAATGGCTATGGTGGCAACCCCACGGCTATGGCGTGGGAACACGTAGCGATTGGCCCATCTTGCTCTGGCAGCAGGGTCCAGGGATTTAGGCAGGGGTCTCTCCCAGTTCTGTCAAGGTTTAGACATGTTGCTCACCTTGCCAGCACACCATCATGAACTTGCAGCCGCCGCCGCTGCTCTGGAGGGTGCACAGTAATGGTGCCCAACAGAGGAGGGTGCCCAACAGAGACTGTATTTTTTGAGACTCCTTAGCAAACAACATCTGTCACAGAAATGGTTGGTTACCTTTTATTGCAGTTGTATAGAGAGTGTTTTTTTCTTACTGCCTCTGCGTCTAGTATGTAAGCTGTGCAGGGGCAGAGAAGAAAACGCTACAGAGGGTGATAAACATTGCTCAAAGGATTATCGGATGTTCTCTTCCTTCTCTGGAGGAACTATACAGGAAGGGGTGTTTGAGGAGAATTTTGAAAGACCCCTCACATCCCAGATATCAGTTTTTCAACTTGTTACCATCAGGAAGAAGATATAGAGTGTTATCCAGAACTAGCAGATTTAAAAATAGCTTCTATCCCTGTGCAGTGATTAGTTTAAAGGTGGGGTTGTAGTGTTTGTATCTAGGTGGTATGTGTGGTTGTTTCTGTTGTTTTTGTTGTTTGTGGCTGTGTTTGTGTATTTTCTTGGTTGGTGTTTCAGTTTTTACCATTGCGAAAGGCATCTCATTTCGTTGCACTCGCATTGCGTGTGCAATGACAATAAATTCTTCTTCTTAAATAAGTAAATTGATGGTGCCATAATGATCTATGCGTATTCGCTTTCCAACAAATGACAGGACTCTGCCCCAAGGAGCCCGCAGTCTGAAAGAGACCCAGGGGAGGGGAACAGTGACAGGGCAAACTGGGCAAGAGTTATGTGCAGGTACCGCAGCTGGCTTAGTTGCCATAGGGTAAAGGAAGTCTTGGACAGTGCCAAAGACGTCATGGGAAAAGTTGGGTTTTGAGAAGGAATGTGAAGGCATCCTGCAAGTGAGCCAAGAGGGTGTTCTAGGCAAAACAGGCAACAAAGGAGAAGAGGTTGAAGGGATCAGGACTCTTTCCTTGCCTGCTATTCCCCCCCGCCCCCCGCAATTTGGCATCATTCTCATTTCATTGCTGATTCTTTCCACAATATGGTGCACACACAAAATCCCAGTTTGGGGGGAGAATGATGGAGGTTGCAGAGGTTGGGGGGAGAATGATGTAGGTTGCGGTCATGAGGTGGGGGGGCTCCATGACAAACATCATACCCTTGTCTCCTGCCACTTCAGAACTTTCAGCAGGAATCCGGTTCCTGAACACAGACCTGCCACTTTTCACATCTTTGTGTCCTCGAACTTCCCAGTTCCACAGGGACTCCTTCTTTTGCCAGAGGCGGATCTACAGGGAGGGCAGAGCTCTAAGTTTTGCAAGGAGCCCTACCCTGTCATGTAAATCCCGCCTCTCCCTTGCTGCTGTAGCCAGTAAGCAATGCCAAGATGTTGCTTTTCCCTGTGAGGATTGGCTAAAACGGTGCAGGAGAGGAGTGATTTCCACTGCAAGGTCAGGCTTCTTGCAAAACTTAGAGCTTTGCCCTCCCTTAGATCTGCGTCTGTCTTTTGCAAAAGGATCTGCACATCGGCAAGGGGAGGCTTTTTTTTTAGTTAGTTCTAGTTGAAGTGCTTCCTTTGAAAAGCAGATGAACGAACCTTCGGTGTTTGTGCCGGTTTATGACTGTGTTTGGAGCATCTGATGAGGAGGTTCCAGGAAGGTTGAAGACATGCCTGTGAAATAAGCTTGTGGTCACTAGATGGCACTGTTGGGACAGACGGGTGCAGGCAGAGGTTGCTGTACTGCAGTGGTTCTCAAACTTTTTAGCACTGGGCAGTTGCAGACCTGAGGAGGGGCAAGGGGGGGGGGCAAATGCCCCGGGTGCTGGGCTGGGGGAGGGTGGTGGTGACGCAGGGCATCATGCTCATAACAGGTGGGTGCTGTCCTCCATACATATCTGTGATGGCACAGGCCTGTGAAGGCTGTACCAGATGCCTTCTTGAATATTTAAACTGGGTGCCTCTTGGTGCTTGTTGCAAGCAAATGCTTTCCTGCGTGCAATCTTGCGAGGACTATACCACGTGCTTTGCTGGATGTTTTGAAATGGATTTGAATCCTCTTGTAGTGACCGGCAGAAATGTTTCCAAGGCTTCCGCCTAAGAGGCATGGGCTCATTTTTGAAGGCTAACTGCACCTTGTGTGATCTCTGCCTCTGTAGCCCAAATGCTGCCAGCAGCCGGGATGGATTGGACAACGAAACGGGAACGGAGTCGGTTGTCAGCCACCGGCGAGACAGGCACCGGCGGAGGAACCGAGAAGGGCACGAAGATGGTAAGTTGGCTTCTCTTTTCTCTCCGTTTTTCAAAGGATCCTTCTGGGCATCCCGTTTGTGCTGGTGAAATCCTTTGTATTGGATCAGAGAGTGTGAAGAAGGTTCAGGCTGCAATCCTATAGCACTGGGTTGGGAGGAAGCCTCACTGAACACACTGGGACTTACTTCTGAGTAAACCTGCCTAGGATTGCACTGTCCGTCTCCTGACTCCCCAAAGTGCGCTTCAGCCAACCACCGTTTTCTTAATTTCAGCCTCTCTCTTTAGTAAATTAATAAAGCTACCCTACTTCACAGGTGTGTGAAGCGCTTTGAACAGGTGAATAGTGCAATTGTTCCCTTTTGCCTGCCTCTTAAACTCGGTCTTCTCCTCCAAGACCCATTGTTTTGAAAGCCAAGTCCATTTCAGTCATCCTCAGACCAGCTTGTATCCCAAAATCAGGGAATTAAAACTATTAATAAAAAACGTGTGGTTGGTTTATCCATACTTCGTAAGTCTCTGTTTCAGACACCCACTCGAAACAAGGGTTTGATAACCAGTCGAGACTCATTGAATTAGTTAAGGCACAGTTCATGCAGGGAAAAAAGAAAAAGAAACTCAAGCTGATTTGCTTACGTTGCAACTCCGTGAAATGGCTACAAAAGTCACTTTTTTAACTGCTTGTTTTGGAATTAGTTACAAGTTTTTACAAACAAAATTCATGCAGGGGAATGAAAAAATGCTTGGAAAAGAAAATGTTTGTTGCACTGTCGTGGCGCCTGGTTACGGAACTGCTTGTTTTGAAACGGTTCCAGTGTTTTAGAAATTTGGCGTTCATTTAGGTCCAAGGCATGAAAAAGATTATAGGTTCCTTACACCTGGCTCTCCGGTTTGAGTTCTGCTTCAGTTTGACTCCTTGCCTGAGATGTGCGCTCATTATGACAGGGCTGTTCTCCTTACGGTGCAAACAAAATCTCTGTCCTGGGGAACCCCCAGTGTGGTTGGCGAGCCGCCAACAAACAGCTGCACGTCCGTGGCATGTTGTGTTCTCATGCGTGTGGGTCAATGACGTCTGTGTTCTCCATTGCTTGTTTCTGCTTTCTCCGAGGTCCGCCCATCGCTAATTTGCGGACAAAGATTTATTTTGCAATACTGGCCTGGAAGGAATTGCACTCAGCAAGTACTTCCCAAAACAAAACCAGTGGGGGGGTCAGTCTGCACAGCTGAGAAATAATTGCACTCTGTGTGTGAGTGAGTGAGTGAGTGAGTGAGTGAGTGAGTGAGTGAGCAAGAAAGGGAACAGTGGGGTGTGTGGTTTTGTGATTTTTTTTTTCCCCCAGCTGTCCCCCTCCTTTTGGGTCTAATTAGCAGAGTCTCTGTTTGTGGCTCTGGCTGTTTCTCTGTCACTAATTGCCCAGGACCACGATTGTCACAGCAAGAGAGCGAAGGGGAGAGGCTGTCTTGCTTCCCCTTGAAACAACAGGAGCACTTGACAGTTGGGGAAATTGACCGGGTCCCTTTAAAAGAGAAAGCGGAGCCCAGGGCTTAATTAGGAGCTTGGGAGGTCTGTTCTTGGGGACCCCTTGCCCTGATTAGGACAAATATGTATTTCTTTTTGGATTGCCCTCCCTTGCATTTCTTAAGGGTGAGCTAGAAAAGGGAGGCCCCAGAGAGAATCTATTTAAGAAGTTAATTAAAAGGTTGTTTGGGGGGGGGTTGGTTGGTGGGGATGTTTTTGTTCCACACTCACCCCTGGCAAGCTTGCAGGTGTCACCTGTGTCGATGTCCTTGTTTTGATGAAATGGACGTTCTGTTGCTTGTGTGGAGGGGGAGATCCAGCGTCCAAGTTCTGTACTTTACAACGTATTGGGAGGAGGGCAGGCTGGCACTCCGCCAACAGGCCCCAGATGGCTGGCTGAAGTGGCTACTCTCTGGGAACAGCTACAGTGTGCACGCTTTCAAGTGGCTAGGTCAGCGCGCTTCTCCTGCCTTTTCCTCGTCGTTGGTTCTTTGCGTACAGTGATGAAATTAATAAATTGAGCTCAAAGCGGGTCACGATCTGTAAGAAAACGGTGCATGAAAACATCATGGCTTCCTTGCGTGACTTTAGCAGTATCGCTGCGTACTACCCACTTTGTATGAATTCTCGTAATCGTTCATAGCCATCGCGTATCGAAACAATCCCAAACCGAATCGAGACACGCAATTAGTTATACTGATGATAACATTGAAACATTAGTGAATAATGAGTGTGCAAAATCTGTGCTTGAGGCCATAAGGCGATAGTGGGTCTGCACAGTTCCCTACTGAATTGGACCATTTTAGCCTGGCTGGATACCTCTTGGATGTTTGCAAGAAGGACATTGCCTTCCACTGTTCTTTGTCCGCATTACGGGGTATTCAGATGTACGCTGCCTCTTGAGGCCAGCTTTGGAGACCGCTGCTTTAAGCCATCTAAGCAAGCAATCATCACCGTATCTGGTGGCAGGGAGTTCCGTACATTAACCCTGTCTCGTATGAAGAAGCAGTTGCCTTTTGTCAGTCCTGAGCCTGCTATCAGTTGATGTCACCAACAGACTGTACCCCACCCAGCAAATAGCTCAAGAGGTTGGTTGGAGTTGGCAGCTTGATAAGGGGCTGTATTGGCTCTTGATATCGCTGCAGTACTTCCGGGCTATTTTCTTCCGGGCTGCAGTACTTCTCTCCAACCATCTGCAGTGGAGGCGCTGCAGTGCGGTGAAGTCCAACCCTCCGGTTTTTCAACACTCACAAGTTCCCCAAATACAAGCAATAGTCTACCTAGCATAACTGACAAGAGGCCTTTGGCCTCTGATCTGTGAAGAAAGCCGTCTGCATCCCTGAACAAAATGGGAACCATATTTCCGCACCTCCTCTCTAATCAGGGAGGACTTGCAAAGGGACACGTCAATTCTTTCAACTTGGGTAGTTCCTTTTCCTGGTCAGCTGCCGCTCTGTCCCTGCCCCGGCTTCCAAGCGTCCGTTGGGTTGGTGTGCTTTGAAGTGTTTCTGTGGGCCCTCAAGCAGTGGCCTTCTCAGCTCCTGAGAACCGTTGAGGAGGCCCTCCTTTGACCTCCGCAGATAGGCCTCGTCCTAATTATCCTGACAGATGGGAAGGAAAGACCCTTTTCCAAAAGTTTCAACGATCTTTTCCGCCCTGGGGTGGAGACAGGTTCTGTGCTGAAGGGCGAGCGACGGGGAAAGAAGGCCTCTCGGTCATTAGCAGAAAAATACCTTTGAAGTCCCTCTGTGGGGACTGGAGAAAGTAAAAGACTGCAGGGTTGTCTGCACAGAATGCACCTCCTGGGGACTGGAAATTGGTTCCTAGTTTCTGTGGGAATGGCTGTCCCCAGAGACGGGAACCCTAAAAAATAAAATAAAAATCCAGGGGATTGAATTTGAGGAGAGTTCTTCTCATTGGCACCGTCTCTGGGAACAAGCTGGCCTTATTCAAACGGTCCCAGATCTTGAAGGGTCGTCTGCCAAAAGAACGGACCATGTATCGGTGTCCCCAGTGATGTCATTCAGGGGGAACGGACCAGAACGGGCGTTCCGGATCCTAACGGGCTCCGTGGCTGGTTCCGGGTTCCCGACAAGTGCCAATCAAAAGTGAGTTCCTGTTCCTAAATCATTTGAATGACACCACTGGGTGTCCCACAACTTCCCAAAAGGGGGCAAGGGACACAATAATGAGGGAATTGATGTTGGGGTCTGTGGTCCAAATAACAACGCCGGTTTCGGGGCCAATCTGCTCTTCCAAACTGTCATGAAGTCACAAGTCACCCCCTCGTGAGGTGAAATAATTTAAACGATGAAGTCACGGTTTTAAACTTTATTTCCTCTGTGAAGTTGCTTATGTTGGCCTTGAGGAAAGCATCGCTGTCTTGGGCCTGGTTCAGTTGATTAGGTTTTATCCCTGGCTCTGGGTTCGCCATAACTGCTAGCGGCAGTTGAACTTGCCTCAGTCCAACTTGGGAATAGGGCATTGGTTGCCCATATTATTTACTTTGAGACGTCTGTGGCGCCTTTCTGCCGACAAAATGGCTTCTGTTCTGTGAGCGTTTCTGGAGAATTCTGGGCTCCGCCCACCTGCTTTTTGCATAGATGCTGATTTTTTTGTCTTCACAGCGTTGGCAATGGTGTGTGGAATTGCGTGTGTGTGTGTGGGGGGGGGAAACGGCAGCCACCAGTCACTAGGGGAAGTGTGGTCGGCATCAAGCCCCCCTCCCTCAAAAGCTGCCCAAATGTTCCCTCTCCCAATTTCAGTGTTATCGTCTCACAACTAGGCCAACAATGGCTACCGCAAAGGCAATTTCAACCCCGCAGTGCACAGATGATGCACAGAGGACAGTTTGTGGGGGGGGGGAGCATCTTGGAGCCACACAAATGCACATGCAGCCCCCCTCCCCAAGCCCTCCTGCTGCTTCCTGGCCAGCACTGTGATTGTCATATGTGGTCGGTCGGTTTTCCTCACCTTTCCGCAGAAAAGGATTCTTTGCCTGGGCTTGCCCTGCTCTCCTCTATATGCTGTTGCCATGGTTTTTCCCCCTGGCCAATTTTGCATGCTTAGCTCTTTTCATCCCCCGTTATAATCCATCTTCCCCCCCCCAACCCAGCCCCTTCTGTCATCGGCACACACAGCAACAGGTTTTCTGTAGCAGCCAGAGCTCGATTGCCATGTTTCACAAGAGACCCCCCAGAAAGGGTACAGGCACATTAACTTCAGGCCTTTCCACAAGTAATGTGGTGGCAAAGCCAAACCGGGACCCAGGGCTAGTAGGGTATGTGCCAGGCAGCCTGGCCGCTGAGGCCAGCACATGGGCAAACCATGACCCAAAGGGCCACTCAGTCAAAGGTGACCCAGGGATAAGCCAATCAGCAGTCCGTAGACGAGAGACTTGGAGACTGGGCATTCTAGTGGTTAGACTCTTGCATTTGGATAAGGAAACCCCCAAAACAACATGACAGCGTGTGTCGTAGTGGCGCATGACCCTCTAAGCCACAGTGGCTGGACGTGCGGGGCGGGAACAGCCCTGCCTCAGTGGAGAGAACACCCCCCCCTCGTAGTCCGGTTTTGGCACACCAACTGCTGGGCTGGATGGGGAATTTTACCTGTGGCGACACCGCTGTGAAGGGAGCCATTCATCCCGTCAGCCGGCGAGCCAGGAAATTATAGGAAATGTGGCCACCGGAGGACATTTGCATAGCTCCCCTCTTATTGGCTTAGCTCCCGGGGGTGTGCCCAAGGCAAATCTGTTGATGCCGGCTGGAAGGGGTGTGTGAAGGTATCTTTCAGCTGCGCATAGCTAGTTTGGGCGACTGTTAAGGAATTCCCAAGTTGGATCGCGGCTAAGAAAGTAGGTATGCTGGGGGAAAGCCTGGGGTTGGGGAGCAGAATATGTTGCCTCTCCTGACTGCGAGGTGTGAACGAGCCACAGATATCTTGATGCGAGGGGTACTTCATTTCACTTCGGGTTGCATGGAGCTATATTTGGGGTGGGGGGAGGAGGAAGGTGGAGCTCCAGGGTCTTCCAGGAGGGCTTAGGTCAGAATATTTTCCCCACCTTTGTCATAGGAGCGCCCGAGAACACCACAGCTTGATCCGCAGTTCTTGGCAAAGTCCTCACTCTTAACCCGACTTTAATCCTGCCGAGGCTTATGAGACAATGTTTGCTTAAACCCAGCCGTTTGGGTCGAAGCGGGGCTGCAGATTAAGTTGTCTTGCCATTTTTGTGTGTGTGTGTGTGTGTGTGTGTGTTCCCTTTTTTAATAGTTCGGGGGGAAACGTTTTGATGTCCCAAAGGGGTCTCCTTTTCGTCTCCTGGAGAGGATCACAGCATCTGTTTAGCAGCGTTGGTGCCCATCTCACCCGGAGGGGAAGGCTTCAGGTGCGCCTGCGTAACTTAAGGCACAGTCTGGGGACAGGAGGGGATGGCAAGTGATTTCCATGCCTTTTCTAGCTTGCGGCTAGATCTGTACACAGCTGGCATATCCAGACGATGCGTTTTCTCCGTGTTGTCCTTGGCACCGAGGAATGTGAGGGCTGTGTGTCCATTTGTGGAGTGGACCAGCCCTTTCAAGACCTGCCAAGTCAACAGCCTCAGTTTTCCCTGTCTGCAAAATAGGAATACTGCAGCCTGCATATTGTCAATCTGTGGGCTTAGGGCGTTGTGCAGCAGGTGGGCAAATAGTTTAAATTGCCAATTTAAGGGCCAACGCAGGGCAGATGTGGAGGGTCTACACCTAATTATCCCAGTTTTTTTTTAAGGAATGAGAGTTGGGAGAAGGGACCAAACTGATGGGGGTAGTGGAACTGGGCAAGGAGGGTTTGACCCCTTTCTCACGACACCGTTTTCCTGATGCCCCCTTGCTTGCCAGCTACCTTTCTGTCCTTTCTTGCTTGCTCTTCCTTATGTTTAGACTTGCAGCCCAAAACACCTGCTGGATGTTTCCTGGCTTGTTGCCTTCAAACCCCATCTTTAAAAACTCCCTTTTCCTTGAAACCATCCCTTAGTCCCCGCTCCACACCGTAACCACCTTTTGGTACCTGCAAGTTAAAATACTCACACTTGCTTCCCCTGTTTTTCCTCCATCCTCCTTCCTTCCTTCTGCTGTCTCTGTTAGGTCACTAAATGGTAAGCACCTTGGGGCAGGGATCTATATTTTTTGCTTTGTGTCAAATGCCACGTGCATTGCCAGCACTCTAAAAACCAGTATATTCTGGGGTTTTGAAAAAAGAAATAGGTTGGGAGACATCACAGTGTTCCCACATCGGATCTGCGTTGGCTCTCAGATTCATTTGTAAGTCTCTCCACCACAACCCGCCCTGCCATAACCTGCTGCCATGAGTCAAAAGCCATCGTGCAAATTTGCAACAGCTTATAGGCGAAGAGGGATTTATCCTGCGCATTCCCATTAAAAAAGAAAGTCTTTTTAAAGGGATTTAGGTCTGCCAGAGACGATCGTTAAAATACAAATAAAAATGAGTCTTATAATCCCTTTGCCCTCCAGTTGTGGATGGAAAATGCTGCATTGGCCTCTGTTTATTGGGGGGAGGGAGCCTATTGTACAGAGCAGGCGAATGATTTGTGTTTTGTTTTCCCTAGCCCTTGGCAAGAGTTGGCGCTTGGCGTTAGAGTTGTCCCTCGGGCAACGGCCCTCTCAGGATACCGTCGCGGACGACGAAGCCTGTCCGTTTTGTGCACGTGTTTCCCTGTCGCTTCTCGGCCTTTAGGCATGGAATTTGCCGGGTGCCTCCACGGGAGCGACAAAGTTCTCCGTTTCTAATTGTGTTTTTCTTTTGCAAATCCCACCTGGAAGAGCCTCGTGGCGCAGACGGCTTCTTTAGCCTTCGAACCGCCCTCCCAGAAACCCCGCCTGGGCATGAGGTGAGCTGTTGGTGCCTCAGGCTGTGGCGGCCACTGGAGTTCTTACGGCACGGCCGTCGCTGAGCAAAGGGCGGGCCCAAGATGGTCATCTCCTCGTTTTTGGACTGCTTGGGTCGAGGTCAGCCACTGCGGGACAGGCCACGGGACAGGCCAGGGCATCGAGCGCCTTCCCCTCTGAGGCCTGGCAGCAATAAGAAACATTGCCCAGCCTGGGGGCGTCGCCTTTTGAAGCCTCTGGAACCAATCAAATGTCACCCAGAAGCTCCGCCTCCTGTCCATCACTGTAGGTATCATCACGGCTGATCTGCGCCTTGTTATCCACCATGCAGATGCAGGGATTGGGTGAGAGAGCCATTGATGTCATGCAGGGGGTACGCGGGGGTACGCGAGTACCGGTCTCTAGGATTACAGCTGGCCCCGCCCATTCGCCCGCCCACTCGTCGACTCCACCCTCTGCAACGTTTGAATTTCCTGCATGTTTGAGTGGCCTGCATGTTCTCAGAGCCAGGCAGGCAGGCAGGCAGCGAGCGGAGCCTTTCCTTTCCTTGCCACTGAAAAATGAGTTGCTCTGGGGTTTTAACATGAGGCCAGGCCTCCTTCACATGTTCTGGGGGTGCTGTGGAATACTGTTGCAACTGTTGGGTCAGTTTAAAATCACTGAGGCCTCAAAAAGGGCTTTTTTATGTCACTTCCTGCCACGACATCACTTCTGGCTTATGACGTCCCTTCCGGTGGGCGGGTCCCGACACGTGCCAATCAAAAGTGAGTACCTGTTATTAAATCATTTAGATGACACCACTGGACAGAGCTGACCTGCACCGACTGAGGGGCAGACTCCTAGGCTCAGTACAGGTTTTATAGAGTGTTGCGTGTCGTGATTGGCCTGTAGGGGTCTGCTGACAGAATGTCATGGCAAGCTGGTCCTGCGGACTGGAAATGAGAGGCTTGAAATCCTTGAGTGTAGGAGTGTTGAGGCATGTTCCCCAAGGCCTGGCAGGGTCGACAGGTCGACAGCGCAGGAGAGTCAAACATCAGACCTAGGGGCCAGATGTGGCCCACGGAAGCTCTTGATCCAGCCCTCCGGCTCTCCCAGCACCACTATCAGTGGCGCTCAGCTGCTGAACTGGACTGAGCTGAGCTGTCCCTGCTAAAAAGGCAGCCCACCAAATTGGGCTCTTCTGTATCTTGAAAATATGCTCAGGATGTGTGTATTTTCTCTTTAATTTGAAGCTAATGAGTTTCTGAGTGAGGAAAAAGTACTTATTTCTGGTCATGTCCCGCTTAACGGCATCACTTCCTGTCTAATGACATCACTTCCGGCACTCAGCAGGCATCCTGAATATTACTCGGCCCACTGTATGACATGAGTTTGACACCCCTGGTTGAGTGCATCTCCCACAAGTGTAGGATTCCTGGATTTTTGAATTACATGAAAATTTGCTTTTGCATTAAGCGAAAATCATAGGGGCTAGAAACCCTCTGCTTTTGCATTCAGTGAAAGCAGGGATTTTCTGAAAGCGAAATGGGAGGCCTGTTGCAGACATGATCCAGTGCTGTACTTAAGGCTACTCTAGAGTGTAATACTCTAGAGTAGGCTTAAGATAGGCGCGTGCAGGAAACACAGCCGCCCTGCATGTATGTTTGTGGCGGTTCACCAGTAGTTAGCATTCTACCTGGTTCACTCTCTGTCTGAATTTTCCCCAACCCCTGCCTCTCTCCCTTTTCCCAAACTGGCCCACAGAAACAACTGATGTGGGTCATTAATTCTCTAAAACAGATGGGAACTGTTTTGTTTTTTAAACCACCACCACCACCTGCACCACTCTTGGGATCAATTATTGACCTGGCAATGAATGGAGACTGGAATCGGACACCTGGGAGTTGGGCAGTCCCGGTCTGGATGTCTGCAAGACGGCTTTTCCCCAGCTCCAGAGTCCAGAGCTAGGCGCAGCCTGGCTGAAGGGGAAGGGATTTGGAAATGCCCAAACATGTTGGGATTCTTTACAGCCGGGCTAATCGCAAAGAATGTTGCTCTCGCCAGGCTGCTAATCCTCCTTAGATTTGCGGCCGCACAGGAGAAGCCCGGCTGAGCGGTTGTGAGGAAGTGCCCGGCTGTTTTTGCCTGAGCCCATGTGCCGCTCATGCGAGCATCTGCTACTTGCATCTCTTTTGGACATTGGGGATGTCTGGCCTGTAGCCGTTCTGGTTTTGTTCTTGGCAAATAGCAACGTGGTCAGCAACTACTGACCACGTTAAGCAGGCAGGTTATGTAGGTAGTGGGCCGAGCCTCCCACCCCTATCAACAAGTCTACTTCCATTGCTACTGCTACTTCCAAGGGCTTGTTTTACCTCTGATTGCCACGGGGGGGGGGAGCCAGCTCTTCTGGGAGCTGTTTTTGGCCCCAGGGTTGTCCGTTGTTGACCTCTGGCCAAATGACTTCCCATATTGGTGATGTTGCGTGTGTTGTCTGTTCCCTTGGCATGCAGGTTCATCCTTGGCATTTGTTTAGCGTAAAGGTTTCCCCAGGACCAAATGGTCTAGTCGTGACCGACTGCAGGGGGTGCTGCTCATCTCCGTTTCAAAGCCTGTAGAGCCGGCGTTTTGTCTGAGGACAAGCTTCTGTGGTCATGTGGCCGGCATGACTCTACGCCGTAGCGCACAGAACGCCATTCCCTTCCCACCGAAGTGGTCCCTATTTCTCTACTTGCATTTTTATGTGCTTTCGAACTGCTAGATTGGCAGGAGATGGGTCAAGCCACAGGAGCTCACTCCGTCGTGCTGTCTTGAACTCCCAACCTTCCGGTCGGAAAGCCCAGCAGCAGCGGTTTAACCTGCTGCGCCACCATGTCCCACATGGTGGTTTAGCATGGTGGTCCCCAAACTGTGGGGTTGCAACCCTCCCTGGTTGTGGATGGGTCCTGAAACTGACAAGGAAAACGTATCGAGCCTTGTGGGATGTGAAAATGGAGCAGCATGTGTGCATTTACTCACAAGTAGGCGAGTGGACCTCAGTCCACTCTGACGGGCAGGCCAAGAGGAATGCAGTGCCACCCGAGTGGTCCCAATCCAATGTAGGTGGAGCTCAAGAAAGTTCCAGAAGGTGGTGCCCCCTCCTCACCACTATAGTACAAATGGAGGCTTGAGTGGCTTTTTTTGGTTTTGTAAACTTGGTGGTTCCCAAAACTTGGTGGTTGTTTTAAAAAGCGGGCCTCAGTGCTAAACCCTTTGGGAAGTACTGGTCTAGCGTTTGTTCTCTGTGTGCAAAGTGTGTCACCTACGTGACCGAGATGTAACCACTGCGACAACCGTCTGTGTTGCACAAGTATTTTGATGACTATTTTGCAGATTAAGATGCTGAGAGTAAGTGTCTCCCCCAAGCCCCCGTAGAAAGTTCATGGCAGACGTGAGATTGACACCTCTTCCTTTCCAAGTGTAGGAAGCCATAGCGGGAGGTAGGCACTCTGTCAACCCCCCGCCCCAGAGGCTTCTATCTCAGGTGGCCTCGTGAATGGGCCGGTCCCAACTCTAACCACTACACCACACTGTTATGCACGCCGCCTTGCCTATGAGCTTAGGCTGCTGCCCCATCTCGTCCTCACCCCACCCAGCTAATGCTCTCGTCTTCCCTGCAGTCTCCCGCATCAATGGGCACCCAAAGCTGGACCGGCACCGAGAGCACCCACCGGGCTACGACAGCTGCTCCACCATGATGAGCAGCGAGTTGGACTCGAGCAGCTTCTTAGACTCTGACGACGATGAGAACACGAGCAGGTACAGCGGGGGTTGAGACTTGGGTTGTGCACGCTGGTTAACAAAAACAAAACACACAACACCCACATTAACTGTGTAAGGGGAAATAGTTTTTTACCCAGCGGGTAATTAATCTGTGGAACTCCTTGCCACAGGAGGTGGTGATGGCTTCTGGCCTAGGGGCCTTTTAAAAGGGGATCGGACAGATTTCTGGAGGAAAAGTCCATCGTGGGCTATAGGCCACGTTGGGTGGTGCAACCTCCTTACGTTAGTGGTAGGCTACTTTAGAATGCCAGGTGCAAAGGAGTGGCCACAGGATGCAGGCATCTTGTTGTCTTAGGTGCTCCCTGAGGCACCTGGTGGGCCGCTGTGAGATACAGGAAGCTGGAATAGGTGGGCCCTTGGACTGATCCAGTGGGGCTCTTCTTATGTTCTTATGTTTAACTGCATTGGATATTCTTCTTGTGGGGGGGGGGTGAGATCAGGGGACAATGCTTTTTGGCTTTGCACCTTCCAAACTGCTCTGTACTTGCAGAGAATCCTCGAATCCTGGGTGTGCGCCACCGCCGCCTCTGCTATCGTCAGTCTCCCCCTGCAAGGCCTCCCAAGGGAGCTGAATATCTGGATTGCTCTCCCTCCCCTTCCCTCTGCCATTTTTTTTTTTGTTTTTTTGGTAAATAAATGGAATATTTCCATAGCAGCAAGACATGCGGCCGGACAGGATTAAGAGCAGCCGGGATGCTTCCTGGCGCTCGACACACTGGACCCAGCTAAATCCCGGTGCGTGTTTTAATAACGTTTCCCTCCCGCCCCTGCCCCGTCCAGCGCCTCGATCTCACTCCTCCCTTTAGAACAACACTCGCCCCCCCCCAGATGCTGGCCTGGCGGCTGTTGCCACTGAGACCCTCTGTCCGCGCTGAGCCAAGGCAAGCCCTATTGGCAAGCGGGATCAGTGCCTTGGCTGGCCGGCCAGGCCGGGGAAAGCATCAGAGTGGAATGCGCCATGGTATGTTGTTTAATATCGCAAAGATGATGTTCCGAAGCGGATGAGACATTCCGTCAGCGGGGTGGGGGGGGGGCCCTTGGGGGTGGGTTGGGGAGAGAGAAATAGAGGGGCTGGGTTTCTTCGGCAGCCGTGAGAGGCAGCCTGAGAGGAAAATAACAAAGCTATTGTCGAAAAGGAAGTGCCACAGAGGGCACGCTGGTTGGAGCAGTCGGGCATTGCGGCAGGAGACTGTCTGGCTAGGGACGAAGGATCTAGCCAAGGCTAGCCATGTTCCCGTGGAAAGGGGTAGCGTTCCTCGCGTGCCACCTGTGTGTGAGTAGTCTGGGTTTTGGGTTTTCTTGCCCTGTCGGTAAAAAAAAAAAAGACTAAAAAGGGAAATGCAAGGGGTGGTGGCTCAGAGTTGCTGCTTCAGCGCTAGAAAAGAAGGGGCTCTTTAAAAAACGATTCACAAATGGCCACCCAAGAGTGTTTCTGGGCATGTGCAGAGGGTTTGTCCTTTCCCACTGGATCAGCACAGCTGGCTCTCTTGTACTGCAGGGTGGGGGCTAGGGAAAAGGTTTTCATGACAGGTTTTTGCTGCTTCACTGCAAACCGTTTTTTTTTGGGGGGGGGGCTGGTTTTCAGGGATGCAGAAGCAGAGATCCTTGAGGCCTCTTGTGGACCACTGTGAGATGCAGGAAGCTTAATTAGATGGACCTTTGGCCTGATCCAGTGGGGCTGCTCTTAAAATAAATCTCAGGAATAGCATCAGTCCAAACCAACGAATGTAGTCTGACCCTGGTGCATTTGGTGGAGAACCCAAGTTATGTGGAATGACTTTTACTCGCGGCAAAGTTTACTACCAGCTAATGTCGGCAACTGCGGACGATTCCCGGGCTCCAGTGTAAACATTCCGTGTGAGATCATTGTTTGTGCGCTGGCTTAATTTCAACAAGTCATTGTGTTTTCCCCATGCGCTTCCCTTCCTTCCTTTCTTTGAAGAACCTCAGTTGTTTTGATCAGCTGAATTTGGAACTATCTCCATTGACCTCAGGGTCAGGAACCATCAGGACTCAACCCAAGACCCTCTGTGCTTGCACTCTGCTGCCCTTCATGGTGGACTGAAGAGCCGCAGATCAGAAGCTTTCAAGGGCTATGATAGTATCTGAGGTTTTAGGGTGATGGCCTGTGGGGTCTCCCCTGACCTGGTAAGGTTCGAAGACCTTGCTTGAGAAACAGTCGACTTGGCCTTATCATCCTGGCTCTAGGTTCTGCTTAGGCCCCGTGGATCAGTGCCTTCTGCATTTTGCTACCAGCACAGGAAAAACAAAACTAACTCGATATTCCTGCAGACTTGATGGCACTTACTGAGGACTAACTGCTTGAGCTAGGCTATCTTGCCGCATCTTCACCAGTGACCAGACTGAAAGCTCCAAACAAGAGCAGATTAGGTTTCCCACCAAATTTGCTACTGTGGACATGTGCTCTGAATTATTATTTTTTCCCTGTTCTTTTCCCCAGGTTGAGTAGCTCGACGGGGCAAAGCACATCGTCCCGTCTTATCCGAAAGCACAAACGCCGGCGGAGGAAACAGAAGATGCGCCAGATTGACCGGGTACGCCTGAGAGATCCAAAGTCTGTATTTTTGTTTTCGTAAATACAATTATTTTTTTTCACTTGACAATGGGCGAGACGTATCTTAACCATTCAGAGATTCTGTGTGCTGACTCTCATTCTGGACATTTAAAAGGTCTGGATTTATCGTCATGGGGATTTTCATCCCCAAACAAAAGCCCGTCAGTTGTATCCAAAGACAGTTTCACTGACTTGGCTCACGTTAATCATGATGAATGTATGCCACTGCCCTCCACCTGCCCCAGCAGCGCTGCCCCCTGGGCTCCTGCCCCACAAAATGGTAGGACCGCGACTGCCCAGAATGGAACCCCTTGAGGATATGGGGGAACATCTGTATTTTAAGTGCTGTTGTAAGCTGCTCTGGGTGGTTTTGATTCTGCACCGTGGTTAGAACCAGCCTGCAAATTACTGATGTAATGAATCATAGGAAGCCGACACAACTTATTTCCATGCCTGCAGAGAACCTTGCCCTGGGCCATCTCAAAACAGTTGCGCTTGCCCAGCCAGCCTTTCCAGTAGCCGCCCTCTGAACTGCTGTTTCCGCAGACTCTTATGCGCCTTTCCTTTCTGTCTTCCAGTCGTCGTCCTTCAGCAGCATCACAGACTCCACCATGTCCCTGAATATCATCACCGTCACCCTCAACATGGGTAAGCTGATTGGCTGAACCTCTGTGAGGTCACAGCATTTCCAAATGCTGAGAGGGGAAGTTTTGGGTTTATAGCCCAAGCATGCCACTCAGCTGTTAGGGAAGCAGCAAAACCTGAGTGGCCGTGGCGGGAAAAGCCACACACGTTAGCCTGTGGAGAAATGGAAACCACTGTCTATTTCAGAAAAATACAATTTCCTGGGCATCAGTATCGTTGGCCAGAGCAATGACCGAGGAGATGGCGGAATCTACATCGGCTCCATCATGAAAGGAGGGGCTGTGGCTGCCGACGGGCGGATTGAACCAGGGGACATGCTGTTACAGGTGAGCTCAAGCCAGTTCCCCTCCTTAGGCTTCTAGGAGTGATGGGGCAGCATTCCACAGTGCCACGTGGGTACCCCAAAGTAGATTTTCTCATATCCCCCCCTTCAGTTTTCTGTCTCTTCAGCTTAACATCTCTGACACAGCTGTGCTGCTGTCTTAATGCACCCGCCCGGTTCTCCTCTTGCTAACTGGAGCCCCCTTCCGCAATACCCACACAGCCCCCCTGATTCAAATCCTTCCTCAAAACACAGGGTGGTGTGCGTGGAAGAGTGTACTTCATTCAGGGATCCTCGACTTGGGCCATTTGCGGCTTTCAAATCATTCACTGAAAGTTCATGTGAAAGTGCAGTGAACATCTCTCTCAAAATTTGGGGTGTGTGTGGGTGAAAGATTTGAAACCACTGTTCACCTTTTTGGACCCCCCCCCCCCGCCTGTTTTGTCATGATGATCCGCTTGGCAACTGTTAGCAACCTCCATTTTTTTTACCCACAATTCCTCTCACTCCAGTGCCACAGAACAACACGGTGTCAGTGTGAGGGGGCTTGTGGGTAAAAACAAAAGGCAGCAAGAAGGAGCCTAGTTGGGCTGTCATTCCCACCCTGCCATCCCCAAAAATCCCACAATCGTCTCCACCTGCTGTAACTTTGCCATTTGCAAACGGGGTGGTTAAATTGAAGAAGGGGTGTGCTAGCCCACCAGATCTTTAGAGGTTGTTTTTAAAAGCCCCTTGAATTTAGTTCATAAGTTGAAAGGTAAGCCGTGGTGTTTTTGCAACCGCCTCCCACGGTCTCCAAAGGACACGGCTCCGTCGCCCAGAGCTTCAGTGGACGGCGCAGTAGCGAGTCTTGTTGGCTGACGGTCTCTTTGTGGTGCCTTCCAGGTGAACGAAGTCAACTTCGAGAACATGAGCAACGACGACGCAGTGCGGGTGTTGCGGGAGATCGTTTCCAAGCCAGGGTGAGTGGCGACTCCGAGCTGCCGACTCCGGATGTTAACTACTAGCGCAGGGAACAAAAACTCCCCATGCTGCGGTGCTGACCTTGGGGCTGGTTAGAGGCCAGTGTAAATGAAGTTGCTGCAAGGAAGCAGGACTGTTCAAATATTTCATAGAATCCTAGAGTTGGAAGGGACCTACAAGGTCATCTAGTCCAACCCCCTGCCTGTAGCTGGAAGTCCTCCTAGAGCATCTCCAGCAGGTGCCTGTCAAGCCTCCGCTTGAAGGTCTCCAATGAGGGAGAATCTACCGCCTCCCTCCAGTGGCAATCTGTTCCACTGTCCAACAGCCCTTATCGTCAAGAAATTCTTCCTGATGTCCAGCCAGAATCTCCTCTCCTGCAGTTTGTGCCCATTGGACCTAGTTCTGCTGTCAAAGGCAGATGAGAACAATTTGCCTCTTCTTCCGTATGAAGCCCTTCAGACATTTGAAGAGGGTCTTAATGTTCCGTTCCAGTTCCGATTCTGTCCTGCAACCCTCTGGATCAGGTCCAGTTCAGACACTCACTTTAAAAGCTCTGGTTGAAATCCGCTTCATACAGAATTCATATCAGGTCCATTTTGCACAGAACTCCTGTGGAATCATTTGCTTGCAAGTGTTACCTTCTAATGCCTGAGATGCTTTATTTTGAACACCATTTTCATGTTTTGGAATTCAGTTCTTGTTTGGGAGCAACCAAGAGAACATTGGATTCAGGTCAGTGGTGTCATTCAAATGATTTAGGAACAGGAACTCACTTTTGAGTTCAAATTCAAATGTTGAAAAAAGAAAAAAAAACCTGGAAGCAGCCACGAAGCCCGTTAGGATCCGGAACGCCCGTTCTGGTCCGTTCCCCCTGAATGACATCATTGATTCAGGTTCATTTTAGCACAGCACAATTCTTTCTCAATTGGCTTTTGGGGTCAGATTCAGTTCCGCTTCCTGGTTTCACCTAAAACTAAATTCTAAGACTTGGGAGGTGGAGCTTGGGGATTAAGGGGCGGAGCCTCATGGGTCAGCCTGGAGCATGGCGGACAGCCCTTGATGGTTCAGGAGGCAGAGCTTATCTGAGCTGCCTTCAAAAGCTCTCAAGCCTAGCAGAAAAGAGCCCATCCCCTTAATTCCACTTCCATGCCCTGGAGACCCTGGGGCTTAAACTCACGCCTTTTATTCTTTGTTCCTTAATTTTTCAGCCCCATCAGCCTAACGGTGGCCAAGTGCTGGGATCCAACGCCCAGGAGCTACTTCACAATCCCCAGGGGTGAGTGAGCACTCATTGCGACAGCTTTCCATGCTAAGGGCACAAAACCTCCAGCTTTGGAAGGCTGCGAGGTTTACAGTATATAATGACGATGAACATTATGTAGAAAGGGAAGCTTTTGATCTTGGGATCACCCCAATGCAACTGATTACTGGTGGGATTGGGACTGCTTAAAGAAGAACCAGACCCGGCCAAACCAGAGGCTTCATAATGCCTGCCAATCACATGGGCTTCTGTTACATCCCTGTAGTTCCTTACGCAGCTAAAGAGTCTAGCTGGCAATTGTCGCTCACAGCTGGTGTGCTGTAGAGAGAGTCTGTCTGTCGGAGACTAAGAGCTGTGAATGAGGACTTCTTGGGTTCTAATCTGGTCTCTGCCATCTCTAGGTGGCCTTAGGCAAGACTTGGCAGTAGGAGTACAAATGCTTCCTCATCTTACAGCAGGGGTCTTCATACTTTTCAGTAGGAGAGCCACATCGTACATTTTACAGATTTTTCGTGGGGCCCCCAAAATCAGTTTTATTTATGAATGCATGCAATTTAAATGAACGAATACCTTTTTACTTGGATCTTTTCTGATTCGGAAGGAAAGAGAAATGTGGCACTTGCAAAGAAACAACGCTGTGCTTAAACTGAGAAAAGACATGCAACGAGTAAAAACGCCAAATATTTTAAGTGGCTGCCGGCTGGCTAAAACCTTTTGGCGGGCCAGGTAGGGCTCCGGGGCTGTAGTTTGGAGACGGCTGTCTTACAGGGTCATAGTAAGGATTGCAGCATACACGGTAGGTAGGCTTCGGGCCTGATCCGGCATGGCTCTCTTTTGGTACCCCAGGCTAATACACGTGCTCCGAAAGAGCTAGCCTGAACGTTAAATTCAAATGTGAAATATTGTAGCCAGCTGTATGGTTGCCTGGACGTTCCCAGCATGTTCTGGGGTGACAACAGGAAAGCACACAAGGCTCCTCCTCTCGACGTCCCGGAAGGAATTTGGCACCGTGCAGGCACGTCCCGGAAGCCAGTCCCGTCAAAACTCAGGATTGCTGAATTTTGTCCCGAGGGATGTTTTGCTAACGCTGCTTCTCTCTTCTCTTCTTCTTCTGCTTCCTCTCTTGCACGATCCAGCTGAGCCCGTGCGACCGATCGACCCCGCAGCCTGGATCTCTCATACCACGGCCCTGACGGGAGCCTACCCCCGTTACGGTATGAGCCCCTCCATGAGCACCGTCACCTCTACCAGCTCCTCACTAACAAGCTCAATTCCCGATTCGGAAAGTAAGTGGCACTGCCGCCAGAATCGGGCAGGTTTTCCTCCTGCGCAGGGCTGACGGTGTAGAGCCAAACAGGCAAGCAAACCAACGTGCCACAAAGCAAAAGAGTAGCAGCAACAGCAGGATCGTTTTGCTCTTTCACTTTGTGGGGAGCCTAAAACCTGTGTGTGTGTGTGTGTGTGTGTGTGTGTGTGTGTGTGTGTCGTTTTCTCTCTCTACAAAATAGATGGTTGCAAAACCATTTTAGCCCAAACGTCTTGGCCCTTTTAGAGATGGGAGCAGCCACTGACCAAACTGGGGCTCCTGGTTTTAAGCCTCGGGTCTCCTCCTGGCAGATGTAAACTCTTGATCAGTAAGTTCACACTGAATAACACTTCCGTTTCATAGCCATGCAACCAGGGTGGCCTATCCTCAAGACTGACTAAGCGGGCATATCAGAGGGTGGGCCAGCAAGGGAAGGAACACCCTGCCCACCCCATCCCTGTTTCTGCTCCTCCTCCTCCTCATATTCACTGGATTTGAAAAAGACAGGAACAGAGCAAAAGAGGAAGTGGAGGAGAGTGGTGGGCTGGAGCACTCTAGCACTTTACACTCTAGCCCACAACTCTCCTCTCCTCCAGTTCCTCTTCTGTTCTGTTTCTTTCTTTACAAATTCTGCGGGTCCAGGAAAAGAAGCAGCAGTGGCGATGTCTTTTTACACCTGCAGGCACACCCCTGGGCAGGGAGGGCCATTTGATGTTCCTCCCTGGGGAAGCAGGAAAGTCACGGGCCAGTCCTACAAGTGGCAAATCTTCCAGCAGCCTCCATTTGTAACTTGTAACTGAGAGCACAGTTGCCCCTCTCTTTGGCAGGCCGACATGACTTCATCATCTTTAATACGAGTGCCCTGGGCTTAGCCAGGAAAAAAAATTGTCAGCCAGAAAAGCACTTGGGCCGCTTTCACCGTTATCTAATTGGCCCTTTTCTCCCCTCCCGTTTTTGTGCATACTTGAGATAGCCAGGGTCTCCGGTTGTCGGCGGGCAACAGTCGCATTGTTCGCATTCCTGCAGCCGTGTTGGCGTCTCAGGTGCCTCGATACGGCCGCAATGCAAGCTGGGAATGTGCAGCAAAGGCATCTCATAATCGTGTGGCTGAAATGAAGGCTGCCTGGCTGAGCTGAAAGAGGGAAAGAAAAAAGAATCTGTCTTGGCAGGCAGGCAGATCTCAGAAAGGAAAAACGAATGGAACGTCTGCTCCAGGAAAGAATGCTGGAAAGATTTGCCCAGCAAATCTGCACTCCTCCTTTTTTTTAAGCCAGCAATATCCACACTGTCTCACATACCTGGAACATGAAATACTTGCTCTTGTGATTTAAAGCTGGAAGGGGGACTTCATTCAGATGGCCGCAGGAAGCATTCAGAGCCTTGGTCCATCTAGGTCAGTAATGTCCACACAGACTGGCAGGAGCTCTTCAGGATTTCTCCAAATCTACCCCGATGTGGGGGAATCCCAGCAGCATCCCCATTGCCCAGAAAGAGTGGCTCTGTCCCTGAACCCTGATTGGTTGGGCAAAGGGGACGATTCCCAGGGGCAACAGTGCAGGGTTTGTGATGGGGATTTGCTTGCCTGTTCTTCTTTGGAGCTAATTGAGAAAGATACGCATGTCAGAGTTTAAGGGGAGAGGCCGTAGCTCGGGGGTAGAACATGTGCTCTGCCTCTCTCCAAGTAGGACTGGGAAAGACTAGACCCTCCTCTGCAATCCAGAACAGCTGCTTTCTGTCAGGTCTGACATCCCTGAACAGGGCGAATCAATGCCTGACTCGGTAGGCAGCAGGTAACTGAGGACACTCCTTTGTGTGAAAACAGTTTCCAACATGATGGGGAGCCGAGCCAAGTAGTTCCCGTCTCAGTTTCAGCCACATGCCCACCTCCAGCAGGGCTGCAGCATAATCCGGTCAGTTTCCCAAAAGCTGATAGGCTGTTCGATCGCTCCCCACAGATGTTCAACTCAGAGCGCTGCGCAAACAAAGAACGCATTGCTTTGCCTCTCTACTAACCGAACTAACTTCCAGCCAACGCCCCACAGCCTTTGTGCTGCCGGAGCGCCCGTAATTGCTCGCAGATGGAGCCTTGCCCCAGCCAGCGATGTGCTCCGTGTGCATGGAGGCGGGTGGTGCAGAGATGCGTGTTCCTGGTCTGCCTGTGGCAAACGCTTCTCTTGTCCCGCACAGGCAGCAAAGTGGAAAGGGGAGCCTTGACCTTCCTTGACCTGTGATAGCAGCACTGCTCCACCCCTGTTGTGTTTCAGTGGTGCAGTGGCAGCGGCATTGCATTATGGGTAAAGGAAGATGGCGGCTGTCTGTTCCCTGCCGCTGTCATGTTTGGTGTTTGGTCATCGGCTTAGCGGCCCTGCTGAGGCTGCAGCCCAAGGGGTTTTGCTGCCTGAGGGACAGGGAGAGGAAACCCAAATTGCATCCCTCCCGCTAGTCAGTGTGGGGCTTGATCCAACGGCGGGTTCTCCTGCTCAGGTGGCATTGATGTGAACAGGAGCTGTGCTGACCCACAGCAATTTGGTGCCTGACGTAGCAAACCAAAATGGCACTCGCATGTATTTACCCAGAATTCTTGGCTAGCTCCACTTGGTTTCAGATAAGCTTTTGCAGGAGACACTTCCAGTGGGTTGTCCTACTATCCTCAATGTGCAGCTGCTTTCCATCCGTCTGCTTGCCTTCCTCCTGTTCCTTGCCTCACTTCCAACTGTGCCTTACCTCTCTCCCGCTTTCAGAATTGGACGACTCCCCCTTGACCGTGAAAAGTGACATGGCCACCATCGTCAAGCTGATGCAGTTGCCGGACTCGGGCCTTGAAATTCGGGACAGGATGTGGTTGAAAATCACTATCTCCAACGCAGTGATTGGTGAGTAGCTCATGCTACTGAATTGGGGTTGGTGAATTTGGAATCTGCAAGGCCGGCAGCATTCTTGCATACAATGATGGAAATTCTTCCCCTTGTGGCGAAATGTTCCTTTGCCTATTCTGTAGTGCCTTCTGCAGGACAATAGCACCCCCTGTTGCCTTGGATGTGGAATTGCAGTCTGTGCCAGCCTTATGAACCATTTACTGGGAAGTTCCTGATCTCAAGCTTCATTTCATATGTGAACTCTCGTGGGTAGTCTTATGCAATGGTTGCACGCACGCATGCGCGCGCACGCACACACACAGACACACACTTCTCTAAAATATAGGGCTGTATGCTGCCAATCTAGCTTCCCTTTGCAGGGTGGGTGGCCAGGGTTATTCTATTGGCTGGTGCAGGTTTTTCCTCACTGCTGAACTCCCGTTTCCAGGGGCAGACGTGGTCGACTGGCTCTACTCGCACGTGGAGGGCTTTAAAGACCGACGGGAGGCCCGCAAGTATGCCAGCAGCATGCTGAAACATGGCTACCTCAGGCACACTGTGAACAAAATCACTTTCTCGGAGCAGTGCTACTACGTCTTCGGCGATCTCTGCGGAAGTAAGTCCTTGTCCATCCCCTGCTGTGCACTGCGGAAGATCGCAGCTGCCCTTGTGGATGTTGCTGTCCCAAAAGCCACCGACTTTTAATATTCCTGTTTACAATTAGACGGCCGCGTTGTCTCTGTACAGTTGAAAAGTGAGAGTTCTGAGCCATTGATCGAGCCAACGTTTCCGCCTTTCTTTGCTTAGTTTAGACCTCCGTCCTCGTTTTAACAAAATTCTCTTCGCCCTTCCCAAGTTGGAGAAAGGGCTGGAGGGGGCAGTGTGGTAAGTACTGTAGGTGCTGCAATGCACTGCTTAAGCAGCCCCTCCCACTTGCCGCCTTTGCTGCTTGGAACAGCTCCGATGGCAAGTGGGGCAGTCTGCTTGTACGGCAAATTGCAGTGCCTACTGTACTTACCACAGTGCTGTTGGCTGGAGCAACCACATGCCCTCTCCCAGTCGCCATGACCCCTAATGTGTGTTTCCTCCTCAACTGAGGATTGATTGATTGACTGAGGATTAGTTGTTAGTAAGTGTGTGACTTGTCGTGAATAACTCAGGAGTTCCTTTAGCATTTGGGGAAGCACTAGACAAAGCTGCGGCGCAATATTCATTTTTTATTTTGAAGAATTTTAACCCCACCTTTCCCATGCCGAAGCAAATGCCCAAGGCGTCTTACATGGGCAGGCTAGTCTAAACCACCCTTTTTCAATGGGGTTGAAAATCCTCAGTCCGAATCCTCAGTCCCAGATGTAGCCTTCACAGTGTGGTTCTCTCCTCTGGCCGGGTGACATCGAGCTTCAGCAGGCGACCCTAAGTCCAGCCTGGACAGGTCCTCAAGGTTGGACTCCGTTCTTTTGCCAGCTGGCCTTCTCGCAACATTCCCGTACTGGCTCATCAGCTCCACAGTGACCCCCTTCTGCCACAACAGGGACTGCAGCTTGTCCCAGCCTGGCATTCTGCCTCCCATCCCAAAATAGACCACAGATTTTTTTTAATTGGTGCAGACACATTGGATGGCAGGAAAATCGACTTCAGCTCTATAGGATCCCAAAACTATTTGGGTATTGCTCTTAATATTCCAATACGATGGTTTTCCCGATGGCATCCTCAAAGATCTTTTCTCCCCACCACTCCCCAGATTTGGCTGCACTGAACCTGAATGGTTCCAGCGGGGCGTCGGACCAAGACACGTTGGGGCCTCTCCCGCATTCAGCCACGCCTTGGCCGTTGGGGCAAGGCTACCCTTACCAATACCCCCTTGCCCCTGCCTGCTTCCCTCCGGCATACCAGGACGCAGGCTTCAGCTATGGAAGTGGCAGTGCAGGGAGCCAGCAAAGCGAAGGTAAACCCCAGGGGAACCTCTGCGTTCACGGCCGCCGTCCGCTCTTTTCCACTCTCCCCAGTTGTGAGCTTAATTCTCCCCTCCCCTCTGCAGCTTCGTTGGCCTCCCTCCCTCCCTCCCTCCCTCCCTCCTCGTGGTTCCTCACGTCATCATGCATGGAACTGGTTTCTTCTGCTCTCACAAAACGGCCGGCTAATGATGATTTTTCATTGCGCTGCCTGCTTGGAATGGCCACATCTCGGCTTCCCGGAGTCAGGAGGGGCAAACAGAGCTGCAGAACTTTTAGGTGGCTGCAGACTGTCTCAGATCTTCCCTGCTCAACAGAACTGAGCAGATTTGCGCAGCAGAATTCTTCATCCACGACAGTCTAGTCTAACGGATTGGGTGAGAGCAGGCCCTTTCTGCAGGTGCAGCTCAGCCACGTATTTACCAAGGGGTTCTCTGTGCTGGCTGTTGACTGTCATGGCAGCCCTTGCTGTCCCCTTTCACCTGTAGGTGTTCAGTGTTTGACTCTGGCATTGACAGTCAATGCATGTTCCAGAGGGGCAGCCGCAGTGACGTCATGCACCCACTACGCACCACTACGCGAGTACCGGTTTCTAGAAGTTGAGCTGGCCTAAATCATTATTTGTTTGGCATTTGGACAAGTGCCAATCAAAAGTGAGTACCGGTTTCTAAATCATTTGGATGACACCACTGGGCAGCCGTGTTTTGTTTGCTGCAGGAAAAACAATGGTCACGTTTTAAGACGGGCTGCCAAGCTACGGCCTGCGGTGCGGCAGCATAACAAAGTCAGGCGCATGGCCGTGGCAAAGACTTACTGCCTTCTATCTTTGTGGCCAGCCTTCACAGAAACCTGCAGCCAGTTCCACTGCACAGGGCACCCAAAGACTCTCTGTCCCACTGGATCCAGCCTTTGGGCCCTGCCTTAAAAGCAAACCAACCAATTTATTTCAGCGTAAGCTTTTGTGATTGCGGCCCAATCACAAATAGTATGACATTGGCATGAAGATAGGAACATAAGAGCAGCCCTTCTGGGTCAGCCCTCAGGAATCCTGTTTCCCACAGTGGCCCACCAGCTGCCTCTGGGAAGCCCACAAGTGGGGGGAGCAAGGCGGGTCTGCAGTGGTGTCATCTAAATGATTTAAGAACAGGTACTCACTTTTGATTGGCACGTGTCGGGACCCGCCCACTGGAAGTGACGTCATAAGCCAGAAGTGATGTCGTGGCAGGAAGTGACATGAAAAAAGCCCTTTTTGAGGCCTCAGATGATTTTAAACTGACCCAACAGTTGCAACAGTATTCCACAGCACCCCCAGAACATGTGAAGGAGGCCTGGCATCATGTTAAAACCCCAGAGCAACTCATTTTTCAGTGGCAAGGAAAGGAAAGGCTCTGCTCGCTGCCTGCCTGCCTGGCTCTGAGAACATGCAGGCAACTCAAACATGCAGGAAATTCAAACGTTGCAGAGGGCGGAGTCGACGAGTGGGCGGGCGAATGGGCAGGGCCAGCTGTAATCCTAGAAACCGGTACTCGCGTACCCCCGCGTACCCCCTGCATGACATCACTGCGGGTCTGGGTGTGGGGGGGGGCACGTGCTGGCTAGAAGAAAGGTTGAATGTAACATAAAAACAAATCTTTGCATCCGTGCCTTTCTCAGTTGTATGGGCGGTTCTAGGGCTATCATGTGGCAAATCCCCAGCAAATAGCAGGGTGCGGCATGTGAGCCTGCCCAGGTAAAAGCGGGGAGAGAGCATGATCTGTGCGGACGCCCTTCTTTTCACCATCTCCTAGCGAAACTGCATTGCTGCTGTGGCTGCTGTTGTGGTGTCGTTTGCTTGGGTGGCTTGTTTTGGTAACTGTTATTCCCTTATTTTATTCTGAGCAAGCCTTAGACTGAAGGATTCATAAAGGAATGGCTGGGATTGGTAAGCCTCTCGTACCTTCGTCGAAAACCTTCTCTCGGTCCATAGCATGTTCATCTCCTAGATTCTTGTGCCCCCACTTCCACTCCCAAAATATTTAGCTGATTTCTCCCCATCTCTCTCCTCCATTTTCTTTCAAATTATCTTGGACGCCCTGCGCATTTTTGTCCTGCCTGGGCTGAGAGCCTGCAAACTGCGAAGGAAGGCTTTTGAGCTGGTTTTTTCAATTGATAGGTGTTGGATAGCATTATTAGGAATTTGGGTCATAGGAACAGCTCCGGTTCTGCAGAACCCTGGAGAGCTCTAGTGCTGCAGGACCCTGGAGAGCTCCAAGGAAGACAAGTGTTGCTTCGGCTGAGGTTTAGCCTCAGTGGAACATTGAGTTAACAAAGCAGATCTACTGAATGACTGCTCCACTCCCTAGCTCCCCACCACCACCACGAAGAAAAGCAGAGTAAAACAGATGAATTTAAAAGTAGACCATTGGTGTGGACCAATCATGTTCCAGAATAGTTGGGGGACCTCCTGCTGTGATATCTGCTGAATGGTCCTCCCTCTTGTGAGGAGTTCACTCCATATGCACACACAAACAGCTCCTCCCCAAGAGCTCCTGGGAAAAATGAGTTGCCCAGCAGAGTTTTTATCTACCGCTGGTGCATTAAGCACAAGTGAAACCGCATACGTCAAGATTCACGACATGTAATGAGGTTTTGGAGCTTTGGGGTGTCAATGTTTTGGTTGTCCTTCGCTATGTACCAGATTCCGCCTGTGCCTTTGCTTCCTTTCTCCATTAAATACTTTAAGGAGTCGTTAATTCCTTTGTCTTTCCCAGTGTTGCTGCAAGGCTTCTGTGCGGCTTCAGGTCTGACTTCCAGGCTTTCATGCATGGCCGCGTCTCATCCGCGTTTGTCCTAGTGCTTGTGCTCACCCAACCGCTTTAGGCGTCCGGATCGCATGCTCTGTACGGAATAATAGCCTTGCCGTTCCATCCGGTCTTTCCCACGGGGACGTGTTGGCGGGCAGAGGAGGAAAGACGCGTGACTGGGCTAACCCAAGCTCCTCTCTTCCATGCTTGACTCCTTCCCTCCCCTCTCCCAGGAAGTAAAAGCAGCGGCTCAAACCGAAGCAACAGCGAGAGCAGCCGGAGGGCGTTGACCCGGGAGAAGGATCGCAAGTCTGCCGGCAGCGGCAGCGAATCGGATCACACCACCCGGAGCGGGGGAGGGGGCAGTGTCCTGCGGCGGGAGCGGCCATCCAGCCAGCTCAGCCACCGCAGCCACGCCTCGGCCACCCCCAGCGAGAGGAGCCCTCACAGCCACCATTCGTACGGGCCGCCAGGAGTCCCCCCGCTCTACAACCTCCCGAAGCTGGGCTCCAAAGTCTACGGGACGAGCGGGCCGCCCGGCGGGCCCCCCGTGCGCGAACTCGGCTCTGTCCCTCCCGAGCTGACCGGGAGCCGTCAGTCGTTCCAAAAAGCCATGGGCAACCCTTGCGAGTTCTTTGTGGACATCATGTGAAACAGAAGTGCCTTCCAAAGACTCCGCGAGAAGCGTTGATGTCGTCGGGGGGGGGGGGTCGGCAGTTCTTTTTCCGTTTGCGAGTCAACATTGGGACGCTTACAAGAAATTGGACGGGGGAGGGGAGACCCAAGAGCCCCCTGCCTTACCTTTGCATGTCCCACCTTCCTGACTCTTGGTTGTGTGTTGCAAGCCCACAAGAGACACCCTGGGGGGTTCCGGTGTCTGCAGATCAGTGAATCCGGCCCGTTTTCTTTTGTCCTCCCCTACTGTTTTCTGAATGTGATTGATGGGTGTTCTCGTCACACGCCCTACTGAGCTTGGTTGTTTGCAACACCACCGCCACGTGCAATGATACTGTGTCTTTCTTGGCTGAAATCACGGAATAGTATTTTGTATTGATTAACAGGAAAAACAAACACAACCCCACCTTCCAATCATGCATATTTGCACTTTTTTGTTTAAAATGCTCTGGCTTGTTGCTTTCTCTCCAGCCAGGATCAGTGGCTGAACTTCTGATTGTATTTGCTCGAAAAGGACAGCTCTAGCTCGAGGTTGTGTCTTGGCTTAGATGCATTCTTGGACCCGCTCTCCAGTGGCGGGTGAAGATTTGATGCCCGTGTCCGAGTCTTTCCCCCCCTTTCCTAAGGTTTCCTAAGGTTTTGCTGTTGCATGGCATGTCTGGGCCTGGCCTTCCAAGGGACTTCCTGGGAATGAAATGCTGCCGTGTAGCTGTCCCCAGATCGGGTGATTGCAGATCACCTCCTTGCACTTAAGACAGGATTTCTGATTTCTCTGACGCAGGCGTCCCAATCTGAGCCTTGCGCCGGATCATCTGTCTCAAAACAACCACCTCAGTGCCCAAGTTCACACATGTGCTTCATGCTGGAAAAAAAAAAGCCTCTGGCACTTGTCAGTTCATAAAGCCGAACGGTTTTCCCCTCCTGGTGAGCACGGATCCAGCTTCTATAGCAGTGTGCCCACAGAATAGACATTGCCTTGGTTCAGTCCAGCGGCAATAAAAGGCACAGATTCTGCCTCTCAAATACACACAGTAGAACTACCTGCCCTCAAAGGAGGCTGCCTGTTATGCCTCTGTATGAGTCCCTACCCTGCCCTCTCCTCTTTCCAGGCAAACTAGACTTTATTCTACCAGCTCTCTGCATTGGGT